>QRDG01000146.1:258378-748457 GCA_012064385.1 Puccinellia tenuiflora
GCCGACGTCGGGATCGGCACGTTGTCATCGTCGTCCGGATCTTCCAAGTCGGCTTCGACTCGGTCCTTACCCCATTTGGCGGCGGGGTCCTCTCCGTCCTCCTTCGACTGCCGTCCGAATCTCTGCATAGTGGATTCGGATGGTGGTTAGTACAAAAAGAAAACGGCACTCGCATAAAGGCTATGTCGGTTGAGGTACTTACTTTCGGTGCAAGATTGCTCCGGCTGTGGGGTTCTTTGCCTCATTCCCATTCCTCCGGCATCTTTGTCCGGGCTATAGCCTTGATGCGCTTCCGGATCTGGGCGTTGTCCAGCTCCACAGTGCTTATCTGGGTCGGATCCATCGGGCCACTCATATGGCATATCTTATGGACTCGGTGCTGGAGGGGCAAGACCCGGCGGCTGATAAACATTGCGAGCATATCATCGGCTGTCAGCCCTTCCTCCTTAAGCTGCTCGACGATTTGGTGGATGTGGTTGACTTCCTCCACCTTGTCCCTAGGGTTATATCCCCATTGAGTTGCGCAACAGGGGGGCCGACGGAGAATGTCGGCAGATTGATCAGGTCTATCTCGGTCGTTTCTTCACGTAGAAGAAGGAGCGCTGCCATTTCCGGCATGACTCCAGACCGTATATCCGGGGAAAGATGGAGCCACGCCGAGGTGTGACGGTGGCGGCTCCGCACTGGGTCATCTCCTTGTCCGGTGCATCTGGATTCGGAACAACCTGCTTCCAGAATTGGAAGTACTTGGACCACGCGTTGGGGTGGCCAAAGGTCGAGGTAACCCTCGGTGAAAGAGACGAAGGCCGACAAGGTGGTGATGGCGCTAGCTGGGAGTTGATGAGGTTGGAGACCGAATTTGTTGATAAAGGTGTGGAAGAAAGCGCTGGCGGGTAACCCGAATCCTCGCTCGAAGTGCGCGATGAAGACGACATATTCTCCCTCCTTGAGATCCGGCACTGTCTCTGGACCCGGTAGCCGACACTCTACTCCGGCTGGGATCCGCCGAGTCCGGATCAGCCAATCTATCTCGGACCGGGAGACGTCGGAGCCTTCCCAGGCGGCCCGAGTGGACCCTTCCACGACTCCCTCTTCAACTACTTCGACCACGTCGAGGTTGGAGTTGTCCGACATGTCGGTGAAGAGTTGCCGAGATCTGCAAAAAGAGGTGCATGGGCGGTGAGATTAACATCATTGCGGTGAAGAAAGAAAGAGAGAAACAAAAGGGATAGAACGGCAAGCACCAGATGTAGAGGGAAGAAAAAAGAAAAGGAGAGGAGAAGAGATGAAACGGCGGCAAAATCGCGGAACCACCGGTGACGGCCGATGCGTCGCGGCGGTGAAGAAAAAATAGAGAAGAGGAAAGAGGCACGACGGCAGCAAGATCACCGGCGGTGCGCGATGCGGCGCGGCGGTGAAAAAGAGAAATAAGAACAAGGCAAGAAACAGAAAAAGAGGAGCAAGCAGACAACCAATCTAGATGCGGAATGCATAATAGGAGAAGAAGGAAGGAAGAAAGGAGATTTAGCGCGGTGCTGCGGCGTGCGGCGGCGATGACCCGCGGCCTGCGCGTCGGTGGCGTCGATGCGTGCAGTGTATACGGCGGCGGCGCTGCGCGCGGAGTTGTGCGGTGGCGCGGCGTTTGTGCTCTGTGCGCAGGAGAGAAGGAGGAAGAAGGGCAAGGACAAGGGTGAATGCGGAGGGGAAGAAAGAGCTGCCCCTCCCCCTATTTATGAGCGGCCGGAGGAGATCGTGGGTGTGCGATTTTCTGCGCACGATCCCCGTAACGGACGGGGAATAACCACCCCACGATCTCTGCCATGATTCCCGCAGCGGCATAACTGCCGCACGATCTGCCCCATGATGGGCCACATCGAGCCAACGGCTCTGTGCGGCGCACCCGATCGGGCGAGACCCGAGGCGGCGCACCACGGTGCGGTCAAAGGTGCACTTGAGTGCCTGCGTGGGCACAGGGCCAAGGTGACCGGCGTGATGCAAGTGGCACGCATGCCAGTGGCATGTCCATCTGTGCGCATAAACCGAGGCGTCAAGCAGAGATGCTCTGCCACGTAGAGGAACTGATGACTCGGAGGAGCCAAGGGGTTCTCCCGTAAGTCGGAGTGATCCGACATAAGGTCGGATATCATGATGGAAGCAAATTTCTTTCCGACATATAAAAAGTTTGCCGACACATGGTATGTCGGTGATCAGTTAAAGATGCTGGTTTTTGGGTAAACCTGTCGTGGCCCTTCATCCGAGGCTGCAGGACCGCGCCAGCTTCGGGGACTAATGTCGGGGGGCTGCCCCCGAGTAGGGTCAAGATGACGAAGTAAGTGAGGACCCGGAGTTGACCGGGTCAATGATAAACGACATATCATACAGGCTTACTCGGAGTCAACCGAGTCAAGGCTACCCGACATATCCAGATGTCGGATCATACGGATTATATGTCGGAATCTCCTTTGTTCTTCTTATGTGTAGGAAAGGAGAAACCGAGTCATGAGGTATCTGGCATGCCTATGCCGGATCGGGAGGAATGAAGCTCTATCTCGGTGCATGGTCAAGGCTCACGTCTTATCCCTACAATCACGGGGCAGGCGTCCTGCCACTGGCAGGACATGACGCGCTGCCTACTCCTTGACTCGGTGGTCACGGTATGGGGAGTCAGGTCTCCATGCTGCAGACCGAAGCAGTGCGGGGGAGCAGTGCACAGGAGATGATGGATTGGACAGGCCACACAGGGATGACCGAAGCAGTCAGAGGCACGGACGTGGCCACAGTGCTGCCTACACCAGCACCAACGTCAGCCCTAACCCTGTGCCCTGGGTTTCCCTATATAAGGAGCACCAGGGGCTCCTTACGGGCACACCTGACTAGACACTTTAGACATTTCCTCAAGAGCCAACTAAGAGCCTGTGTGCCATCCCAGGACTCGGTAGGACTCGATAGAGAGTGCTGAGTTCATAGCTTTGTTTACGCAGCTCAAGGAGCAACTTGTAACCCGGTTGTAATTCCACCTATATAGATCAGACAAGCAGGAGTAGGGGTGTTATCTCCTCACGAGAGCCCCGAACCTGGGTAAAACCGTGTTGTGTGTGTGGAGTTTCTGTGTGCGTCTTCAGCGCTAACCCTCCCCGATGCCTCCAGCGTCCATCGGCCCCAAGTTAAGCCTACCTATGGCATCGTTTGTGCACCACCACGACACCGCCGCCCTCCTCCGCCGCGATGCCTCGACGAGCAGCACATCCGCTTGTGATGTCCTCCTCCCCCCGGGCACGGACGACGCCGCCGAGCAGATGTGCCCCCAAACCTCTCCTCACCCACACCTTCCGCCGGCGAGATTTAATCGAGCGCGCCGATGAACCCTAAAAGCGTGGACGAGAGGGGATATGCAGCATCAACGGAAATGTCACCGCTCATGGGGAATTTGATTATTTGCCCCTGTTGCGATGTAAACGCGTCACACGAACACGTCCTCGTGTACCCGCGGTGCCGGGGGAGATACTCCGCAACTCGCCCCGCGGGGGCCGGGTCTCAGCGCGATACGCAAGACAAAGACTCGGCACGTTTGAAACCAACGCCCCAGTTCCTCGGGAGGGACCCCGTCGGAGGTTCCGGCGACGATTGGCTGAACTTGGCCGGTTTGACCGCTCCAAGCTCGATTATCGATCTCTGGCAAAATCTATGCGAAGTCGCCGAAGAACGGAAGCATAAACAAGGGTTTGAGGGTAAAAAAGTAGAGGTTATTGATTTGTCGATTGTTTGCTTAATTTTAATCGGCCGTCACCTCCTACATATATATAGTGAGGCGGCTGGACTTCCCGTACAAGTATTGGACTCCTACAAGGATTACAACTCATGAATTAAGTCGGTTTCTACCTCTAAATTAGGTAATAGTCTCGGTCGGCTTCGTACTGGACTTGAACTCCAAGCGTCCATCTTCGGCTTCCTTTGGAAAGTCACCTTTTGCCCTTCCGTGTTGACCTTGAACTCATCCTGGCTCTACCGACTCCCTTTTTGGGCTGGGCAAGCGTTAAGTTCTCCTCGCGTCTGGCTTCTCCGATGCAGCCTTCTGGAATCTTCAAGAATCCTCAAGTCTAGCCTGCGCCGGGTCCTTTAAACCGGGTTCTGTCAAAACCGGGTTCTGTCAAACCGGGTTCTGGACACGCCGGGTCCCCTTTGAGTTATTCCGAGTAAGCACTCGAACCTTTGATCCGGGTTGTCACAGAAACGACTCCTGGTATGTCAGGCTGGCTCCCCGCCGAGTCATCAACGAGCCGCCATTCCTCCTGAGGACTCCTGAACCTGGTACCTGCCAAAAACGAGTGCTAACACATGCCCCCCTGTTTTCTAGTAGAGCTTGCATACTAGAAAATATACAATGTAGAAGATTTGATCTAAGGGCGATGCTTAAGCTCATCGGCCATATGTGTAGCTTTACGCAGTTTGCCACACACTTGGATGGAATTTCTTCAGGTATTTCCCATTGATAGCTCGAGGCAACATGCTGCCCTCCAATGTTTCCACCAAATATGAGTTGCCGGGTACAATCCTTATGATTTGCAACGGCCCTTCCCAACTCGGCGACCACTTGCCGAACTTCTGGCTCCTAGAACCAATTGGCAGTATAACTTTCCAGACCAAGTCGCCGATTTGAAAATTCTTAATCCGGACCCTCTTGTTGTAGCTCTTGCTACCCGCAACTTCTCCTTTTCTATGTCCTTCAATGCCTTGATACGCTTGTCGGCTACTTCATCAATGTTGTCCATCATCAGATTGTGATAGTTCTCAGCCGACAACTTGTTTTGCTTAGCAAATCTCAAAGCAGCCAGATTCACCTCTACCGGTAAACGGCTTCCTGTCCATAAACTAACTCGAAGGGAGTTACCTTGGTTGCACCATGCCTTGAGATCCTGTGAGCCCACAATGCCTCGGACAGTACCTCATGCCACCTCCTTGGGTAGTCCTGAACTTTCCTCTTGATCAACCTAACCAGAATCTTGTTGCTTGATTCGGCTTGTCCATTGGCTTGAGCATAATATGGAGATGAACTGAGCATCTTGATCCCAAGTGATTCGGCAAACTATTTCACCTCTTTAGCCATGAAGGAGGTGCCTTGATCTGTAGTGAGAGTCTGCGGAATACCAAATCGATGAACAATATGCTCAGTAATAAATTGAATTACCTCTTTGTGGGTCATATTTCGGAGGGGTACTGCTTCAGACCACTTGGTGAAATAATCAGTAGCGACCAGCACGAACCGATGCCCTTTGGATGAAGCCGGGTTAATCATACCAATGAAATCCAATGCCCATCCTCTAAAAGGCCACGGCTTTATTACTGGGTTAAGAAATGAAGCCGGCGCTAACTGAATATCTCCAAATTTTTGGCACGCTTCGCATCCCTTGTAGTATCGAAAGCAGTCATTGATCATCGTCGGCCAATAGAACCCGGCTCGTCTGAGCATCCACTTCATTTTGTGGGCCGACTGATGTGTACCGCACAATCCCTCATGTACTTCTCCCATGGCGATCCGAGATTGATCTTCATCTAGGCATTTGAGAAGAAGCCCATCAACTGTTCGGCGATACAACTCGTCATCTACCAGAGTATATTGAAAGCAAGCCGCCGAATAGCTCTCTCGGTTCTCTGACTCGGATCCTTTAGATAATTGATAATAGGTGTCTTCCAATCAGTTGACCGAGTCCCGCCGAGTTCTTCTGTAACTGAATTAGATAACTCAGCCTTCCTTCCATCTCCCGAGTTTGATGACTCGCTTTTTCCTTCAGCTGCCGAGTTTGATGACTCGGCCTCCTCCAGCTTCTGAGTCATCGACAACAGCTAGCATCGGCTTCTCTGCCATGAAAAATACTCCTCTGCTGACATGATAGCCTGATGCTTGCTGTGCCAAATCATTGGCGAGCCAATTGTCCTGCCTGGAAACATGAGATATGGAAAAATAGTCCAAAGTTGATATATATCCAGGCACCTGTCGAGATATGTGTTGAGTGATCCATTGTTACACTGGAAGACCTTAGCCACTTGCTGGACTATAAGTAGTGAATCACCATATGCCTCGACATGAGTTACCCCTGCATCTTTCAAAATTTCTAACCCGAATAGAAGAGCTTCATATTCGGCTTCATTGTTAGGGCAAAAATAATCCAGACGACAAGAGGCTTCAAAATTAGTACCGTGGGGTGAAACACACACAATGCCGACTCCTTGTCCACCACTGCAAACTGAGCCGTCAAAATAAAGTTTCCACGGTACAGCCGACACAATATTTAAGTCGGCTTCTTGCTCCAGGTTAACCCGATGCTCGACGATGAAATCAGCTACAATCTGGCCTTTCATGGACTTGAGAGGTTCATAAACCAAATCGTATTCAATCAGTCCATATGCCCATTTGCCGATTCGCCCACTGAGAATCGGCCTATGTATCATGTGCTTGATGACGTCGGTTTGACTAAAGACTTTGCACTCGCCAGATAAAAGATAATGGCGCAACTTGGTGCAGGCAAAATAAAGAGATAGGCACAACCTCTCTACAAAGCTATACCTGGACTCGGCATCTAGCAGTCGTCGACTCAGATATGTAATGACATACTCCTGTCCTTCGGCTTCTTGAGTTAAGGCGGCTCCAATCACCTTTTCCTCGGCTGCAATGTAAAGCCTAAACGGTAGACCACGAGTCGGCTTTCTCAGAACTGGAGGTTTAGACAGACAACTCTTTATTCTATCGAATGCCTCTTGTTGTCTTGTCCCCCAGGTGAACTCGTCATCATTCTTGAGCCGAAGGATCTGTGTGAATGCATCAACTTTCCCTGACAAGTTAGTAATAAATCTTCTCAAATAATTTACCTTGCCTAGGAATTTCTGCATATCCTTTTTACAAGTCGGCGCCTGTACTTTCTGAATAGCTTCAATCTTGGCCGGGTCAATCTCTATGCCGGCTTCATGTATGACGAAACCGAGGAACTTTCCAGCCGACACGCCAAAGGCACACTTCAAAGGATTCATCTTGAGCCCGTACTTCCTCATCCTCTCAAACGCAAGACGTAAGTCGGCCAAATGATTTAACTCGCCGTCCGACTTGACAACTACGTCATCAATGTACACCTCCAGCACGACTCCAAGAAGATCATGAAATATTAAGTTCATCGCTCTTTGATATGTAGCACCAGCATTCTTCAACCCAAAGGTCATCACTGTCCACTCGAATAAACCAACGAATCCGGGGCAGCGAAACGCTGTCTTAGCCGAGTCCTCTTCGGCCATGAATATTTGATTGTACCCCGCATTCCCGTCTAGAAAGCTGATGACTTTGTGTCCAGAGGCATCATTGATAAGCATATCGGCTATTGGCATAGGATATTCATCTTTGGGCGTAGCTCGATTTAAATCTCTGAAATCTATGCAAGCCCTGATCTTACCAGACCCCTTCTTCTCGACCGGTACAATGTTGGAGATCCATTCAGCATACTTGCAAGGCCGGATGAAGTTAGCTTTCAGGAGCCGACCAATCTCTTCCTTGATCCGATCATATATTGCCGGGTTGAATTTGCGAGTCGGCTGCTTATATGGCCTGAAGCCAGCTTTTATTGGCAACCGATGCTCGACGAGCTCTCGGCTTAACCCGGGCATCTCGTGATACTCCCAAGCACAACAGTCCACATACTCTTTGACTAGCGCGATTAACTCGGATTTATAATCGGCTTCTAGCTTTTGGCTTACAAATGTCGGCCTAGGAATAGTGCCATCCCCAATATCCACCTCTTCGAGTGGGTCGGCCGATGTGAAACCTTGCCCCAACTTGTCCATATCATCTGGTTCTTCAATTGCTTCACCCATATCGTTCCTCTCTGCCCGATACTTGTCCAGACGTTTCTGCAGCCACTCATTATTGTTGGGATCCATTTACTTGAGACGTAACCGATTGCTTCCAACCGGCTTTAAGGATACTGGCACGAATCCATCCCTGGTAGCACTCAGGAAATCGAACCCGGATAGATCACGTCCCGAAAGACATGTGACATTGGAGTGCTGCCAATCAGCAATGGACTCGGCCAATGCAATACATGCCGAGTTATCAGCATGAACGACTTCAATCTCGTCATCGATCCATTGTACGAGTTGTTGGTGCATGGTAGATGGCACACATTGATTTGCATGGAGCCAATCTCGTCCAAGTAGCACATTGTAATTTCCCTGCACTTCAGCAACAAAGAACGCGGTGGCCAAAGTCTTACTTCCCACGGTCAGCTCCAGACTAATGACTCCTTTGGCCTCAATTCCTTCTCCTCCTTCGAACCCATTAAGCACCATGTTCGTCAAGCTCGGTATAACCGAGAACATGATGCAGCCAAGCAGAACTACCTTTCATGGTATTGTGCCGGGTGTCTCGCATGCACCTATGGGCACCGTGTGGGTCGACGTTGCCTTCGGCGACAAAAGCAATAGCAGGACCGAGAGTCTGTTGTTCGAGGTTGTGGACCTCGAAAGCCCGTATCATGCCTTACTCGGTAGGCCAGCACTCGCCAAGTTCATGGCGTCCACTCATGTGGCTTACTTGAAGATGAAGATGCCGGGTCCGAATGGTGTCATCACTATCTCGGGTGACTACAAGCGTTCCATGGATGTGCCTCTGCCGGATCATGCTGGCCGAGTCACTTGTGATCGCTGCCGAGAAGAAGAGAATCCATGAGGTGGTGGCTCTGGCCCAATCTGCTCAACTCGGTATACCGAGTCCGGCCAACCCGCAGCAGACAACCTTCCAGGCGGCGAAGGAGTCCAAGAAAGTGGGCATCGACGAGTCTAACCCGGACCACACCGTCATCATCGGTGCCGGGCTGGACAGCAAATAGGAAAGCGAGCTCATCCACTTCCTCCGTGAGAATCGGGATATCTTCGCATGGTCCAGTCAGGACTTGCTGGGTGTTCCGAGGGAGTTGGCTGAGCATCTCTGCATGTCAGGCCAGATGCTAGGCCTGTGAAGCAACCGACACGGCGTCTTGCCGAAGGAAGAAGGAAGGCTGTGGGTGACGAGTTAGCCAAGTTACTCAGCACAATGCTCGTCGAGTGAAATACCCGGATTGGTTGGCTAACCCGGTCCTGGTAGAGAAGAAGAAGAACCGGATGCTGCCACTGTCTGGCGCATGTGTGTCGACTACACACACCTGAACAAAGCATGTCCTAAAGATCCATTGCTGCCTCGGATCGATCAGGTGATCGACTCCACGGCCGGGTGTGAGCTATCTTTGTAGATGCGTACTCTGGTTTTCACCAGATACCACTCAATCCTGATGATCAAATAAAGACTGCTTTTATCACCCCGTACGGGGCTTATTGCTATCGTGTCATGTGTTTCGGTTTGAGAAATGCTGGTGCACTTATCAGCGCTGTATGCAAAAATGTTGCATGACCAGATAGGTAAAAATGTGCAGGTGTATGTCGACGACATAGTTATTAAAACTAAAGAAAAACACACTGCTGGATGATCTCAAAGAGACATTCGCGCAAACCTAAGAAAATTCCGACTTAAACTTAATCCGGATAAGTGTACATTCGGTGTACCAGCAGGAAAGTTACTCGGTTTCCTCGTCTAGCCGAGGTATCGAGGCAAACCCGACTAAGATCCGGGCGATAGAAAAAATGAAGTTGCCGATGCCTCCGAGATGTCCAGAAATTCACCGGATGCCTGCATCTCTGAGCCGTTTCTTAGGTCGGTTGGGAGAAAAGGCCTTGCCCTTATACCAACTGATGAAAAATAAAATCAGGAGCTGGACTCCGCAAGCGCGGCGTTTCATGAGTTAAAGTAATGTTGGCTACTGCGCCGATATTGGCTTCGCCACTACCGAGTGAGCCCATGCTGCTCTACATTGCGGCCACTAACCGAGTCGTTAGTGTCGTAGTAGTGTGGTGAGCGAGAAGAACAAGGAGCTACCGTGCAGAGGCCGGTATATTATTTGTGAGGTGCTCTCCGCATCGAAACAAAACTACCCTCACTATCAAAAAATGACTTACGGCGTCTATATGGCGGCCAAAAAACTAAAGCATTATTTCCAGGAGCATCCCATAACTGTTGTAAGTGCGGCTCCTGTGTCGGAAATCATAGGTAACAAAGATGCCAGTGGCCGAGTCGCCAAATGGGCTATTGAGCTTGCAGCTTATGCGCCGCAGTATGCCAGAAGAGATACCATCAAATCTCAAGCGGTGGCCGAGTTCCTTGTGGACTGGGCCGAGATGGAGTATGAGCCGTCCTGCCGGACTCCAACTACTGGAGAATGCATTTTGACGGGTCCAAGGTAAAGGATGGCCTGGGAGCTGGTGTAGTCTCACCTCGCCAAAGCGAGATCAGCTGAAATACGTATTGCAAGTACACTTTGCAGCATCCAACAATGTCGCCGAGTATGAAGCGCTGATTCATGGACTCAAAGTGGCCAAGGAAATTGGAATCCGCCGGATCATCTGCTATGGTGACTCGGACCTGGTGATTCAGCAAACATCAGGCAACTGGGATGCCCTAGATGCCAACATGGCGGCATACCGGTTCCATGTCCAGAAATTTCGGGATTCTTTGATGGGTGCAAGTTCACGCACATTCGGCGGACAGATAATGAAAGTGCAGACATGTTGTCCAAGATTGGGTCATATCGGTAAGCCATTCCGCCCGGAGTGTCACTGGAGCATCTTCACAAGCCATCAATCAAGCCTTCACCCGAGTCAGACCCAATATTCATCCCGGGTAATCCAGAGCTCGGTGTCATTCCGATGGATGTAGATATCGGAAGCAAGTTGCAGGACTCGGGGACTGCTGCGCAGGACCCGGGGACTTCCATGGAGGTTGATTACATTCAGCAAGACTCGGCGGTTACGCTGGAGAATTGGAAAGCTGCTTGGCGGAACTCGGGGACTCCTTGGGAGGACTCGGGGACTCACCAGCCTATGTCGGGTGTGGTGATGTCGGTTGATGCGATGGAAATCGACGAGCCTGTACTCGGCACTCGCCCGGTACCGGCATGGGCGCAGCCCATCATGACCTTCATGTTGGATGGCACTCTACCGAGTGATGAGGTCTCGGCCAGACAGATTCAGAGGCGATCCAAATCCTTCACCATCATCAATCGTGAGCTGTACAAGAGAAGTGTGACTACTGTGCTTCAGCGCTGTGTCGAGCCAGAAGAGGGAGAAGGAATCCTCCGAGATATTCACCAGGGGGAGTGCGGTCATCACGCCTCTTCCCGAGCTATAGTGGCAAAAGCATTCCGATATGGGTTCTACTGGCCCAGTGCTTTGCAACAAGCAGAGGATATTGTCCGGAAATGCGAAGGATGTCAGAGGTTTGCTCACAAGATTCATATGCCGGCATCGGCTCTTAAGACTATTCCTATCACTTGGCCATTTGCAGTGTGGTGTCTGGATATGGTGGGACCATTTAAACCAGCCCGAGGTAACATGACTCACATCCTGGTGATGGTGGACAAGTTCACCAAGTGGATCGAGGTGAAGCCAATCAGAAAGTGCGATGGCCGCACAGCCGTGTCATTCTAAAGGATATTATCCTAAGGTATGGGCACCCGCATAGCATTATCACGGATAACGGCACCAATTTCGCCGAGGGAGCCTTTGCTCGGTTTTGCCAGGAAAAAAGAATCCGGCTAGACCTGGCCTCGGTTGCGCATACGCAGTCCAATGGACAAGTGGAAAGATCAAATGCCTTAATCTTATCCGGCATCAAACCCCGGTTGATTGAGCCACTGTTGCGTGCTCCGGGTTGTTGGCTGGATGAGATTCCGGCAGTACTGTGGAGTCTGAGGACCACGCCGAATCGCTCCACTGGCTATACGCCATTCTTCCTGGTTTATGGAGCAGAGGCAGTTCTGCCAACGACATAGAGCATGACTCGCTGAGAGTTGCTTTATATACCGAGTCAGAGGCAAAGGAAGCCCGAGAAAATGATGTTGATCTGCTCGAGGAAGCAAGAGAATTGGCATTGTCCAAATCGGCAATATATCAGCAAAATCTCCGACGCTATCATAGCCAGAAAGTAAATCCTCGCAAGTTTCGAGAAGGGGACCTGGTCCTTAGGCTGGTACAGCGCACCGCCGGAATGCACAAGTTATCGCCTCCTTGGGAAGGGCCATTTATTGTGAGCAAAGCTTTGAACAACGATGCATATTATCTTATTGATGCCCAGGCACAGGTGAAGAACCGAATGCATAGATCCGGAGAGGAGACCAAGCGGCCCTGGAATGTAGCTCTTCTTCGCCCTTTTTATTCTTAAGGACTCACTGTATGTATCTCGAAACTTTGAAATGAAATGTCGGCACTCCGAAATGAAACTCGGGGATTGCCTTGCTATGAATCTGATGTTGTGTGCTTGTTTATATCTGTTTCCTTTATGTCGGGTGGCTCCAAAAATCGTGCCTCCATGTTTGCAAGTATTGTATGCTATGTTTTTGTGATTTTGTGACCCGAATGCAAGAAACCCATCGAGGTAGGCAAGGGCTGAGATTGCAAGGGATAGTAAACAAGAAAACAGACCGGGGACTCGGTCCAGGGGCGATTCGGTTTTCTTTTCTGTTTTATGTCAGATGGCTCTAGACCATGTTTCAAAGTTTTGAGTATTGTATGCTATGTTATTGTGATTTTGTGACCCGAATGCCAAGAAACCCATCGAGGTAGGCAAGGGCTGAGATTGCAAGAAGTAGTACACAAGAAAACAAACTCGGGGACTCGGCCCAAGTGCGATTCGGCACAAGTTGTTTCGTTTCTAACCTTTATGTCGGATGATTATGAGCTTTGACTCAAAGTTCATTAGTATTGTATGCCATATGTCGGTAATCTTGTGACTCGACTGTCAAGAAACCCAAAAGAGGTAGACAAGAGCAGAGGTTGCTAAGTATGGTAAACAAGAAAACGAGCTCGGGGACTCGGTTCAGAATGATTCGGCATACTAAATAAACCATGTTAAAATTGTGCAAAAGTAGAAAGAACCAAGTACCCAGCATAAAAACCTAAAGGTTTATGTTACATTTGCACCCGGCATTCCGGGGATTTGACGATTTGAGTTTTTTGTAAGTCTAGGCAGAGCAGGATCCTAGCTACTTGGAGCAGAGGCAGCGGCATCGGTCTTGGCCGATTCCGAGGTCAAGGTCTCGGCGCTATCCTTGGTCGCAGCGGCCGAGGTGGTGCCTGTGGCTGTGTCGGGAGGAGTATCGGCTTGAATTTCTTCATCGACGGGCTCTTCGTTTTCTTCTTCATCCTCGCCGTCGGTCTCCAGTTCTTCCGAGTGAGGAACCCGATCACCCGGGACAAAGCTGTGCACTGGAGCGTACTGGATAAGCGAGTGAGCCAACTCTTGGCGGCGCTGGATGTGTTCCCGGGTCAGAAAGCCACCTGGACCCATCCCGAACAGTCTTCAGCATGTCGAGGTCGAGCTCCTCGTACCAAGATAGCACGTATGTTAGTGCTTCATCTGCTCCGACTCGGGCAGCGGAGGACCGCCAGTCATCGAGCCTATCCTCGGAAGCCAGCAGGCACGTAGCCAGTTCATCAACAACCAGAGGGGCCTCACACCCGGGCCAGAGAACGTTGTATGCTCGGATGGCAGCGGTAAGGAGGTTCATCCCGATGGACCTCATCGGCACCAAGCGCGCCTTCAATGCCACCAAGTGGGCATCCATATCCCACTCGGATGAGATTGGGCCACCCTGGATTTCCTTGAACCGGTGCTCGGCAGCGCTCTTGTCCGCGGCAGCCTTGGTGTGGGGTAAGCGTTCTGAGTAAGGAATGGCTAACGCCAGAATGAGTTATTTGAGAAGAAAAATAATAGATTGAATAAAGGCAGAAGGGGAAGGAGCTTACTGTCCATCTCGGAGTTAATTTTGGAGATATCCACCAGCCACTGCGCAATCTTGGCCTTCAGATCTCGGAGCTCGCTCGCAGCTGAGGTTGCCTCGGATTTGGATTCTGCAAGAGAGTCCTTCAGCTTCCGAGTCTCCTCTTCTCGGAGTTGCTTCTCTGTGGCGGCGGTTTTCTCCGACTCGGCGGCCTGACCCCGAGTTTTCTCCAGCTCAGCCTTTAGCCGAGATATCTCCTCCTGCTCCTTCTTCAGCTCGGCCTGGAGTGCAAGCTCGCGCTCCTGATGTGCGGCTGTGCCGAGGTAGCTGATGTTAGAATGAGAATTGGTGCAAGTACAAGTTGAAAGGTGAAATATGACTTACACTCGATTTCCGAGATCCGTTTCTCCAGCCCTTCCGCCTTGGACTCCGAGGCAGCTAGTTGCTGCAGCTTGGCCTGCTGCAGCTTGAACTTATCAGAGAGGCTCTTGTGAGCCAACAGCAGCTTGCGGTGCACCTGTGTGCGCTTGGTCATGCAAGCCTGGAGAGAAGGAATGTTAAAATGGTTGATAAAGATTCAGGCCGAGTTACCCTCATTCAACCGAGTCAGCTTTACTCGTCCAGTTCAGTCACTCGACCCGAATCTCGGGGACTAGGGATGGGTGATATCTATATTAAAGAAATTAACCGAGTCATCTTTACTCGGCAGGACTTACCGCAGCTGCTTGGTCGGCTGCGAGAACGGCAAGCTTTTACTGCGGCCATCTTTTGGGCCACCAGACTCGGCCCTGCCGGATGTTCTGAAACGATCTAGCCTGCTGGTGCCTTTGAGCTCACTTCGCTCAAATCGGCGGCGTTCCAGTCCATATGATAATGCTCGAGGGAGCCCAAGCTTTTTCCGCTAAGTGTTTGCAGTGGTGCAAACCCCCAGCTGGTGGTCTGGATGCTGCCGGATGTCGCTGCTTCGGTGCTTACTGGCACAATCAGCTGCCGTTCCGGGTTCGCCGACACTGACGTCGCCGGTGCCTTTTCTGCCGATACCCCAGTGGTAGGAACTGGGGCCTTAGATGTCTGTGGCTGCGGCTGCGGCTGTGCCGGTGGCGGTGTTGGCTTGGCCGTGGACATCGATTTGGATTTTGAGGGCGAGGGCTGCGACTTGTGTTTTGACGGTGGCGGTGCTGCTGGAGTTTGTTGCTGCTTCTTCTTCTGGTGCTGCTGTGATGGAGGTGGCGGAGCTTGTGGCTGCTGAGGTTGCTGCAGCTGTTGTTGTTGTTGTTGCGGCCGAGTCTGCTGCTCTGGCTGCTGTTGCTGACTCGGCTGTGCCGAGTCTTCCTGGATCTCGGGAGCCGAAGAACAGGCTCCGAGAAGTATCACTTGGTCGGGCGCTGCGGTTGCGGCCTCGACCGAGTCTTCAGTTCCGGCCCCGGATCCTGGAGCCGAATTGTTCGCAACCGGACTCATTCTCATTGGACTCGGAACCCGAGTATCGTCGGGCCGAGGTGGCGTCGGTGTCCTTGGTGGGATCCGGTCGGTGGACCCAGTGGTGGGGGCCTTCGTCTTCAGAGGAGCCGCGCTGGAAAATCAAGACAGCAATATGTGTTGTCAAAAGGATAAGTATAGAAAGAGCAAGTTCAGTCAAATGCACGAAGTATATGTCGGCAAGAGGGGGTCTTACCCCTTAGTGACAGGGCGCTGGCGTTTCGCCACTGTCTTGGTCCTTTGTTTCTTCTTTGCGGGACCAGAGGGGCCGGAAGTTCCGGCATCTGCTGAGGCGGCTGTTCCTGCTGGGCGCTTCCGAGCTGCACCCTTGGTCCTGTGGCGAGGGGTGCCACCTCGATCACTTCGTCCGAGTCAGCTGAGGGCGGGGACATCGGATATGAGTATGAAATGGGGAGAGGATCATACGCCTCTAAAACCCGACAATCGTCATCTTCATCTTCAGACCAATTTCGGATGGAGGAAGCGCGAGTCTTACCCGTGGCAGAAAGTAGGCCGGCGTCCGGGATGGGCACGTTGTCCTCGTCGTCCGGGTCTTCCGAGTCGGCCTCGACCCGGTCTTTACCCCAGTTGGCAGAGGGGTTCTCTCCGTCCTCCGTCCATTGCCGATCGAATCTCTGAGAAAAGAAAGCAGGAAAGGATTAATGCCAAGTACAAAGTTGTACCAGAATGAGAGTTTACGTCGGTGAAAAAGTTATGTCGGCGGAGATACTTACATGTGGTGGAAGGTTGTTCCGGTTGTGGGGTTCCTTGCCCCATTCCCATGCCTCCGGCATCTTGGTCCGGGCTATGGCCTTGATGCGCCGCCGGATCTGGGCGTTGTCCAGCTCGACGGTGCTGACTCGGGCTGGGTCCAGTGGGCCACTCATGTGGCAGATTTTGTGGACTCGGCGTTGGAGAGGCATGACTCGGCGACTGATGAAGGTGGCGAGCAGGTCATCGGACGTCATCCCTTCGTCACTGAGCTGCTCGACGACCTGTTGGATATGGTTGACCACCAAATTCTTATCCGCCGGATTGTACCCCCAGTTGAGCTGTGCGGTTGGGGGCCGATGGAGAATCTCGGCAGGTTGATCATGTCAACCTCGGTGGTGTTCTTCACGTAGAAGAAGGAGCGCTGCCATTTCCGGCATGACTCCAGACCTTGGATCCGGGGGAAAACGGAGCCGCGCCGAGGTACGATGGTGGCGGCTCCGCACTGAGTCATTTCCTTGGGTGCGCCCGGATGATCAGGATTCGGAATGACTTGCTTCCGGAAATGGAAGTACTTGGACCACGCCTCGACGGTGGGCCAGAGGCCGAGGTAACCTTCCATGAAGGAGACGAAAGCAGAGAGTGTGGTGAAGGCATTCGCCGGGAGTTGATGAGGTTGGAGACCGAACTTGTTGAGGAAGTTGCGGAAGAAGGCGCTGGAAGGCAGACCGAATCCTCGCTCGAAGTGTTCGAGGAAGACGACATACTCTCCCTCTCTGAGATCCGGAGAGGTCTCTAGACCCGGGAGCCGACACTCTACCTCGGCCGGGATCCGACGAGTCCGAATCAGCCATTCTATGTCGGCTCTGCCGACGTAGGAGCCTTCCCAGTTAGCCCGAGTTGATTCCGCTGCAACTCCTTCTTCTACCTCTACCACCTCGAGGCTGGGGTTGTTCGACATGTCGGAGGAAGGTTGCAGAGATCTATAAACAGGTTACCGGCCGGGTGATTAGAATCATTACAGTGAAAAAGAATGGAAAAGTAAAACAAGAAACAAAAGGGGAGGAACACGCATGCGTCTAATCTAGATGCAAAGTGTGTTAAGATGTCTAAGGGCTAATGAACAAGAAGGAATGAAAGAGAAAGTGCTACGGCGGCTAGTCCACCGGCCATACAACCGTGTCTGGAACGCGAACTCACCGGCGGCGACGCATCGGCGCCGCCACGGTGAAGAACTCGAGGAGGAACAGATGCTAATGCGCAAAAGAAAAAAGAGAGAGGAAGAGGAGATCTTACCGCGGTGTCGCGGTGTACGGCGGTGGTGCTGTGCGTCGGCGGCGGCGGCGGCACTGCGCGTCGAGGGCGTTGGCGTCAGGTGGCTCGTCGGCGTGCGCGTTCCGTACGTGCGGGCGGCGGCGGTGCTTGTGCTCTGTGCGCTGGAGCGAGGAGAGCAAGAAAACGAAGCAAGAGGAGAATGAATGCGGAGGGGAAGACGATGCTCTCCCCCTACTATTTATGGGCGGCGGAGGAGATCGTGGGTGCGGGATTTGCTGCGCACGATCTCGTAACCGACGGGGAGTTATGGCCCGACGATCTCCACCACGATTTCCTATGTGGCTTAACCGCCGCACGATCGGCCACACGGTGGGTCGCAGAGAGCTAACGGTTACCACGCCGCACACTTGATCGGGCAGGACCCGAGGAGACGCGGGCGGTGCGGTCAAGACTGCACTTGAGTGCTGTCGTATGCACAGTTGCCGAAGCGACCGGCGTGACACAAGTCGCGTGCGTGCCAGTGGCACGTCCATCCGGGCGCAAGTGTCGAGGCGTTGGGCAGAGATGCTCTGCCACGTAGAGGAACCAATGACTCGGAAGAATTGTGGGTTCTTCCGGTGATTCGGAACAATCCGACACTAAGTCGAATATCACAAAGAAAGGCAAAAGCTGCTTTCCGACATATGAATTTCGCCGGCATATGTTATGTCGGGGATCAACTTAAGAATGCTGGTTTTTCGGGTAAACCTGTCGTGGTCCTTCATCCGAGGCTGCAGGACCGCGCCAGCTTCGGGGACTAATGTCGGGGGGAAGCCCCCGAGTGGGGTCAATATGGTAAAATAAGGTTGACTCGGAGTTGACCGAGTCAATGGAAACCGACATACCATACAGGTTTTATCCGGGGTCATCCGGGTAAAGGTTAACCGACATATCCCTATGTCGGATCATGATTATTATATGTCGGAATCGCCTTTATTGTTCTTATGTGCAGGAAGGGTTAAACCGGGTCAAGAGCATGGGGCATGCCTATGCCGGATGGGAGTCATCTCGGACGGTGGTCCAAGCTCCTTGAGACACGGAGCGAAACAAGGGCGGCGGCGTGCTGCAAGTGGACGGCGTGCCAAGCCTCGGCCACGCCTCTGACGCGTGCGGCGCGGCACAGTGGCGCTAGGCCTAGGCTTGGGCGTGCTGTCGGGTGCAGCGGCGACCGTGGCGACCAGCGCTGCCACGGTCTGGGTATGGCGCAGCGGCGCCCGTGCCGGCCGGAGACCAAGGGGTATGGCGCCAGTAGCAATGTTTTACACTGTAACCCTGGGTTTCCCTATATAAGGGGTACCAGGGGCTCCTCTTACAGGGACGATTCCCAGACGCTACGCAGAGACGCTGAGCAACTACTTAGCAGTTCCTGGGAGCTAGAGGAGAGCCAGAGAGCTATTCTCAGACTCAGTAGAGGATTAGATCTTGCAGCTCTTTGCATACAGCTCAAGGAGCAAGCTTGTAACTAGTTGTAATCCACATATAAATCAAGCAGCAAGCAGGAGTAGGGGTGTTATCTCCTCACGAGAGCCCTGAACCTGGGTAAATCGCGCGTGTGTGTGTGTGTGAGGGTGTGTGTGTTCGTGTCTGTACGCCGTGCGTGCAAGCCCTCCCCGGTACCCTCCAGCGTCCAATCGGCCCCACATCAAGCCTATATGGCATCTGCCGTGACACCACCACGACAATCATGAAGCGGAAAGTCGTCCCCTTCCTCAGAGATTGCTTGAAAGCATGGATCGCCTGAGTTTCTGAGACGCCTTCGCAAGCGTTCTTGATTTCACTCCATCGTGAGACGAACTCACGGCTAGACTCGTTCCTTTGCTGCACGCACCGCTGTAAGTCGAAAATCGATTTTGGGCGCTTATATGTGCCCTGGAAGTGCTGGATAAAAACACGCTTCATGTCACTCCAGGTATGAACTGTCCTTTCGGGCAGACCTTCAATCGACATGCGTGCCGTCCCGGTTAACATCAGGGGCAAAAATCGCACTGCTGAGTCGGCGCTACCTTGATATATGTCGCAGGCACTGATGTAATCTGAGAGCCAGGTCTCAGGATTAGCCGTACCGCTGTACTTCTCAACCATCTTTGTTACGTTCGACAAAGTGGGACGTAGAATTTGCTCTCTGATTGTTCTGCCAAAACACTTGGGGCCGAGGTACTGGGCATCTCTGGCCGACTTCCTCTCCTCGATTAGGCTTCGAACATCATTGGCTGATGGCGGTTTAGCAACCGACTTTTCTTGTTTTGGTTCTTCCCTGCGACGGCTTTGGCTTGCCTGGCTTGCATTACGCGGAGGGCTTGGAGTCCTTTGTCGTCATGGAGGGGGTATGTATTTGGAAGGGTTATCTCCCTCTTTGCACGGTGGAGGCGGCGGTGGAGGTGGCATATGACCTCTGTTATCCTCCCTTCGGGGTTGATTTTCCCCTTCACGTCGTCGCTCCTGACGGGGTTGCGCCGCCTTTTCCTTGCAAGGGTCCCCTTTTCGCTCTTGGCTCCGATGCCTTTCCTGACCAGCTTCACGATGGCGTGAAGAACCTGTCCGGGATTCCGCGCCTCTAGGCTGTTTGTTCTTCGGGTCCTTGCTGCCTTTGTTGTGACTGCTTGAGCCGGCCGGGTCATCGTCTGGGTCAGCAGGGGCAGCAGCCATTGGCTTGTTGGCGGTTGACTTGCAAAGGCGAGAATCATCAACAAGCCGTCCTGTTTTGACTTGCGAATCATTTTGCTGCTGCTGTGCAACCTCCAGTAGATAAGCCGAATATTTAAGCCGAGCATCACGATCCAAAGATTTGTCGAACATGACCTCCTGGGCAGCCTCCATGTTTTTGGCTGGGGTATTGAAGTAACACAAATTTGTCACCGGGTCACGTCGGTGGTGGTACTTCCTCCAGACTGGATTTACATGATCGGCCTCCCACTTGCTACGGAAATCCAACCTTTTATGCAGGTTCTTATCACGAGCCGGACGGAAAACTTCGTCAGCCCCTTTTTCTCTCTGCTTTCGGATGAACTCCGTTTCCTTGTTTATGAGATCAACTTCACGCTCTGCTATCTGGGCGGCTTGCTCCTCAAGTAGGGCGCGGCGCTTCTCAATGTCGTCCAGCAATGCGTTTGGAGGGAGTGGCGTTAACAGTTGCTTGTAGCTCGCCATCTTTCTTTCGTGCTCCCTCTCTGCTGCTTCGCCTGTCCTAGTGTCAATGTCGTCCTCTCCAGCCGGCACTATATCTGCCCCCTTTAATGGAGCCAGTGGCGGCACGAAATCCACCTTGAGATTTCCGGCTTGCGGAGTATTTTCTTCGCCATTGGTGGCTTTCGAGGTGTTGGGGTCGTCATTAGGATCAGAGACGTTTCCCATCAAGACCTCGGCAGGACGCAACTTTCTGACTAAAATCGTCGGATTCACCTTCAGATTCGAGGTCCTGCTCCATATGGGCGGTGTCCCCTGATCCGGCTTCTGAATCAATCCCAGACTGCAGTGCAGGGAGGATAGACTCAGGTTCAGTCATCGGCTCGTGTGAGCCGGATTCTCCTACAACACCGACGAAGTGGAAATCTGGCGCCGCCCTGTTGGAACATGCATCATCTTCAGAGTCTTCGTCATCAGCGTCGAAAGCTAGATCCAGATCGGCTATCTCGTCAGAGTCCAGGTCCGATCCGTCTTCGAGGTTGTAGGGGTGGGCGGTGGGCAAACTCGTTGTGAAACCGAGATCGTCCAAAGCCTGGGCGGTGAAGCCGACGAAGATGTCGAAGCCGCCGATGGAGACAGTGGACCAGCCGGCGGGATCCTCCTTTGCCGGTGTCCAGAGGCCGTCGTTGAAGACGTGTGTGGGGACCCCGGACTAGCCGTCCGAAATACCCTTGTGCCTACATCAGCGATCCCATGATCAGTGTGTCGCTGAGCACAATCAAACTTGTAATCAAGGAACATCCATAATTACCGAAGGAATATACTTACTTGATTGAAGTCATACTCTTCAATAGGTACTTGCAGCGGAAATCACCAAACAACGTGGAGCCCAAGTCATTCACCTTAACCCTACAGGCAACTGACTGGGAAGCGCCCTAGTTCGCATTGACGTCATTTCCTTCTCCTCCTTCAAGCTACTCTTCTTAAAATCTGGCTAAGACAATAGCCAGGGACGAAACCATTATGAGTACAATTTGTACTCGCAAACTACTCCTCTACTGAGTATGCACCAATTTTAAGTTGTTGCCTATAGCACTTTTAGTTATTACTCTATCTCTATATCTTTGGTTGAAGTAAAAGGTAACATCCCAAAACTTTGGAATGTTTTAAAAAAATCACAAAAATTTAAAACTTTTGTTATTAGATAAAAAAAAGTCTCCAAATATCAGAGAAACCTTTTATAAAAGATTATTTTGACAACTTCAAATATATATTGTTTTAAATAATCATTAACCTTCTATTTTTTTCGATATTTTTTTTAGTTTTGGAAATAAAATATTCATTTGGGATTATTTAATATAGCCCAAGATTAAAATGAGTATTTGCATTTAAAGGTTTTACCAAACGTTATTTTATAAAATGATTTATCTTAAATTATTTTATAATGAAAATGGGTTATCATTTAAAATGATATTACTCATATTATTTTCTGTAATTTATTTGAGTTGAAAAGGAATTTATAAAACCCTATATTGTAAAACGACATAAAGGTGTCAAATATGCCTTTATGCCTTATTTGAACTTTTCAAGATTTGAAATATTTTGTAAATAGTTCCTAAATAACTATTTTGACTAATGGTAATTTTACAAATTTTTACAAATTCGTTTGACTGGTTTTGGAGGACTAAATCAAAAGTTATGAAAGAAAACAGAACAAAAAAAAACAAATAAAAAAAACGTATGGTGAGCTAGTTGGGCCGCAGCCCAACTAACCAGCCGGCGCGCGCGCAGCCGAAGTAGGCCGACTGCGGCCCAATTCCCGCACCGCACCGGCCCAACTAGGCCACCGCTGCCTCCCGCGCACGACCACCGTCGGTTCGATCGATGGTGTTCCAGGAAACGTGCTATTTCCTTTTGTTTGGAATCCTTTCTCTTTGAACTTCTATATCTTTATGGATTTAACTCCGAATTCAATTCCGTTTGTTTCTACGTATAGCCAACTCAAAACCCTACCTTTCTACACTCCTGCACCTCTATATAAAGGCCAGACCGCACACTTTTATCTTTTCCTTTTCGTTCTCCCGAAACCCTAAACACCCGAATCTTATTTCATCATTTCCGACCTCTAAACTTCGTCGATTGATGTTGGCCCCTTCGTCAATGTTGTAGATCTCGTCGAGATCTTTCCATCCCGACGAATCCCATCACTTTTCATCCACCACAACCGAAGTATTTTGTGTTGCAAGATTTCAGATCTGATGGAGTAAACTCAAGATCTATGGCGGCTCGTTTCTTCAAATTCAAATTACTTTGGTGGGTTAGTAGATCCGGTCCTTCTCTACAACTTTCATGTTTTAAGTTTTTCGATTTGACGTACGGATCTATTTCTATAAACAGACCTATTCGAACCAATCAGAAAAGGCCACGTGGCATCCTCACCATCGCCTCGTCAGCACCACGTGGATATCTCGTCAGCGCCCAGTCAGCGTACGGTCAGCACCCGTGTCAGCTCCGTGTCAGCAAGGTCAATCCCCGGTCAACTCTATTTAGAAATCAATTAAAAATTCTAGAAATTGGTTGAATCTTGTAAAATTCGTAGTAAATCAAATATTGATCGGAAAATTACAAATAATATACCGTTGGATTCGTATGAATGTGTAGAATCTGTTTCTGGAATAAAAATACACTTTGACCGAAATATTATTTTCTGTTTTTCTGAACTCTTAATTGCACTAAAAGTCGAATAATCATAAATCAGTATTTCCAAATAATGCAATTCTTTTGTCTCTGTTAGATAATTGAAAGTTCTAACCAGAGACATCAGTTTTAAAGATATTTGAACTATTAACTCGAATTTAACTTGCAGAAGCTTATAAATTGTTATTATAAAATTTAAACTGCATCATTAAATCTTTAATAATATTAAAAATCTTTTCTGTACATCATGTATATCAACTAGAGAATTAATTAAAGTTATTGGTGTGATTATTAAATTGACCAGCATCTTTATTGTTGCATAAATTGTTTGTCTTGTCCTGTTGTTTATGTTGTGTTTCATTTATCTACGATAGATTGGCCGGAGTGTGACTCTTGTTACTTTGCAATAGTGTGTGAGCAACGACGAATCCTAAAAAGGCAAGTGATACTCCAGCATAAATGTCCTATTAATTTGTGCCTATTGCATTTAGTGTTTTTAGTAGTATACATGATAGGTGTACTACTATATTACTATGCTATGCAAACCCAGTTAGGATAGCCATATGTATCTTGACTAAGTTAGTAGAAACCAGTGTAGAAGCAAATTGCTTAGCCATGCTTGTAGACGATGTGGATACTATTTCAAAAGGTTGTTGTAGCCGATGTCATATTTTGTTTGTGAAAGCAACAAATGTTTCATGGATTGCATGAATGGATTGGGTTAGATTTTTGCAAGTGGTAATGCAGGTGGTATATGACCTGACCTGTTGATATGTGTCGAGTGACATAAGTAGGTGGCTAAAAGCCTGAACTATTGATGTGTCCAATTAGAATTTACGACGTGCGACATATGTAGGTGGCTGAGTGCCTGACCTATTGATATGTTCACGTTATACGGCAAGTGACATAGTAGTGGCTGGACGCCTGATCTACTGATATGTTCATATTAGACTTTACGGCGAGTGACATAGTAGTGGTTGGATGCCTGATCTATTGATATGTTCACTTTAGAGTGCGGCGAGTGACATAGTAGTGGCTGGATGCCTGATCTATTGATATGTTCACCTTAGACTTGCGATAAGTGGCATAGTGGGGGGCTGAGTGCCTGACCTACTGATATGTTCACGTTAGGTCTTCTTGTGAGCGACCTAGTAGGTGGTCGATGACCTGACCTATTGATATGCTCACATCCTGTGGAATTCCTTAGCCATGACACTATTGGTGGACAACTTTGAGCTCCTGGACAGGAGGAGAAAACTTGGAGCGACTGGACTTGAAGAAGTTGGAAGTTTCCCACTTATCTCAAATTATTAAAAGGATATTGTTTTTATGAGTACAAGGGAGATTGAGCACTGGATGATATGCCATGTTCATCTCATAATAAATGGAAAAGAAAATGATTTTTAAAGAATAGGATAAAGTTGGCTTTACGCAAATAGCCCTGAACTCCACCAGCCAGATATGCATGTAGATGTTAGCAGTTTGCCTTTATGAGTCCACAAGTATCATTTGCCAGATCCAATCAAATGGTTCTGACCAATTTTTGGCTGCAACGCTTTTATCGTTGCAGGTTCGTCTGACGATGAGTAAGGAACGCTATAGGTTTCGAGTCTGCAACCAACATGTCTGCCTGTGGCACATGAAGATGATGAGGGCTCCATGCTATTATATGATTTCCGCTGCTGAACTTTGTATTATGCTAGCCTTGTGCTATGCAACTTGTAATGTTTATTTTTCTGGATCATACGTTGTAATAGAATTTTGATGCAATGTATGATACTTCATCTTAAACTGTGGTGCTAGCTATTCGATCCAGGGACTAGCACAATAACACAGGGATCTTGGCCTATTTTAAAAGGGCAGGGTCGCTACAGATGGTATCAGAGCATTGTGTTGCCTGTAGGTTCGAAACCCTAGGTTTGGATTGGAAATAAGAAAGACCATAGGAACAAAATTTTATTTTCTTGTATGCAAATCTTTCCAAATATCTTTCTTGTACCTTTCTCAGCTATTGCTTTCTAAATTACTTTCTCTTGTTTTAGACCATCCTCAAGGAATCTATCAAGAAAGGACCAATGATGATTAACTTGAAGCACAGGAGAAGATATAGTCTTGACCACCACTTTACATAGTTGATTACTTATCACTTCGCATTAGAGTATTGACCTATCAAAATGTGGTATGGCAGTACTAGTGCGCTTGTGTTAGAACCTATATCGTGTTAGTTAAGTTTTCAAAACTATAAATTTCAAATTTATAAAACTATTGCTTGATATTATTGTTTGATTGGTTGTTTACTGTTGTTTGGTGTTAGTTGTTTGTATGGGTAGAAATATCTCTTTAGGTATCCCCTTCTATTCTCATCTATGCTAAATCCCACGGATGCCTCCTCGCCATGATCCCGACAACAACAACGATGTGATCCAGCAGATGATGGTAGCACAAACCCAGCTGATGAACATGATGGCTCAGTTTCTAGCACACCAGAACGCACCACCTCCTCCACCACCACCTTCACCACCCCAACCCCCAGTGGATCGACTCGCTAGGTTTCTAAGACTTAGACCCTCTAAGTTCTCAACTGCTTCAGAGCCAATTGTGGCCGATGATTGGATACGTTCGGTATAGAAGGATCTAGTGACTTGTGAATGCACTGACACAGAGAAGGTGAGATTCACTGCTCATCTACTTGAAGGGCTAGCAGCACAATGGTGGGAGACATATCAAATCACTCACCCTCTCGATGGACTCACCTGGGATGCATTCAAGGAAGGATTCCGTAATGCACACATTTCTTCTGGGATCATGAACTTGAAGAGAGATGAATTTCGTAGCCTGAAGCAGGGTAATAGGACTCTTAAGGAGTACATGGATGATTTTTGTTCTTTATCAAGGTACGCACCGGAGGATATTGATACAGATGCCAAGAGGAAGGATAAATTTCTCAGTGGACTGAGTGGTGAACTGAAGGTGCCCTTGTCAGTAGCATATGCTCCAAACTATCAAGCCTTGCTGGACCAAGCTATCACTCTGGACAACAATCTGAGGAAGGAAGAAAGCAGAAAGAGGAAGCATAGGCACTGCATGCACGAATCAGGACTGCATCAGAAACAACAAACTTCCTATGTGAGTAACGACAACTCTGAGTTTAACAAGCATGGAGGCCATAACCACCAGGTTTATGGAGAAAATGGACACAACCACAATCGCCAGATTTGCAACCATGGATCCAACAAGAGGAACAAAAACCATGTGGAGTGTTTTCGTTGTAAGGAGCTCGGACAATACTCATGGGACTGTCCAGAAAAGAAGAAAGAACAAAACCACTCAGGAAAGAGGGACATCACTCAAGTGGAATGTTTCATATGTAAAAGCCTAGGACACTACTCCTGGGATTGCCCCGAGAAGAAGAATAGCAAAATGAACGTCCCAAATTGATTCCAGAAGTGACCAGTGTGAACCTTGCGAACCTTACTACCCCTGAAGATATCTGGTGCAAGTGTTAACCTTGAATAAATTTTATTTGTAAGCACTAATCTTTGATGCAAGGATGGTACCTATGTCATTGTAATAATGAAATATATGAGTATTAATGGAATTTCTATGAAGAAACCTATGTTGTTATGAAGACTGTTATGTAGGTCAGAAATGGGACATGGGACTGAAACTTATGAGCTAAGACGACATGGAAAGCATGTTCACCAAGGAGAAGATTCACAGAAGAATATATAGTTTGTGAGCTAACGTGTGTAGGAGTTTTCGCAACCCCATAGCTTTGAAGGATCGATAGTTTAGCTCAGGTTTGTCTTACAGATTGTTGACTTTCTGTCGGACAAGTGAGGATGCCCGAGAGTTAGAATACGTGATTCACCTATCTACATATTGAGCAAATGATATGAGTGCAAGATGGACTGATCACCATTCTTACTACCCATATTATTCATCCTCACTATTTGGATTGGTAAATCTTGAGTGACAAACCTATAAGAGAGACGACGAGCCTGAACCCACCGGAATATTATAAACCTAAATAAAGGCAAGCGCTGCCAAGACATAGGATGTACGGTGAGAATAAACCTCGGCTCTCATGAAGAAGAAGGAATGATGCAAAGAAAGTGTGTGTTTGCCTACCATGAGAGTTTCGTTAGAAATGACGTGGTATTGCATTGAAGGGAGTCAATCAGAAGATGGAAGCCTGCAAAGACATTCAAGTTTGAATGCTATGATGTGAATTTCTCTCATCTTGGTCTTCGGATAAATCCAAAGAGTGATCATTGAATACCCGAAGTTATTTTAAGACACACACACCTATTGGAGATGAAGCCCAACTCATGAGTGGAGAATATAGATGAATCTAGTGAGACCTAAATACTAAGTAGATGGACCCTAGTCCAAATAGAAGAGCTCATGACTGCTTACAAAAGTTTCTTTTAAGGGTGGTAGCCCACCCAATTGCCTAAAACCCGGAGATGCTAAACCCATCTTTTCTTTCTAGCCTCTCCGAATCTCGGGACGAGATTCCTTTTAAGGGTGTAGTCTGTAACATCCCAAAACTTTGGAATGTTTTAAAAAAATCACAAAAATTTAAAACTTTTGTTATTAGATAAAAAAAAGTCTCCAAATATTAGGAAAACCTTTTATAAAGAGTATTTTGACAACTTCAAATATATATTGTTTTAAATAATCATTAACCTTCTATTTTTTTTCGATTTTTTTTTAGTTTTGGAAATAAAATATTCATTTGGGATTATTTAATAGCCCAAGATTAAAATGAGTATTTGCATTTAAAGGTTTTACCAAACGTTATTTTATAAATGATTTATCTTAAATTATTTTATAATTAAAATGGGTTATCATTTAAAATGATATTACTCATATTATTTTCTGTAATTTATTTGAGTTGAAAAGGAATTTATAAAACCATATATTGTAAAACGACATAAAGGTGTCAAATATGCCTTTATGCCTTATTTGAACTTTCAAGATTTGAAATATTTTTTAAATAGTTCCTAAATAACTATTTTGACTAATGGTAATTTTACAAATTTTTACAAATTCGTTTGACTGGTTTTGGAGGACTAAATCAAAAGTTATGAAAGAAAACAGAACAAAAAAAAACAAATAAATAAAAAAACGTATGGTGAGCTAGTTGGGCCGCAGCCCAACTAACCAGCCGGCGCGCGCGCAGCCGAAGTAGGCCGACTGCGGCCCAATTCCCGCACCGCACCGGCCCAACTAGGCCACCGCTGCCTCCCGCGCACGACCACCGTCGGTTCGATCGATGGTGTTCCAGGAAACGTGCTATTTCCTTTTGTTTGGAATCCTTTCTCTTTGAACTTCTATATCTTTATGGATTTAACTCCGAATTCAATTCCGTTTGTTTCTACGTATAGCCAACTCAAAACCCTACCTTTCTACACTCCTGCACCTCTATATATAAAGGCCCAGAACCGCACACTTTTATCTTTTCCTTTTCGTTCTCCCGAAACCCTAAACACCCGAATCTTATTTCATCATTTCCGACCTCTAAACTTCGTCGATTGATGTTGGCCCCTTCGTCAATGTTGTAGATCTCGTCGAGATCTTTCCATCCCGACGAATCCCATCACTTTTCATCCACCACAACCGAAGTATTTTGTGTTGCAAGATTTCAGATCTGATGGAGTAAACTCAAGATCTATGGCGGCTCGTTTCTTCAAATTCAAATTACTTTGGTGGGTTAGTAGATCCGGTCCTTCTCTACAACTTTCATGTTTTAAGTTTTTCGATTTGACGTACGGATCTATTTCTATAAACAGACCTATTCGAACCAATCAGAAAAGCATCCTCACCATCGCCTCGTCAGCACCACGTGGATATCTCGTCAGCGCCCAGTCAGCGTACGGTCAGCACCCGTGTCAGCTCCGTGTCAGCAAGGTCAATCCCCGGTCAACTCTATTTAGAAAATCAATTAAAAATTCTAGAAATTGGTTGAATCTTGTAAAATTCGTAGTAAATCAAATATTGATCGGAAAATTACAAATAATATACCGTTGGATTCGTATGAATGTGTAGAATCTGTTTCTGGAATAAAAATACACTTTGACCGAAATATTATTTTCTGTTTTTCTGAACTCTTAATTGCACTAAAAGTCGAATAATCATAAATCAGTATTTCCAAATAATGCAATTCTTTTGTCTCTGTTAGATAATTGAAAGTTCTAACCAGAGACATCAGTTTCAAAGATATTTGAACTATTAACTCGAATTTAACTTGCAGAAGCTTATAAATTGTTATTATAAAATTTAAACTGCATAATTAAATCTTTAATAATATTAAAAATCTTTTCTGTACATCATGTATATCAACCAGAGAATTAATTAAAGTTATTGGTGTGATTATTAAATTGACCAGCATCTTTATTGTTGCATAAATTGTTTGTCTTGTCCTGTTGTTTATGTTGTGTTTCATTTATCTACGATAGATTGGCCGGAGTGTGACTCTTGTTACTTTGCAATAGTGTGTGAGCAACGACGAATCCTAAAAAGGCAAGTGATACTCCAGCATAAATGTCCTATTAATTTGTGCCTATTGCATTTAGTGTTTTTAGTAGTATGCATGATAGGTGTACTACTATATTACTATGCTATGCAAACCCAGTTAGGATAGCCATATGTATCTTGACTAAGTTAGTAGAAACCAGTGTAGAAGCAAATTGCTTAGCCATGCTTGTAGACGATGTGGATACTATTTCAAAAGGTTGTTGTAGCCGATGTCATATTTTGTTTGTGAAAGCAACAAATGTTTCATGGATTGCATGAATGGATTGGGTTATATTTTTTGCAAGTGGTAATGCAGGTGGTATATGACCTGACCTGTTGATATGTGTCGAGTGACATAAGTAGGTGGCTAAAAGCCTGAACTATTGATGTGTCCAATTAGAATTTACGACGTGCGACATATGTAGGTGGCTGAGTGCCTGACCTATTGATATGTTCACGTTATACGGCAAGTGACATAGTAGTGGCTGGACGCCTGATCTACTGATATGTTAATATTAGACTTTACGGCGAGTGACATAGTAGTGGTTGGATGCCTGATCTATTGATATGTTCACTTTAGAGTGCGGCGAGTGACATAGTAGTGGCTGGATGCCTGATCTATTGATATGTTCACCTTAGACTTGCGATAAGTGGCATAGTGGGGGGCTGAGTGCCTGACCTACTGATATGTTCACGTTAGATCTTGTGAGCGACCTAGTAGGTGGTCGATGACCTGACCTATTGATATGCTCACATCCTGTGGAATTCCTTAGCCATGACACTATTGGTGGACAACTTTGAGCTCCTGGACAGGAGGAGAAAACTTGGAGCGACTGGACTTGAAGAAGTTGGAAGTTTCCCACTTATCTCAAATTATTAAAAGGATATTGTTTTTATGAGTACAAGGGAGATTGAGCACTGGATGATATGCCATGTTCATCTCATAATAAATGGAAAAGAAAATGATTTTTAAAGAATAGGATAAAGTTGGCTTTACGCAAATAGCCCTGAACTCCACCAGCCAGATATGCATGTAGATGTTAGCAGTTTGCCTTTATGAGTCCACAAGTATCATTTGCCAGATCCAATCAAATGGTTCTGACCAATTTTTGGCTGCAACGCTTTTATCGTTGCAGGTTCGTCTGACGATGAGTAAGGAACGCTATAGGTTTCGAGTCTGCAACCAACATGTCTGCCTGTGGCACATGAAGATGATGAGGGCTCCATGCTATTATATGATTTCCGCTGCTGAACTTTGTATTATGCTAGCCTTGTGCTATGCAACTTGTAATGTTTATTTTTCTGGATCATACGTTGTAATAGAATTTTGATGCAATGTATGATACTTCATCTTAAACTGTGGTGCTAGCTATTCGATCCAGGGACTAGCACAATAACACAGGGATCTTGGCCTATTTTAAAAGGGCAGGGTCGCTACATAAAATAAGAGAAATTTTATAACTTTTCATAAACCTTGTATATTTTTCAAAATATCTATAGCCTTTGTTAAAGAAAACGAAAAGAAGGCTTTAGATTCCCACTTTTTTTTTTCATAAAACTGTCTTTGTAAGGAGTTTTCTTTGAAAACATTTTTCCCGAAAAATAGCTGTTTGTTAAATAAGAAGTCCCTTTTTAAAAACGTTTTTCCTGGAAAATCACCATTTTGTTTATTTATCCAAAACTCCTCCTTTTTCCCGACCATGTTTCATCATGGTCCAATTATTTCCAACAACTCATACCAGCACATTGGCATAGTTGCATAAAACATCCTTCACATCATTTTCTCTTTCAAATCTCAAACCTTTTTCCAAAACTTGCACATAGGACTAGTACAGCCTCCCAACTGTCCATATCCGAGGACTCAGCTATTCGAATAGTTTTTACCCTCTGCAGAGGTAGCACGCTTTTCCCACACCCATCCGGTAGCTCATCGTGTCTGCCACGTCCCGCCATACAAGGTGTATGCGAAGTTGAGCCACCGGCCATAGCCTTTCCTTTGCTCATGCTAGTATAGGACCCTGCCCTTACGATTTCACCATTCCTTCAACACCTAGTACAGGATCCCCCGTCGAGGAACCTAGATGTAAGGACTCGCAGTTTTGCCCGGCGAGCACGAAGCCCTTCAATCCCTCAATCCCTCAGATTGCCGGGACCCAGGTCAGGGGTTAGAGTCGCCATGCTCATCCCCTCATGCATAACGGAGTCATCTCCGTCGATGAGGTATCCAGTACTAACACGAGCAAACTATATGACTACGCCCGTTCCCATATTTGGGTAGATGTGGTCGCACAGGTTATCGGCTGGTCGTCATGGTACTAAGACACAATGTGCATTTTTCATAAACATTACCGATCACCTCTTGTCCACTTCCATGCCGACCATTCGGCATTCCACATTCTTCCCAGTACTTTAAAAAGGAGTTTTGGAATAAATCATATTTTGCCATCCTATAGTTTTACATATCTACTCTTGGCAAAAATGGTTTTTCATATCTAAAGGTTTTTTAAAAATCATCGCTACTTTTGAATATTTCAGGTGATCAAAATAGATGAATATAAATGCAAGCTCAGTGAAGTAGCTTGCCTGTTTTCAGCATAATGTCCCTGGACTTCTCCTCACTGATCAAATAAATAAACCCTGATTCTTCTCCAATGAATCCTTTCCAATATCGTCCAGGTAGCGTTTATATCTAGCGTCGCAAACAGGAAAGAACACAATCAACACACAGTAGGACACTCCAACAACAAACATCAAGCAACACTAACAAACAACAATCATGAGAGAAGACTATTAACAAACAAGTTTGGTAATCACCACAGTACTCATGTTTATAAACATATGATTAAAGTTATGATTAAGCATCTTTATTCAAATAGGAAATACTTCAGACAAAAGTTAAGCTACCAACTCTTTTCTGTAATTCAAAATATCTCACCAATCTAAGGTAGAGACATTACTAGACACTCAAGCTAGCACTCAACTTGAATATAACCAAGTTTAACAAGCAAGGCAATTATATTAATCACACCAAATAATCTAATCATCAACATAAACAAGCAATATATACCATTACTAAACTACTCAATCAAGCATCACAACAACTCTAAAGCATCACACATAGCTATTGCACTCACAAAGCAACACAATTTGATTTCGATTTAATTGAATTAACCATTATTTAATTGTGTCACAATTATGGCAGAAACTAGGGTTTCATGTTTAATTGCATAACTTGTGTTCGGTTGGTCACAAAAATATGAACTAAAATTCTACAGATAGCCACTGATTTATAGGAAACAACCCAATTGGATTTAATTCAATTTGAGTTATTAAACTCCCTGTATAAATGTTTTAATCCAGAATGTTGGTTTTCTTGTTTTTGCTACAACTCAAGTTAATTGTAATAAAAAATTAAATCCTTTTAGGGATAGCTAGTATTTCTTATATGTGATCTAACAAAATTGGTTTGACCTCATTTGGATTAGTAGAGTATCAGAAACAAACAAGTTTAGGTTTTATACCTTCTGTTGCATTTTGGATATCATTATTTATTTATTAATCTAAATGGGGTGAAACCACTTTAGTGAGTTAGAAAATTTCATAAGCTTTCCAGAACATTTTCATTTGCTATTTTTAGATTCTTAGATCTCAAGTTATTGGTTTTCAAATTCTAATCAAATTTCTGACAGAAGTTTTTATCATTTTAAGTGTTAACAACTAGCTGATTTGATAATTTCATTCTGACTTAACCACAACACTGAATGGAATCAATCCAGTGGCATTGGGTAGACTGGTTGATGTACTTTTGATACCATTTTAGTTTTGTATTTTTGGATAAACCAAGTTTTAGCAAACATCTCCCAAATATGGTACCAAAATAACCCTCCTGAGTTTTTTCAGTAAAACTAACACATTTGTCATTTTCATTTCAATTGGGATAGATGTCCAACAAGGATCATGGCCTGCATCTATGTGAAGGTGGCATGGTATACTAGCTACAACATTTTAGTTTGCTATTTTTAGGCCTGTGGTTAATTAGTGATTTGCATGTGAAAAGGGCTATGTTCTGTTATTTCATGTGGTGGAATAATCCGATTAGCTATCTTCCTCGGATTATATCTTTTATCTAGATTTTATTTTGGGGTTCACAATACTTGTTCATGGTAGTACACTAACTATACTAACATGACATGCCACTACTAACATCCAAATAGATCAAGATTAATTTCTATGATTGGATCAAAAGGCCTAAGCAGCAATCTGTTTTCAGAAGTTTCTGAAAACAGACAGAACATAGCTACTTTGCCTCATGTTTCCATCAAGCTAGACTAATTATTTTTGAAAACTAAAACTTTCATTTGAATCTATGTAACTTGCTCTTTCTAACCATGCAAAGATTTAAAATTTTGGTGGGGCAGATTTATCATAAAATGCATGCAAAGTTGGCTACTCTATACGGTTTCCAGCACTTAGCAGTTTTTCAGAAAACTCAAATCGAGCGGGAACTAACCAGGGCCGTTGATCTGGAGATCGACGGCCCACGGCCATCTTCCTCAGCCCGACGGGGCAGAGAACAGGGAGAGGGAGAGAGGGCCAGGGGAGGCACCTGCCGGCGGCGAGGGGCTCCGGGGCGGCTTGGGGTTGAGGGAGGGTGGTCGGGGCAGCTCCTGGGTGGCGGTGGCGTCGCCGGAGACGCACCACCGCGGCGTCACGGTGCGGTGGCCGAACAGCTCGGGGTCGAGCTCCGGCTGCTCCTCCGCTGCACCTGGGTGGAAGAGTGAGGTAGTGGTGGTGGTGGGTTGCTAAGTGGAGGCCTAAGGGAGGGTTTTATAGGCGGGAGAGGCATGGAGGGGAGAGGATGGTGAGGGGGGTCCGGTGGTGGCGCGGGCGGCACGGGTGCGTGCTGGGGCGGCATCGTGCTGGCTGGGGGAGGCACGGGCGCGGCGCCAGGGGGTCAAGGGGTGGTGTGGCGTGCGTGCAGGCGGTCGGGCGCGTGCTGGTCGGGCGTGTGTTGGCCGGGGTGGTCGTGGTGTGTGCATGCCCGCAAGGTGTTCGACCGGGTGTCGGCCGGCAGAGCTCCGGCGAATGCGGGCAGGAGAGGGGGCCCTGGTGCGAGGGGTTGGCATGGGGAGTCTCAGGGGGACCGTGGCTGCCTCCTGGACATGCTGGTTGCTGTGTTTGGTGCGGGTTGGCCAAGTGGCCCGGGTGGTGGCCATGTCCATGGCATGGATGCTTAGGGCTAGGGTGTAGGGTATGGGTTGCTTGGGGATTGTCCAGAACGTGCAAGGGGTGTTGGGTGTGCTGCTGGACAAGAAGGGAACACGCATGGAGCTAGTTTGGGCTGTCATTTGAGTATAGGAGTGTAGGGTACCATTTTGCACTATTTGCAACTATTAGGCATCTTAATGCTAAAGAAAAATATGAGGTGGAAGTGTGCAAAATGCTGTGGTGATAGGCATTGGTGATGGTGTTCAATTTTGTTTAAGTGGTTACCAAAAATGGAGATCCCATTTTGGGTAAAAGAAATTGTGGGAATGAAATAATTCTTATTATTTCATGTGACCCTTGTTATTATAGGTCTTATTAATTCATGTGACACTTAATTGTCTTCTTATTTTTATTTATCAAGCAAACACACGACAATGGATAAAACACAAGCAATATTCACATCACAACCATGACCACACAATTCAATCCACATGAATTAATCACACCACCATTTCCATAATTAACAATACTATCTTATAAAATGACCACACTTAATTATGACAAGATGATGTTTAAAGAATATCTCCGATCACCACTTAATAGTTTTCAAAAAGGTTTGGGAAAGGAAATATGTGGGGTAATATATTTCCCACTAGTGTTGTTTTCAAATTGAGTGGAAATCAGAGTTTATAAATGGGAGTTGCATATACATGCAAAATATCATGGTTGGCAATAGATAGGAGATAACATATAGATCCCCATATTTTTGGGAACACATAATTTTGGAATTACTTTTACTTTCTCAACGGAAGGGTATTTTATTTGCTAAAATCAAACATCATTGAAATAGACTTTGGCCAAAATAAGATTGGAAAAGATATATGGAATATACTCTTGTCATAACATGAGCACCAAGTTTAATATATTTTACTTGGGCTGGATTCTTGGATTAATATTTACTAGTCAAACAACATAAACAACAAGTCACACAAGGTCAAACAGAACAATATAAAGGAAAACACAATCATTAGTGTAGAAATTTCAAAAAGTTTTTGTTGGTTCTGAATTTTGGGTCTTGTTAATTCTTATTATAAATTTGGGATGTTACAAATCCTTCCCCCCTTAAAATAAATCTCGTCCCGAGATTTGCCCGGGGGTACAGGGGAGTACGAGGGTACGGGTTTTGGGCTGGCTATACTTCCGAGGTCGTTGCTTCTTTAGTGAGGTTGTCAGGTGAGATATTGACAACTTGATGTTGCGAGGTCGTTCCTGGTCGATAATTTTCTCTGGTGGGTTCAGATCCTAGATGTTAGGGTTGACTTGACGATCGATGCTGATGGATAGTCTTGGTTGGCTGTTTCCAGTTTCTACGAGGCTGAGGCGCAAGGAACTAATTATTACCACATTCTTGTATACCTATTACAGGTCTTCCCCCCTTAAAAAGGGGTTTTCAACCGGTCTTGCTGAAGTTTGCAGCTGGAGTTGACTTGGAGGCATTGTACTTCTTGACGATCTTCGTCTCGGTTGTCACTCCTTGGTGCTTGGGGTCGATGCAGATATCACTTCGTACTATTTTCTCCTTACGGGGGTCGCAGATGGGGACGCGTGGTTTTCAGGATGCGCCGAGTTTGCGTACTCGACTCTCTCCGGTTTCTAGTTAGAAAAAGGATGCTATAAACGTCTAAATTCATCTGGACTTGCCTGGTGGTTGATGTTGTCCACAACAGGTGCTTACGTCGTTTGATTCTTCTGAGTATTCCATTGGTTATTTGTCTTCATGCTTGCCCTTCTTTAGCCGAGTAAAGGAGGAACTTCATTGCTGACTTCCTTGGTTCTTGAGCTTCATGAAGCGTTGGTAAGAATCTTAAGAAGTACAGTCTAGATTATCGAGCTCCCAGAGGAATCTAAAAGTCAGTTCGAGTGTCCTGAGTAGGTGGTTTGGTCTGCTGTTTTACGAGGGTGCAAGGGTCGCGTTCTCATTTAGCCTTAATAAGTTAGAGAAAGAGCTTCATGTCAACAGTCGATGTTCGTGCTTTCTTGAACCCTCCTTCGGTGTGATTGGTCGAGGCCAGTTGAACAGGATGATTGCTCGATTGGTAGCGTCGATGGTGCTTGCTTCCTGGTTCAATTCTGCGCAGATGGTCTTTAGTGTTGATCGACTTCGGCCTTGATGATGGCGATCTTCTCACTACCAACTATATGTGATTCTTTCTATATCACCTCTCTTTTTGTCAAAACTTGTGGTTAGATAAGGCCAGTCAGTACTGTCACCAACTGGGGTTAGATGTTAATCTAGATTTTGGTAAGTTGGTTCAAAAAGTCACGGCTTAATGGACCTTAGAAAAAAATTAGTGAAGAATCTTCACACCAGTTGTTTTCCAAATAGGTACCTTTGACTTTCTTGTTTCGACTAGTTGAGCTGGGTTGAACTAGGATTGTTGTTCGGCAGATGCCGTCGATGGCGTCCTTTTTCCTGGGGTAACTCCATGTTGACGATCTTCAAAGTTGGTTTCCTTCAAGATCTTGGCGCACTTGCTCCAGATGGTGCATGAAGTCCATTGTCCGACTTGCCGGTTAGGGTACAAAACTTTTCGGCTATTTGGCTAAGGATCAGGGGTCTCTTGTATCTTGCGGAACTATCAGATCTTAACGGGAGATGGTATAGATGAGAGGGAAAATATTTTAGAAAGATTTCCCTTGGCGGGTTTACATCCGCAACAAGGTGCAACTATGATGAAGAGTTAAAGAAGAGAAGTTTGAGATTACTTTGTGCTGCCGACAAGGCGTGATAGTGAACACACAAGAAAAACAACACACACACGGAGAACTTGCAAACAACACACAAGCATATTACACCCAAGCAAGGTGCACAAAAGGTACGTCTAGTACCAACGGACGCCTAATACTCGTGGTAGTCGGGGTAACCAAGGTTCCTATCAAGAGCTTTCCTATGGGTCGTTGTTAAACATGGCTGGTGGAGTCTTCTGCTGGAGAAGTTGAGGTCGTCGAAGTTACAACTTGAGTAGAATTGTTGATGTTGAGCTGAGGTCTTCGGAGGTTTGTTGCTTTGTTGACACTGACGATCTTGGCATTTGCAAATCAATCACCTTGATGTTGAATGTCGAGGATTTGGGATGGAACCTTCTTCTCCTTCTGGCTACTGGTCAGTTAGGTCTCACTTGGGTTCATCGTCGAGTATGTATGTAGGTTTTGAATGAAGGTAAGATAATAGAAGAATGCCTTTGAAAATCTTAAAATAGAAGGGTAAGACGTTGAAATATTTGAGGAGATGAGAAGAGCGAAGCCATTTTTGGACTTCTCTAGATAAAATATATTTTGGTAGAAATATATTTTTTTAACAAAAGTATTTGCTTTCCTAACTAACGTCCATGCTAACTAAGGTCTCCTACAGTCAGGATTGCTCTGATACCAAGTCTGTGGGGACCCCGGACTAGCCGTCCGAAATACCCTTGTGCCTACATCAGCGATCCCATGATCAGTGTGTCGCTGAGCACAATCAAACTGGTAATCAAGGAACATCCATAATTACCGAAGGAATATACTTACTTGATTGAAGTCATACTCTTCAATAGGTACTTGCAGCGGAAATCACCAAACAACGTGGAGCCCAAGTCATTCGCCTTAACCCTACAGGCAACTGACTGGGAAGCGCCCTAGTTCGCATTGACGTCATTTCCTTCTCCTCCTTCAAGCTACTCTTCCTTAAAATCTGGCTAAGACAATAGCCAGGGACGAAACCATTATGAGTACAATTTGTACTCGCAAACTACTCCTCTACTGAGTATGCACCAATTTTAAGTTGTTGCCTATAGCACTTTTAGTTATTACTCTATCTCTATATCTTTGGTTGAAGTAAAATAAGAGAAATTTTATAACTTTTCATAAACCTTGTATATTTTTCAAAATATCTATAGCCTTTGTTAAAGAAAACGAAAAGAAGGCTTTAGATTCCCCTTTTTTTTTCATAAAACTGTCTTTGTAAGGAGTTTTCTTTGAAAACATTTTTCCCGAAAAATAGCTGTTTGTTAAAATAAGAAGTCCCTTTTTAAAAACGTTTTTCCTGGAAAATCACCATTTTGTTTATTTATCCAAAACTCCTCCTTTTTCCCGACCATGTTTCATCATGGTCCAATTATTTCCAACAACTCATACCAGCACATTGGCATAGTTGCATAAAACATCCTTCACATCATTTTCTCTTTCAAATCTCAAACCTTTTTCCAAAACTTGCACATAGGCCTAGTACAGCCTCCCAACTGTCCATATCCGAGGACTCGGCTATTCGAATAGTTTTTACCCTCTGCAGAGGTAGCACGCTTTTCCCACACCCATCCGGTAGCTCATCGTGTCTGCCACGTCCCGCCATACAAGGTGTATGCGAAGTTGAGCCACCGGCCATAGCCTTTCCTTTGCTCATGCTAGTATAGGACCCTGCTCTTACGATTTCACCATTCCTTCAACACCTAGTACAGGATCCCCCGTCGAGGAACCTAGATGTAAGGACTCGCAGTTTTGCCCGGCGAGCACGAAGCCCTTCAATCCCTCAATCCCTCAGATTGCCGGGACCCAGGTCAGGGGTTAGAGTCGCCATGCTCATCCCCTCATGCATAACGGAGTCATCTCCGTCGATGAGGTATCCAGTACTAACACGAGCAAACTATATGACTACGCCCGTTCCCATATTTAGGTAGATGTGGTCGCATAGGTTATCGGCTGGTCGTCATGGTACTAAGACACAATGTGCATTTTTCATAAACATTACCGATCACCTCTTGTCCACTTCCATGCCGACCATTCGGCATTTCACATTCTTCCCAGTACTTTAAAAAGGAGTTTTGGAATAAATCATATTTTGCCATCCTATAGTTTTACATATCTACTCTTGGCAAAAATGGTTTTTCATATCTAAAGGTTTTTTAAAAATCATCGCTACTTTTGAATATTTCAGGTGATCAAAATAGATGAATATAAATGCAAGATCAGTGAAGTAGCTTGCCTGTTTTCAGCATAATGCCCCTGGACTTCTCCTCACTGATCAAATAAATAAACCCTGATTCTTCTCCAATGAATCCTTTCCAATATCGTCCAGGTAGCGTTTATATCTAGCGTCGCAAACAGGAAAGAACACAATCAACACACAGTAGGACACTCCAACAACAAACATCAAGCAACACTAACAAACAACAATCATGAGAGAAGACTATTAACAAACAAGTTTGGTAATCACCACAGTACTCATGTTTATAAACATATGATTAAAGTTATGATTAAGCATCTTTATTCAAATAGGAAATACTTCAGACAAAATTTAAGCTACCAACTCTTTTCTGTAATTCAAAATATCTCACCAATCTAAGGTAGAGACATTACTAGACACTCAAGCTAGCACTCAACTTGAATATAACCAAGTTTAACAAGCAAGGCAATTATATTAATCACACCAAATAATCTAATCATCAACATAAACAAGCAATATATACCATTACTAAACTACTCAATCAAGCATCACAACAACTCTAAAGCATCACACATAGCTATTGCACTCACAAAGCAACACAATTTGATTTCGATTTAATTGAATTAACCATTATTTAATTGTGTCACAATTATGGCAGAAACTAGGGTTTCATGTTTAATTGCATAACTTGTGTTCTGTTGGTCACAAAAATATGAACTAAAATTCTACAGATAGCCACTGATTTATAGGAAACAACCCGATTGGATTTAATTCAATTTGAGTTATTAAACTCCCTGTATAAATGTTTTAATCCAGAATGTTGGTTTTCTTGTTTTTGCTACAACTCAAGTTAATTGTAATAAAAAATTAAATCCTTTTAGGGATAGCTAGTATTTCTTATATGTGATCTAACAAAATTGGTTTGACCTCATTTGGATTAGTAGAGTATCAGAAACAAACAAGTTTAGGTTTTATACCTTCTGTTGCATTTTGGATATCATTATTTATTTTTTATCTAAATGGGGTGAAACCACATTAGTGAGTTAGAAAATTTCATAAGCTTTCCAGAACATTTTCATTTGCTATTTTTAGATTCTTAGATCTCAAGTTATTGGTTTTCAAATTCTAATCAAATTTCTGACAGAAGTTTTTATCATTTTAAGTGTTAACAACTAGCTGATTTGATAATTTCATTCTGACTTAACCACAACACTGAATGGAATCAATCCAGTGGCATTGGGTAGACTGGTTGATGTACTTTTGATACCATTTTAGTTTTGTATTTTTGGATAAACCAAGTTTTAGCAAACATCTCCCAAATATGGTACCAAAATAACCCTCCTGAGTTTTTTCAGTAAAACTAACACATTTGTCATTTTCATTTCAATTGGGATAGATGTCCAACAAGGATCATGGCCTGCATCTATGTGAAGGTGGCATGGTATACTAGCTACAACATTTTAGTTTGCTATTTTTAGGCCTGTGGTTAATTAGTGATTTGCATGGGAAAAGGGCTATGTTCTGTTATTTCATGTGGTGGAATAATCCGATTAGCTATCTTCCTCGGATTATATCTTTTATCTAGATTTTATTTTGGTGTTCAAAATACTTTTTCATGGTAGTACACTAACTATACTAACATGACATGCCATTACTAACATCCAAATAAATCAAGATTAATTTCTATGATTGGATCAAAAGGCCTAAGCAGCAATCTGTTTTCAGAAGTTTCTGAAAACAGACAGAACATAGCTACTTTGCCTCATGTTTCCATCAAGCTAGACTAATTAGTTTTGAAAACTAAAACTTTCATTTGAATCTATGTAACTTGCTCTTTCTAACCATGCAAAGATTTAAAATTTTGGTGGGGCAGATTTATCATAAAATGCATGCAAATTTGGCTACTCTATACGGTTTCCAGCACTTAGCAGTTTTTCAGAAAACTCAAATCGAGCGGGAACTAACCAGGGCCGTTGATCTGGAGATCGACGGCCCACGGCCATCTTCCTCAGCCCGACGGGGCAGAGAACAGGGAGAGGGAGAGAGGGCCAGGGGAGGCACCTGCCGGCGGCGAGGGGCTCCGGGGCGGCTTGGGGTTGAGGGAGGGTGGTCGGGGCAGCTCCTGGGTGGCGGTGGCATCGCCGGAGACGCACCACCGCGGCGTCACGGTGCGGTGGCCGAACAGCTCGGGGTCGAGCTCCGGCTGCTCCTCCGCTGCACCTGGGTGGAAGAGTGAGGTAGTGGTGGTGGTGGGTTGCTAAGTGGAGGCCTAAGGGAGGGTTTTATAGGCGGGAGAGGCATGGAGGGGAGAGGATGGTGAGGGGGGTCCGGTGGTGGCGCGGGCGGCACGGGTGCGTGCTGGGGCGGCATCGTGCTGGCTGGGGGAGGCACGGGCGCGGCGCCAGGGGGTCAAGGGGTGGTGTGGCGTGCGTGCAGGCGGTCGGGCGCGTGCTGGTCGGGCGTGTGTTGGCCGGGGTGGTCGTGGTGTGTGCATGCCCGCAAGGTGTTCGACCGGGTGTCGGCCGGCAGAGCTCCGGCGAATGCGGGCAGGAGAGGGGGCCCTGGTGCGAGGGGTTGGCATGGGGAGTCTCAGGGGGACCGTGGCTGCCTCCTGGACATGCTGGTTGCTGTGTTTGGTGCGGGTTGGTCAAGTGGCCCGGGTGGTGGCCATGTCCATGGCATGGATGCTTAGGGCTAGGGTGTAGGGTATGGGGTTGCTTGGGGATTGTCCAGAATGTACAGGGGGGTGTTGGGTGTGCTGCTGGACAAGAAGGGAACACGCATGGAGCTAGTTTGGGCTGCCCTTTGAGTATAGGGGTATAGGGTACCATTTTGCACTATTTGCAACTATTAGGCACTTTAATGCTAAAGAGAAATATGAGGTGGAAGTGTGCAAAATGCTGTGGTGATAGGCATTGGTGATGGTGTTCAATTTTGTTTAAGTGGTTACCAAAAATGGAGATCCCATTTTGGGTAAAAGAAATTGTGGGAATGAAATAATTCTTATTATTTCATGTGACCCTTGTTATTATAGGTCTTATTAATTCATGTGACACTTAATTGTCTTCTTATTTTTATTTATCAAGCAAACACACGACAATGGATAAAACACAAGCAATATTCACATCACAACCATGACCACACAATTCAATCCACATGAATTAATCACACCACCATTTCCATAATTAACAATACTATCTTATAAAATGACCACACTTAATTATGACAAGATGATGTTTAAAGAATATCTCCGATCACCACTTAATAGTTTTCAAAAAGGTTTGGGAAAGGAAATATGTGGGGTAATATATTTCCCACTAGTGTTGTTTTCAAATTGAGTGGAAATCAGAGTTTATAAAATGGGAGTTGCATATACATGCAAAATATCATGGTTGGCAATAGATAGGAGATAACATATAGATCCCCATATTTTTGGGAACACATAATTTTGGAATTACTTTTACTTTCTCAACGGAAGGGTATTTTATTTGCTAAAATCAAACATCATTGAAATAGACTTTGGCCAAAATAAGATTGGAAAAGATATATGGAATATACTCTTGTCATAACATGAGCACCAAGTTTAATATATTTTACTTGGGCTGGATTCTTGGATTAATATTTACTAGTCAAACAACATAAACAACAAGTCACACAAGGTCAAACAGAACAATATAAAGGAAAACACAATCATTAGTGTAGAAATTTCAAAAAGTTTTTGTTGGTTCTGAATTTTGGGTCTTGTTAATTCTTATTATAAATTTGGGATGTTACAACGTGGCCAGCCCCCGATTTGTCGAAGTAGCTTACCATGCCGACCGCGATGGTGTCGCCGACTCCGCCTGCAGCTCCTGGATAGATCGAAACCCCAGAGGTCTCCTGCCCTACGGTGGGCGCCAACTGTCGTGGTGTTGTCGATTCTAGCCGCGGCAGGGGTGCCATCGAGCTAGGTAGAGAGAGGGGTTTTGGAGACGTGGGGTGATCCGGTGACATAGAGGCGAGTTTACCCAGCTTCGGATCACACGATGGTGGTGTGATCCTACGTGCTGCTATAAATCACTATATAGGCAATATCGCCGAGTTTACAGTGAGATCTCACCGAGATTGAGGTTCTCGTCGAGATGACTTGTATCAAGAGTGCGTGCCCTAAGGCGTCCCGCAGGCCGGCTTATAAAGGCGTCCGGCCTAGGGCTTACAGGAGAAAATCTACCGACTAAGTCAGAGTCCTAAACTAATCCGGCTTGGGCTTTGTGTTGTGGGCTAAGTCTTCCGCAATACCAGCCGCCATCTGGAACCTTCCTTAGCCGGATGGGCCTCCTGTGCTTCATCATACTGGGCCGCCCGATTAGCCGGAATTCGGCTTATCACCACTATGGGCCACCCTGGTATTCTGGCTTAGCTCCATATCCATGAAGATACGTGTTCGGCATAACCCCAACAGCCGCACTCGATCCGCTCGGGGGCTGCGCCATACAGGTTTACAGAAGTCTACAAGATACAATCTGCTCACTCGAAGGCTACCCCCAGCTCAGCATACATACACTCACATTTCCACTTGGAAAAATTTCTTTTACAACCTAACGCTATACAACAGCAGTCTACTGCTCTTACTCTACAGGCTCATCCTTCGGCGCATCGAGTGGCCCTACAAGTTGCTCACTGAAGTTCTGGACCTGTTGAATCATCTGACGTGCAGCCGCAAGGGTATCGGCGTAGTCATCTGCTCGAGGCAAGCCGTCAAGCACCTTGTCCAAGGGAAGATGAGGTCGGTGCATTCGAATGTACGCAAGCGCCACGTTCGCCCCACCAACAAGCTGGGCATGCATGACTTCCTTCAACACCTTGCCTTTGCGGAATTTCTCCAGCAGCGCAGCCAGTCCACTAGGCTGCCCGTTGTGCAGAAAGTACACCTTGTTGATCTGCAAAAAGGTCTTCCTACAACCTTCCAGGAGCAAAGCAGCCCGCCAGGTGCGATCCAGCATTCTAGCCAGCACACTGCCTTTGGATTTGTTCGACCAAAACATACGCGCTTCGGGTGAGTCACAGGCAGCCTCTCTTTCCACCCGCTCATCCACTCGACTCTGCTCGGCCTTCCAGTCAGAATTCACATCTCCATCAAGACCCAACACTTAGAACAGTGAAAGCATACAGAAGCCGAAGCAAAGCGCTAGAAGCCCAACCTTGCAGTTGTCGACTGATCAAGTCTATCTGGCCAAGAAGGAATTCCTCACGCTGTGAGAAGGGCATAGCGGGCCGTGACTTCAAGCGCTCCAAATCCAACTCGGCGATCTTCAACTTCGACTCAAGCTCAACAATCTTGTTTCTCATGAAGGTGATCACTCGCTGGTCATTTACACTTTGTGCAGGAGCTGGAGTTAGACGACGATGGCGAGTGGGTGCAGCCGAAGAGGTGTCCTCATCCTCACCCGCACCAGCAGTTCCAGCGACATCAGGACCCTCGCCCATCTCAGACTGCCAAGTTCGACGGTGTCAAGCAAGGAAAAGAGCACATTCATTCTAGCATAAATATGACAGAAGACTCGAAGGCACAAAGTCACATTTTCAACATTAGCATGATTCATGGCCAAAGGACCCGCAAAATACATAAGTTCATTACAGGCCAAAGAAAAAGCAGAATCCTAAAGGAACAGAGTCTACATCGCAGACTCCGACCGGGAGCGGCCTTTCCTAGCAGCCACCTCTGCAGCCTTGGCAATTTTCTTCTCGAAGGTGGCGACCAACGTCGCGGCCAGCTGACTCGCCCGTGCCTTCACACTGCTAAGAGACGTGGTCTTGCCATCGGGCCTCCGAGGGAAATCGCTGACAACCTTCTCAAAATCACCTACGACTTGGTGACCAAGTAGGAGCTGGAAAGTGAGCTCTGAGCCGCGTACCGTCTGCGCACGCGTGTAGCCCGCCATGGTGGTCGTGTCGCCTTCAAACGGAGCCGCAAGCGCATCAACAGCGACCGGCGGTGGCTGGCTGGGGAAGATGCTCCAGTGCACAGTCGCTAGGGCACCTGTCGACTTCTGCAGCGCCGTCGAGGCATATGCGCAGACGCGGTCGACGAAGCCGACAGCTTCGGCCAAGCCGACATTGACACTGGAAGTTCCTTCTGTAGGAGCACCTCCAGACGCCTCTGAACAACGAAGAGAAGACCACTTGTAAGACATCAGAAGTCGACACAAGACAAAGTAGGCAATGAAGCCGAGATACTTACTTCCAATAGTATCAGCGAGGGTGAGCAAGTGTTCAATCTGGGCCTTCTCCAGATCATCCCGGGTTCGCTCACGCTCTTGAGCTTCACCCAGAGATTTCTCCAGCTCCGCGACCCGCTTCGCCATGCTCTCCCTCTCGCCTGTGGATCACCGGAGCAAAGTCAGCAATGTGGATAGTCGAAGCACCTCTCGAACGCAAAGGTTAGTACTCACTATTCGCTTGCTCCAGAGCAGTGTGGAGCCGATCCCTCTCTTTCTCCATTCGCACGAAGTCTGCGGCTCCCTCCATCAGCTGGCGACAAAATGGCTGTGGAAAGAACAAGACATCAATCTGCGCCCGACTATCCTAGTCACGCACATCTTCGGGGGCTACTCCCATCGGGAGCACTGTTCGCGCACCCGATATAGATTTTGCAGACTGAGTTAAAGGACACTTACATGCTCAAGCAACCCAGCGTCCACCGGGGTCGCATCAGTAGTTTTCTCTGGCACAGAGGAGGTCGAAGCTTTCAAGGTCGAAGCGTCACCCGCCTGCGGCCCTTCCTCGGTCGTCTTCGCAACCGACTCGAACACTGGAGCAGAAGTATGCTCCATCTCTGGAGGCGACGAACCGACAATGCCAGTACGGTCGCTGCGACAAGAAAATTCAATTCAAATACTCGCAAAGTCAAAAAGCGCACTTGACAAAAACAAGGTGATGGCTGCAAGACTAACCTGGTGACGTCCAGATCATCATCGCTGCCCAGGGAAATGGAGGGCATCCTCGTGAACCCAGTCAGTGGTGCAGAGCTGAGGGGAGGCACGACCAAAGGCTCCGTCGGATCGCTCGTGTGCCTGGCACCCGAGGACGACTCGCTCGCCTTATCCACGTTCTCCACCTCCACCTGCTTTGCGGGTGACGAAGCCGAAGCAGACTCGCCACCCTTTCGCTTCCGCCGCTTCTGCAGCGGCTCCTCATCCTCGTCATCCTCCTCCAAGGTTTCACTCCGAGAGGTGGCGGAGGGAACTTCATCGTCATCAACCTCTTCATCCTCAGGGAACTCGGCCTCTTCGTGAGGTCCTTTCTCCATCAACGGAGGAAGGCTGACAAAGCTGGAACGACCCTGTCAAAAAATTCGGGTCAGACAAAAGAAGATTTCGACAGAACATACAAGACAGAAGCAAAACAAAGGGGAAGCCTACCTCAGGCACAGGGTTATCGGGCCCATACGGTTTCACCGGGCACTCGACATTGCATGGGTCGGCGGCTCGGAGACTGGTGATGCTCCTCACCTTCGACTTAACTTCGTCATCGTCGAGTTCATTGCCGCGCTCAAGCTCGCACATCGGGTGGACACGAGCGCGGAGCGGGTGCACCCGAAGCCTGAAGAAGGTGGCAATGAGATGCACGCCACCCGTCTCGCACCCAAGGCTCTTCAGCAGGCTACGGAGAAGCGCCAGCAAGGGTTGAGTCGCTTCCCTGTTCTCCTTCGACAGCGGGTGCGCCCATGCCTTCGTCTTCCGCAACTCGCGATCAGCCGCGAAGGTAGGAAGCCCCTCCTGGTCGCAGCTGACGTAGAACCACTTCTTCCACCAGCCTTGGACGGAGTCAGATTCCTTCATCTGGAAGTAGGCGGTGTCGCCACGCACCTGGATGCCGAAGCAGCCCACCGGGTACACTTGCCCGCTCTTCCCCACGTTCCTCCTGACGAGGAACAGCGACTTCCATAACAGCCAGTGGGGTGCGATCCCCAAGAAGCACTCGCAGAGCACGATAAAGCTCGCGATGCTCAAGACGCTATTGGTAGTCAGATCGTGGATCTGAATCCCATAAGCGTACAGGAGCCCACGAACAAAATCGTGGAGAGGGAACCCGAAACCGCGCGGAAGAAAATCCACGAAGCATACGCGTTCCCCCTCGCGAGGGGCAGGAAATACCTCCTTCCCTGGAGCGCGCACCGCCGCCTGGTCCGCCGGAGGTAGCAGTCCCTGCGTGCGGAGGGCCTCGAGATCGGTCTTCTTCACCGACGACTTCGTCCAGTCGCCGTCGGGCTTCTTCATCACGCTAGCCTCAGTGGCGGCGACGGCGCCGGCGGCAGACTTCCCCCTCTTCATCGCGACCTTGCTCATGGAGAATGGGGAGGAATCTAGCAGAGGAGCGGAAATGGAAGAGAAAGCAGTGGAGACGACGGCGAAATGGGGATGGAGTGAACTGCTCCCCACCATGCGGTGAAAAGTATATACCGCGGGGTCAGTTCATCCTAGCCGTTCCCCACGAAACTGCTTTCCACAACCTCATCTGGCCGTCCACGTGTCGCGCGGAGATGCCAACCGTCGCCGCCCACGCCGCCAACTACGCGCGGGAATCGAGGCGCCATCATCACGCCGCGAAATTTTCACGCCCAGCGGTCAAATCAGTCAAATACTGACACTGGGACCACCCTGTCACGTCCCATCGGACGCAGAGTGCGCCGAAAACGTCAGCGCTGACGTCACCTACGGAGGCGTAGCAAGTAAGCCAATGGGCTGATGGAGCACCCGGACAGTTCATTCGAGTGCAAAAGAAATACAGTAAGTTCCACGAGCTGAGCAAAACTTAAGCAGTAAGCCAAACCGGCTGAGTACAAAGTAAGTCACGCAAAGCAAGTTGCGACTCCATCAATTCGAGTCCCTTCTTCACTCCCATCGGGAGCGGGCTTTTCGACTGAAGAAAAATTGAGTTTAACCTCAATTTCAAGCAATTCAGCTTAATCTCGGGGGCTACTCCCATCGGGAGCGCTGTACGCGCTGCCGAATGACTCAGAACAATCACAGTCGAAAAATCACCGACCAAAGCAATACTCGCAGTTTTTATCATGCAGTCGACGTTTCGACTAAGGAATCCTCCATAAGCCCTGAACGGCCAGAGTCGACCATTTTATTTGTTCCTTTCAGGAACCTGGTGGCGTGCCCAGAAGGAAGGAGTCCTTTACTCGACTCTATGATTCGACTAAGCACTCGGGGGCTACTGTCGTGGGGTTACTCTTTGACTACCCCACGGTGGTGATACCTGGGTCACGCCAAGTCCATCAACCCTGTGGCGAGGGCCCAAGGAAGGCCCAAGGAGGACGACGTGCGGCCCAAGATAGTCCACTTTAGGTCATCGACCTTGATCGTCCTGTAAGTGCCATCGGCACCGTTCACCCGAGACCCAGCCTATCATATAAAGGATGGGAGGGTCCCTCGTCTAGGAGGGGAGGTCACGAACTGAACTTCCACTCATAGCCGCCATCTCAAACCCTACCGAGATCGCCATCTCGCCATTGTAGCCACACTGATAATCAATACCAGACAAGCAGGAAGTAGGGTGTTATCCTCCGGGAGCCTGAACCTGGGTAAACTCCTCGCCTGTTAGCCGTCGTGATCACCAGCGCTCATCTCTCTCCCCCTCAATCAACCCGGGGTACACAACCCAGGGATTTGCCGAGTCCCAACCTCGTCACGGGTATGTCGGCGTTGATGCCCAGAGGTACATATTCCGGTTCCTTGATCGGCGAGGTTTGCCTCGCCGATCCAACTTGAAGCTGGCCATGTACAACTCCTCATCTTCCCACTCCCGCTTGAGTCGCAGCGCCTCAAACTCCTCGCTTCTCTTCTTCTTCCACTCATCCAGGCCTTGGCGTTGTTCCTCCGACAAATCCTTGATGGTAGGCTTGACGATGTTGTCGGTGGTGATGTCGGACGGATCTGTAGCATTGGAACCGGTCATTACTGCCTGATTTAGGTTAAAAATCTTCCCCAGCGGAGTCGCCAAAAAGTGTGTTGCGATTAAAACACGTCACACGAACACGTCCTTGTGTACCCGCGGTGCCGGGGGAGATATTCCGCAACTCGCCCCACGGGAGACTGACTCGAAGCGCGATACGCAAGACAATGAGCCGGTTCTTTTCGAACCAGATGCCCCAGCACCTCAGGAGGGACCCCATCGGAGGATGCCAGCGACAATTGGTTGAGTTAAGCCGGATTGGACCATACTCAACTCGACTTTCGATATTCGATGAAATCTCACGAACTCGCCGAACAACGGAAGCAAGAACAAGGGCTTGAGGGTAAAAAAGTAGGGTTTGTATTGATTGTCGATTGTTTGCTTAATTTCAATCGGCCGTCACCTCCTACATATATATAGCGAGGCGGCTGGACTTTCCCGTACAAGCATTGTACTTCTACAAGGATTACAATGCATAGCATAGGTCGGTTTCTACTTCTGAACTAGGTAGGATCCCTGGCCGGCGTCGTGTTGGATCCGAACTGCAAGTGTCATGTCCGGCGTCCCTTTGGAAAGCTACCTTTTGTTCTTCCGGGTTGGTCCTGAACTCCTCCTGGTGTCACCGACCTCTGTCTTGGGCTTGGCAAGTATTGAGTCACTTCGCGTCCGGCATCTCTGGTGCAACTTGTGGAATCTTCGGGAAGCTCCGGGTTTAACCTGCATCGAGTTCCGAGTAAGCCGAGTTCCGCCTGCCGAGTTAACTCCTACCGGGTCGTCATCCCAGGTCTTCTCCGAGTCGTCCATCTTCCGAGTGAGCTTGAACCTGTGACCCGGTTTCTGACCAAAACCGGGTTAACTCCCGCCGGGTTAACTTCTGTCGGGTCTTCCTTTCCTTGAGTGAGCTTGAACCTAGGACCTGCCAAAAACGGGTGCTAACAATATGGTGTTTTTCATCGTGACACCAGACTTGATTAGTCGACGCCACCCTTAAATTCCAAGCTCCGTGATCAATAATTTATCCTATGAAAATTTAACAGTATGTCCGGGCATAGACCACATGATTATATATCTGACTCGTCTCATAAAAAGATGCAGCTATAAATTGACCCAAATTGAGAAGTAAGAAGTGTAGTGATTTTATAACGCAGGTACATAGACAATCCAAGAGGCAATTTAACAACGCAGTCATGTGGGATTTCGTTGTAGTATTAATTGGAGATCGCCGTATACTCTACCGCTTAACAGGCTAATAACCTGCGTAAGAAAAATTCTAGGTCACTTTACATCTGCAAGCAAAGTTCTTGCATTAGTCTCAGTTTCCAAATAGGTAAGATTATGAAGAAAATGGAAAGCACAGTGATTAATTTTAGGAAAAAATAAGTATAACTTCTCTCTTTTGGCACTCATGTAGGGACTCTAGGGGTTTGAATTTAATCCCTCCCGCTGGGAACAATGGAGCTACATTTGCAGGGAGTGTTTAGGCCTAACCAATCAAGCAAATTAAATAAGACCGTGTATATCAAAAAGTGGACAGTACATATATAGTTCTCAAATTCAAGATTTTGTCAATGGGGAGATCTAATTAAAAGTTGATCAACATTTTAAGTAGTACGTCTTTACCTTCAAGAACTGATAAGGTTCAAAGAGCAAGACATCTTAAGGAATCAGGACACTACATGCTAGTACGAACTGAAAAAATATACAATAATACAATATGCGGTTAAACTGGTAAATCACCATCAGTCTGTAACTGGTTATTAAATTCGTCTTATTGCACTTCCAGACCTGATCTGTGTTTCTTTGAAAAGAATGAAACAATAATACATGGATTATTAAGATAGGATACAACAATTGATGCCTCTTGAGTGTATGCAAATAAGACTGAATAATGTGTGTTAAACTTAATGAGCATGAGAATGTTTATACTGTGTGACTGCTCTGAAACTGCTCCGTCAAAAAACGTATTTTTGTCGACACAAATACTCATACATCTAACATAATCTAACATGGAGAGCTGGGTCGTTAGCTTACCAGCATCAGCAAGAATGGTATCAGTTCTGAGTGGAGCACACTCGGCCAACCTGTTAGACATGGCTTCAGAAACTTTGGGCCGGCTGCCACTAATATTTTATTCTGCCATGTCGTGGGAGGCAGAGACCGCTTGTCCACCTTGTGCGGGCACAACCGGAGTCGACCGGAGATGGATTCGGAGGCGGGATGCCTGTCGGATTGAACACGTCGTCACAACCAGCCTTCTCTTCCCACATGACCTACCATTCCATCCACGCCAGAATTGAAGCCACGATCCAATCCAACCTAACCTCTCAATGATCCAATCCAGCATCACTTTGTAGTCCACACAATGAATCCATCTCACTATGGTTGGAGGTTAGGAGAAGAGTGGCCTTAGGTTAAACTGATCNACTACCCGGAAAATTTGTCTTTCCCGTGAAAACGGCGGTTTGCCGTGTGCTTCAAGACTTACGGAACACGGCAAAGAAATCTATGCCGTGTACGACACCAACAATCACGGCAAAGAAACAGAACACGGCACAGAAGAAGTAAAGCTCACGGGAAAGAAAACAAAGCACGGCAAAACGGTATAAAAGCTCACGGCAAATATTTTGCTGTCGGCAAAGACACTTTGCCGTGCGTCGTTCCACCTGTCACGGCAAAGACGTTGACCAGAATTTGCCGCAACGTCCCCAATATTTCGCGGGAAAACATTCCGTTCGCGCGGCTCGTTCCCACGTGGTAAAAGAATTCGCGGGAAATGTTTGCCGTGTGGCTCCCTACCCGGCGCACGGCACAACTGCCCTTTGCCGTGCGGCTCCCAAACAACCACACGGCACAACAACTCTTTGCCGTGTACCTTGTCATAAACACACGGCAAACAATGTGTTTCCCCCTCTATCTTTGTCGTTGTTTCCGTAGACTTGTTTTGTTTATTTCTTGCTAAGGCTTTTAATACACTCATTTACTTGAATTAATTATGTTTGTCGATACTATATAGAACCCTCCGGTAGTGCGGGCCGCATGCGTCGAAACCCCTAACAAGTGGACGTAACGGGCGAAACCCTAAAAAGTCGTAAAGCGGGGTTAGTGAAGCGGGTCGCACCTCGGAGCCGTATCTTGGTTCCCGCAACCTCCCAACACACTCTTATACGTATATTAGGGACCAATGCAAGCTTTGGTGGGATTCCGACGCTCCGAACCCCCAGTACGGCGAAACCCTACACCCGATGGAAAAAAGTCCAACATGTCGATCTACCCCTTTGACCGGCGCCGAGAGGGGGTAGACGCATGAACTTTTTTGCTTGGTTGTGTTAGGTTGGTACATAGGACCAATGGGAACCAATGGGAAGCAACTTTTTTGCTTGGTTGTGTAGATCAAGCAAAGCACTCAACATAGGTACTCAGCATAGATGAGAACACACACATGAAATAACGTTTATTCTGGAGAAAAAGGAACAACATATGAAGAAAACATAGGTGGGCACACACACACAACACTCAACATACGAACTCAACATAGGAAGATGACAACACACACATAGTACTCAACATAGGTACTCAAACTAACTATGACCAGTTCCTAAGCCGCGCGGTGCTGAGCCGCGGACGCTCTGCTTCCAAAGAGCCGGAACCATGTGAGAATCCCTCGCGTCATAAGGATTCTGAAGATACGTCCAACGCCTGTTATAGACGTTAGTATCCAACAAATACATGTAGCGATGGACGTGCTCGTCCTCCTCCCTAATACGGCGACGTACCACATCCTCGGGGTCCGGCGCTCTGAACACATTCCGTGGCCAATGCCACCAAAGAAGATCCGGATCGATGATGCGACCTAGATCCCTCACCAAGGTCCCTGCCCTGGAACGTAGCCTCTCCCAGTGCCAGCCCGACGGATGCCAATCACGAACGGCGGCGAAATCCGGGTTGATCAAAATGGGCATCGGAAAGGCTAGCGCGGAGGAGAAGCAGTGCGTGGAGGAGAGACAGCGGTGCGTGGAGGAGGGCGACGGGTTGGCTCGAACCGGGGACGAGGTCGTGGGTATTTATGCCCAATTAGGAACAAGCACACGGATCGTGTGTTTCCTTCGAGCGCTTGTGAGCCGTTGGATCGGAAGCACACGGATCGTGTGTTTCCTTCGAGCGCTTGCGAGCCGTTTGATTGGAAGCACATGGATCGTGTGTTTCCTTCGAGATCTTGTGAGCTGTTTGATCAGAAGCACACGGATCGTGTGTTTCTTTAGAGCGCTTGTGAGCCGTTGGACCAGCGATGTCGTATAACCAGAAGAGGCACTGAGAGAACAGAAGAGATGTGAGAAAGAAGATGCATGAACCCGCTGGAAAAAAGTCCAACCTGTCGATCTACCCCTTTGACCGGCGCTCCGGACCCCCCGTATGGCGAAACCCTACACCCGCTGGAAAAAAGTCCGACCTGTCGATCTACCCCTTTGACCGGCGCCGAGAGGGGGTAGACGCATGAACTTTTTTGCTTGGTTGTGTTAGGTTGGTACATAGGACCAATGGGAACCAACATTCCATGTGTTCCGTCGCATGATTCCATGCCCGGCACCCGAAACGGGAGTTTCCACCTCTAAGTGTCGGAACTTAGTACGGAGTAAGGGGGGTTCGTGAAGCGGGTCGCACCTCGGAGCCGTATCTTGGTTCCCGCAACCTCCCAACACACGCTTATACATATATTAGGGACCAATGCAAGCTTTGGTGGGATTCCGGCGCTCCGGACCCTCGGTACGGCGAAACCCTACACCCGCTGGAAAAAAGTCCGACCTGTCGATCTACCCCTTTGACCGGCGCCGAGAGGGGGTAGACGCATGAACTTTTTTGCTTGGTTGTGTTAGGTTGGTACATAGCACCAATGGGAACCAACATTCCATGTGTTCCGTCGCATGATTCCATGCCCGGCACCCGAAATGGGAGTTTCCACCTCTAAGTGTCGGAACTTAGTACGGAGTAAGGGGGGTTCGTGAAGCGGGTCGCACCTCGGAGCCGTATCTTGGTTCCCGCAACCACCCAACACACTCTTATACATATATTAGGGACCAATGCAAGCTTTGGTGGGATTCCGGCGCTCCGGACCCCCGGTACGGCGAAACCCTACACCCGCTGGAAAAAAGTCCGACCTGTCGATCTACCCCTTTGACCGGCGCCGAGAGGGGGTAGACGCATGAACTTTTTTGCTTGGTTGTGTTAGGTTGGTACATAGGACCAATGGGAACCAACATTCGATGTGTTCCGTCGCATGATTCCATGCCCGGCACCCGAAACGGGAGTTTCCACCTCTAAGTGTCGGAACTTAGTACGGAGTAAGGGGGGTTCGTGAAGCGGGTCGCACCTCGGAGCCGTATCTTGGTTCCCGCAACCTCCCAACACACTCTTATACATATATTAGGGACCAATGCAAGCTTTGGTGGGATTCCGGCGCTCCGGACCCCCGGTACGGCGAAACCCTACACCCGCTGGAAAAAAGTCCGACCTGTCGATCTACCCCTTTGACCGGCGCCGAGAGGGGGTAGACGCATGAACTTTTTTGCTTGGTTGTGTTAGGTTGGTACATAGGACCAATGGGAACCAACATTCCATGTGTTCCGTCGCATGATTCCATGCCCGGCACCCGAAACGGGAGTTTCCACCTTAAGTGTCGGAACTTAGTACGGAGTAAGGGGGGTTCGTGAAGCGGGTCGCACCTCGGAGCCGTATCTTGGTTCCCGCAACCTCCCAACACACTCTTATACATATATTAGGGACCAATGCAAGCTTTGGTGGGATTCCGACGCTTCGGACCCCCGCTACGGCGAAACCCTACACCCGCTGGAAAAAAGTCCAACCTGTCGATCTACCCCTTTGACCGGCGCCGAGAGGGGGTAGACGCATGAACTTTTTTGCTTGGTTGTGTTAGGTTGGTACATAGGACCAATGGGAACCAACATTCCATGTGTTCCGTCGCATGATTCCATGCCCGGCACCCGAAACGGGAGTTCCCACCTTAAGTGTCGGAACTTAGTACGGAGTAAGGGGGGTTCGTGAAGCGGGTCGCACCTCGGAGCCGTATCTTGGTTCCTGCAACCTCCCAACACACTCTTATACATATATTAGGGACCAATGCAAGCTTTGGTGGGATTCCGACGCTCCGGACCCCCGGTACGGCGAAACCCTACACCCGCTGGAAAAAAGTCCAACCTGTCGATCTACCCCTTTGACCGGCGCCGAGAGGGGGTAGACGCATGAACTTTTTTGCTTGGTTGTGTTAGGTTGGTACATAGGACCAATGGGAACCAACATTCCATGTGTTCCGTCGCATGATTCCATGCCCGGCACCCGAAACGGGAGTTTCCACCTTATGTGTCGGAACTTTGTACGGAGTAAGGGGGGTTCGTGAAGCGGGTCGCACCTCGGAGCCGTATCTTGGTTCCCGCAACCTCCCAACACACTCTTATACATATATTAGGGACCAATGCAAGCTTTGGTGGGATTCCGACGCTCCGGACCCCCGGTACGGCGAAACCCTACACCCGCTGGAAAAAAGTCCAACCTGTCGATCTACCCCTTTGACCGGCGCCGAGAGGGGGTAGACGCATGAACTTTTTGCTTGGTTGTGTTAGGTTGGTACATAGGACCAATGGGAACCAACATTCCATGTGTTCCGTCGCATGATTCCATGCCCGGCACCCGAAACGGGAGTTTCCACCTTAAGTGTCGGAACTTAGTACGGAGTAAGGGGGTTCGTGAAGCGGGTCGCACCTCGGAGCCGTATCTTGGTTCCCGCAACCTCCCAACACACTCTTATACATATATTAGGGACCAATGCAAGCTTTGGTGGGATTCCGACGCTCTGGACCCCCGCTACGGCGAAACCCTACACCCGCTGGAAAAAAGTCCAACCTGTCGATCTACCCCTTTGACCGGCACCGAGAGGGGGTAGACGCATGAACTTTTTTGCTTGGTTGTGTTAGGTTGGTACATAGGACCAATGGGAACCAACATTCCATGTGTTCCGTCGCATGATTCCATGCTCGGCACCCGAAACGGGAGTTCCCACCTTAAGTGTCGGAACTTAGTACGGAGTAAGGGGGGTTCGTGAAGCGGGTCACACCTCGGAGCCGTATCTTGGTTCCTACAACCTCCCAACACACTCTTATACATATATTAGGGACCAATGCAAGCTTTGGTGGGATTCCGACGCTCCGGACCCCCGGTACGGCGAAACCCTACACCCGCTGGAAAAAAGTCCAACCTGTCGATCTACCCCTTTGACCGGCGCCGAGAGGGGGTAGACGCATGAACTTTTTTGCTTGGTTGTGTTAGGTTGGTACATAGGACCAATGGGAACCAACATTCCATGTGTTCCGTCGCATGATTCCATGCCCGGCACCCGAAACGGGAGTTTCCACCTTAGTGTCGGAACTTTGTACGGAGTAAGGGGGGTTCGTGAAGCGGGTCGCACCTCGGAGCCGTATCTTGGTTCCCGCAACCTCCCAACACACTCTTATACATATATTAGGGACCAATGCAAGCTTTGGTGGGATTCCGACGCTCCGGACCCCCGGTACGGCGAAACCCTACACCCGCTGGAAAAAAGTCCAACCTGTCGATCTACCCCTTTGACCGGCGCCGAGAGGGGGTAGACGCATGAACTTTTTTGCTTGGTTGTGTTAGGTTGGTACATAGGACCAATGGGAACCAACATTCCATGTGTTCCGTCGCATGATTCCATGCCCGGCACCCGAAACGGGAGTTTCCACCTTAAGTGTCGGAACTTAGTACGGAGTAAGGGGGGTTCGTGAAGCGGGTCGCACCTCAGAGCCGTATCTTGGTTCCCGCAACCTCCCAACACACTCTTATACATATATTAGGGACCAATGCAAGCTTTGGTGGGATTCCGACGCTCCGGACCCCCGGTACGGCGAAACCCTACACCCGCTGGAAAAAAGTCCAACCTGTCGATCTACCCCTTTGACCGGCGCCGAGAGGGGGTAGACGCATGAACTTTTTTGCTTGGTTGTGTTAGGTTGGTACATAGGACCAATGGGAACCAACATTCCATGTGTTCCGTCGCATGATTCCATGCCCGGCACCCGAAACGGGAGTTTCCACCTTAAGTGTCGGAACTTAGTACAGAGTAAGGGGGGTTCGTGAAGCGGGTCGCACCTCGGAGCCGTATCTTGGTTCTCGCAACCTCCCAACACACTCTTATACATATATTAGGGACCAATGCAAGCTTTGGTGGGATTCCGACGCTCCGGACCCCCGCTACGGCGAAACCCTACACCCGCTGGAAAAAAGTCCAACCTGTCGATCTACCCCTTTGACCGGCGCCGAGAGGGGGTAGACGCATGAACTTTTTTGCTTGGTTGTGTTAGGTTGGTACATAGGACCAATGGGAACCAACATTCCATGTGTTCCGTCGCATGATTCCATGCCCGGCACCCGAAACGGGAGTTCCCACCTTAAGTGTCGGAACTTAGTACGGAGTAAGGGGGGTTCGTGAAGCGGGTCGCACCTCGGAGCCGTATCTTGGTTCCCGCAACCTCCCAACACACTCTTATACATATATTAGGGACCAATGCAAGCTTTGGTGGGATTCCGACGCTCCGAGGTATGACCGTCTTCACCGACCGCACTCTCTGTGTACTAAGTATCTTGACTTATAGCTGAAAACTACCGTTTCGGTGGAACCGGTGGCAATCTTGTGTGAATCTATGATAACATGTTGTTTTCCATACTCCTATGTCATAGCCAAACACAACCAAGGGAAAAACTCCACTGGCCGGTCAAGGGGGTAGACGAAAACGTTAGGGTTTTTCCCTGCGGATCTAGGGTTTCGTCTACCTCGGGCCCCCGAGTGTCGGAAGCCCACCCATACTCCTAGGTTGGTACATAGTATATAAGCACTATTATAAACTATTAATAAATAGTAGGAATATTAGAAAAATACTAAGGAAGAAAAACAATTAAAAGAAAAAACAAAAAGAAAGAAAAGAAAAGGGAAAGGACTTCTTTGCCGTGATGCCCGCAGACGCACACACGGCAAAGGACTTCTTTGCCGTGCGGCCCGCGAATTCCCACACGGCAAAGAGCTTCTTTGCCGTGATGCCTACGGTATACCACACAGCAAAGAATGAAACACGGCACATTCCTATCCTAACACGGTCCGGACACCCTCCTCCACTCACTCTCACGCACGCACACTCACTCTCACGCACACCCCACCTCACGCCGTCGGCTCGCCGCCGCGGCGCGCCGCCCTCCGCATCGCGCCCGCCGCCCCGCGCCCGCCGCATCGCGCCCGCCGCCCCCCCGCGCCCGCCGCCCCCCTGCGACCTCCACCCCGCGACCGCCTCCCCCGCCGCCTCCCCTGCCGCCTCCCCGGCCGCCTCCTCCCCTGCCTCCAAGCCGCCACCTCCCCCGCCGCCACCTCCCCTGCAGCCTCCCCCGCCACCTCCCCCACCGCACCTCCCCGGCCCCGGCCTCCCCCGCTGCACCTCCCCTGCCGCCGCAAGCTCCCCGGGGGCTGGGCCTCCCCTGCCGGCGCTCCCCTGCCGGAGCCCCCCTGTCAGCGCCCCCCTGCCGGAGGCTCCCCTACAGCGCCGCCCCTGCCTCGAGCTCTCCCGCCGCGAGCCCCCTGCCGGAGCTGCCCCTGCCGTGAGCTCCCTGCCGGAGCCCCCTGCCTCGAGGTCCCATGTCGCGAGGCCCCTCCGGTCACTCCTCGACGCCCGCATTCGGCTCTGGTTTGTAAGGTAAAAAAAACTACACCTATCTCTCTAATTCGATCACAATTGCATCGATATCCCGTTTAATAGTTTTGCAATGTGTACTAATGAACATTATTTTCATTTTATCGTATAGGAGTTTTGTTGGAGGGTGAGAGCGGGGCTATCGACGGAGGGCGGTTTGCGGGAGCGGCGAGCATCTTCTTCGCCATTGATCACGCTTCGAGGGTAAGCAATTCGTCGCCTCTCTCCCCTAGGGTTTTATTTTGGTCTAGATCACAGAGTCCGTCCGTAAGCGTTACGCGGAAAAATATGCACATAGAGTTAGAGTTGCATATTTTCAGCCGTAACGCTTACGGCATTTACGGGGCAGTCCGCGGGTCCGTGGTTTGGGTACGTTCTCCCTGCTCTACCTCGATCCGAGATAGAATTTCGGCAGCGCCTCCCCGTTGTTCTCCGGATGCACATTCTCTCGGCTTTTTGCCGAGACGTGTATCGGGAGAGCAGCGGGGAGGTGCTGCCGAAATTCTGTCTCGGATCGGGGTAGAGCGGGGAGAACGTACTCAATCCACGGGCCCGCGGGCTGTTTAGGTCCAATACCCATTAGAGAGATAGGTAGATGCATGCCGTAAAATATGGTTTTGTTAAAATTGAATAACATGTTGAACTGAAAGCATTGTGTATGTCTTTTTTGGTACCGATTAAAGGATGGAGAACCGTGAGTGGTGTATGCTGGCAGAAAGAGTCAGTATGAGTTTAGTGATGAATGGAGAGATAAGGCTGAGGAGTTTGTGAACAAGGCGTTTGACATCAGCAGCAAACCCATGAAAGTGTTTTGCCCCTGTATGAAATGCGCTAACCGAAAGCGAATGTCGAAGGTAGATGTCAGTATGCACCTGCTCAAGTTTGGGTTCACACCGTTCTATCATGTTTGGAATTTCCATGGTGAACAGTTAGCAAAACGTCCTAGAACCGAGCCGCGTCAGATTCAGCCAGCTGGAGGATTTGACACTGGGTTCGTGAACTGCTTAGATGACTTTGTTAATGCTAATGCGCCTGAAAGCCCTCATGTAGAGGCGGAGACACCTCAGGAGGCGGAGACAAGTGAGCAGCCGGAGGAAAACACAAAGAAGTACTACGAGGCTATGTTTGCTTCCCAGAAACCCCTCCATGAACATACAGATGTTACCCTTCTAGATGCCATCGCTCGCCTTATGGCCCTGAAGTGCCAGAGGAAGATATGCAGGGATGGTTTCGATGATCTTCTGGCCGTCGTTGGCAGCCTTCTACCGAAAGGGCACATCTTGGCGAAGAGCTTCTACGAGGCGACTAAACTCCTCCGTGACCTTAAGATGTCATATGAGAAGATAGACGCCTGTCCGAAGGGATGCATGCTATTCAGGAAAGACCATGCTGGAACAAATTATTGCATCCATTGCAATTCCGACCGGGATTCCCCAGAAGATTCTCCGGTACCTTCCATTTATACCGAGGATCCAGCGTCTTTACATGAACAAAGACACTGCCCAGCAGATGCGATGGGCCGCATTAGGGGAGAGATACACCGACAAGATGATACATCCGTCGGATGGTGCCGCATGGAAGAGGTTTGTAGCAAAGTATCCACTGAAAGCGGGTGACCCGAGGAGCGTAGCTGTTGCTATATCAACCGATGGGTTCAATCCGTATGGCATGTCGGCGGCAACATACAGCTGTTGGCCCGTGTTTGTCATCCCCCAGAACCTCCCCCCGGTGAGTCCATGAGATCACATAACATGTTATTGTCGATGATAATCCCAGGACCGAAATATCCGGGTAAGAACATGAATGTGTACCTGGAACCGCTGGTGGAAGACTTGGCAGTTGGCTGGAACGGTCACGGGGTCCGGACATATGATGCCTCAACAAATGATCACTTCGATATGTATATCTGGTACCACACATCTCTCCATGACTTACCAGCGCGTGCTTTGTTCTGCGGCTGGTGTACACATGGGAAGTGGCCTTGCCCACAGTGCAGACAGGCTATGACTTTCTTCTGGCTTAAGAAGGGAGGCAAGTATTCCTGCTTTGATCAACATCGGCAGTTCCTTGACCCAGATCATAGATACAGGAGTGACGTAAAGCGGTTCAAGAAAGGAGTCGAGATCCATGCTCCGAAACCACGTCTGATGACCGGACGTGAAATCAAGGCTGAGCTAGAAGCTCTCGTGCCTAACCCCGATGGGAATGGTTTCGTGGGTTATGGGGAGACACACCAGTGGACTCACATTCCGTGCTTCTGGAAGCTACTCCCGTACATGGAGGATGTTGAGCTTCCACACAACATTGATGTAATGCACACCGAAAAGAATATCGCCGAGGCTCTCTATAGCAGCATCATGGAGACTGAGAAGACGAAGGATAACGTCAAGGCTCGAATTGACCAAGAAGAGCTTTGTGACAGGCCAAATCTGAATATGCAGCCTCCTGGAGTCAACGGCAGTAGGTGGTCTAAGCCAAAGGCTCCGTTCTGCCCTACAAGGGCGGAAAGAAGGGAAATATTACAGTGGCTCGTGGACTGTTTGTACTTCCCTGATGGGTATGCAGCTAACTGGACGAGGTGTGTGAACCTGGAAACGCAACGAGTGGGAGGGCTGAAGAGTCATGACTACCACGTGTGGATTGAGCGCATAATGCCGGTGATGATTCGAGGCTATGTCGATGAGGAGACTTGGCGAACACTTGCGGAGTTGAGCTTTTTCTTCCGCCAGATTTGTGCAAGGGAGTTAGATCGTGAAGTGCTTGAGAAGCTGCATGAACAGGCACCCGAGTTGCTTTGCAAGCTGGAGATGTTACTTCCGCCAGGTTTTTTTAATCCGATGCAACATATGATCTTGCATCTCCCGCACGAGGCTTTACTGGGGGGGCTGTGTCGACCCGTTGGCAGTTTGGGCCTGAGAGAGAAATGAAGAAGCAATGTGGAAATTGCGGCAATAAATGCAAGATCGAGGCATCCATGGCCGAGGCATGCCTTAACGAGGAGGTGTCAAACTTCACGACAAGGTATTATCATGCCAACATTCCCACAAAGCACAATCCAGTCCTTCGCTACAATGTAGCCAACCCTGAAGATGTACCCAAGCTTAGCATCTTCATAGGGCTCGGTGGCAAATCAAGTGGCACGAAGAAGTTCATCATGAATAAACTCGAGCGGGATATGATAAGCTCGTATATCTTGTTAAGTATGGTGGAAGTGAAGCCGTACATCGAGTAAGTCTTTCACCATTTAGTATTTCACAAACATTCACTCCTATATTCGTGGCTAACTCCTCTTTTCTCATTGGCGTAGACGATTCACTCGTGAAAACTGGAAGCTGAGAAGGGAACCTAACCCGAAAGAGTCGAAGGATCTTTTTGACAAGGGTGCTGGTTTTGACAAGGGTGGTGGTTTCATCAGCTGGTTCGCGGGTTTGGTACTGTTCTATCTAACTTTTCTAGTGTCGTGGACATTCATCTAGCATTCCTCGTTCTAAACTTGCCATGCTAAACTTGCAGGCAAAAAAGGAGAAACAAATGAAGCCAGAGCTTAGAAAGATTGCCCATGGCTTTGGCCATTCCGTCAACTCATTCCATGCTTATGATGTGAATGGATATCGCTTCCATACCCATGAGTACACAACAAACCGGGCCAATCGGAAGACAATAAATAGTGGGGTGTTATGTGAAGGCTCGGATAAACTCCATTACTATGGAAGAGTCGAGGCTATATACGAGTTGAATTATGGCTTTGGTAAAGGGCTAAATCCCGTTGTATTCAAATGCCATTGGTTCGACCCGCATCGGGTGAGACGGGATCCTAGAATTGGATTGGTCGAAGTTCAACAAAGCTCCAAGTATCCGGGAGACGACGTCTACATTTTGGCTACCCAGGCCTTCCAAGTATTCTATCTCCCGTACCCGTGCAAGAAAACAGCCAAAGCATATCAAAAGCGTCTACAAGGGTGGGATGTTGTGATGACGGTACCTCTGCACAATAGGCCGCCTATGCCTAACAGTGAAGATTACCAGCGCCTAGAGCCCTCAACATTCGAAGGCGAGTTTTATCAGGAAGGAGGGCTCCCTGGGATATTCACTATCAACTTGCCGACCGATGATGACATGGAATACGTCGAAGAAGACGAAGCTACGGGAATGGAGGAAGACACAGCGCATGATGAAGTCGTGGAGGTTCATAACCAAGCCGATGTGTCTTTGCTAGAGCGGTTCCACGCAGGACTTGACGTCGATGAGCCACAGGGACCACCTCCTGGTTCCGTGGAGGGTTGGTGGTGTGGCGACCCCGACAGTGATGACGACACGAGTGGTCCAATAGTTGATCCCAATGATCTCGACACAGGCTACTGATAGCGATGAGGACACATGTATTAGTAATTGGCAGTCTAGCTTATATGTAATAGGTCAATGCTACTCTATGTAACCGTGATTGTCAGTCTAGTTTATTTTCTGAGAACTCATTGTCGCTACTCCATGTATTTTGTTTTATTCTAATTGTTGCTTCATCTAAAATGTGATTTTTTTACTATACTCATTATTGCTTCATCTATTAATTTAATTTTGGATCATGTGTACTGATTAAACCTATTTATTTTGTCAATGCAGGAAATATGACAGGGGGAAGCAGTCTGAGGAAGGCCATCACAAAAAAGGTGGGCAACGTGAAGAAACTCCTGGGTGGTTCGAGTTCGTCTCGACGACCTTCACCGTCACACTCACCTCCATGTGCGAGGAGTGCACGGCGTGGGAGTACGAGGAGAGAGAGTCCTCCCCCGGCCGAGGAGTCCTCTGACGAGGAGGACGTGGAGTACGAGCAGGAGCCGGAGCCGGATTCTGAGGACGAGTCGCTGGACGAGTCGCTGGACGAGGAGGACAACGAGGAGGAGGGGGGCGAGGAGGACAGCGAGGAGGAGGGGGGGAGAGGAGGGACCTCCGCTGGGCACGTTCGAGCTTGACCCGTCGCTGCAGTGGGAGCCGCCGGAGGAGGAGTGGGTTGAGACGGACCCGACTATCCCTCCGCCACAGAGTAAGCCGCCGTATCAGCGGGGGGCCGCGACCCTCCCCGATCTTCCTTACGGCTCACGTCACACGCTTCTCGTTCCCACCGGGGCAAGGTACATCTAATTATTCATGTTCAATTTTTGCTTTTTCACTTGTGTTTTGACCCGCTAACCATACTAATTTTGATTTTTTCATTGTGTAGATCGTTTGAGTACGTGCCTGCTAAGGCCAAGGGACAGCGTACCTACTCGAGCATCCTTGGATGTCTTGTGCGCAAGTTCTTCCCTGGGATTGTCACCCTCCCAGATGGTACCACGAGTGTAGCTTGGACGTTCAAGCATTACACCTACGCGGAGGATCCCGAGGACGAGGAGGCGAACATGGCGGAGAAGACACTCCGCTACTTCTGGGTAAGTTTGCTTGACTTCTATAAATCCTAGATTTCACTAGTGGCTTTAACCCTATTCTACCTATGTGCATGCTTGCAGAACTACTTCTCCTACCGGCCGGAGCACGAGGCCCAGTGCACGGCGGTCCTTGTGGAGATGGCCTCCAAGATGGTGAGGGACATGCACTACGAGGCTCGGGTGAACAGTGTCCGCAATTGGTACGCCGAGAGGAAGATCAAGCTGGACAAGAAGCGTGCCCGGGACATCTTGATGCAGCCATGGCAGTACCTGCAGGTAGCCGCATTTCTATATTATCGATTTTGTTGACCGCCATGTAATATCGTTAATATGTGTGTTATGTGTATGTAGGTGCCTCCTCCCTACGTTGGTAACAATTCTGAGTGCCACCTCGCGATGGTAGCGTGGTGGACTAGCAAGGAGTACCTCAAGCTCCACGAGGAGGGAAGGCAAAGCGGGCGTACAACAAGGGTGGAACACACCGCCAAGGCAGCCGCAACCTCTACCAATGCGTGCAAAATGAGGTGAGCAAATCCATTCTTTAGTCCACCTAAGTTCGTGCTCTCTTTTGCAATATTTCCTGCTTTTCACCTATGTTCGTGCTCTCTTTGCAGAAAGCGAAGACCGGCGTAGAGCCCTCGACCTTCGCCGTTTGGTCAAAGTTCCGGAAGCTGGATGAGCCGGATCCTGACACGGGGTCGTTGTGGATCAACCCCGGCGCCGAGCTCCGGAGCACGGGGTACACGGCGAAGTTCAAGGAGCGCAACGGTGAGGATGCTGACCCTCTCACCAGTCCACTTGACGTCGAGGCTATCGTGCTTGCGGGGGGAGGCAAGGGGAATGGCCGGTTGTGGATAGGTGACGGCTACGTTGACCCTCGCACCGTCCCGTCCCTACGCCAGGTCCGCCGTGGGAGGGCGCCTGGTGCGCCTGCTGTGGAGACCCGCCCACGAGTTTCGGGTCTGGTTGTCGACCAGCTCCGGGAGCAGGTTAGTCAGCAGCAGGTGCTCTTTGAGCAGCAGCAGGAGCAGATCCGACAGCAGCAGGAGCAGATCCGGCAGCAGCAGGAGGCGTCCAGGCAGATGATGGAGTGGATGACGGCCAACATGCAGCGCTTGGCTCCTGCGGACGGGACTCTTGCTTTTGCTCCACCGACGTTCCCATGGGTATGTCGTCAAACTTGTCATTCTATCCATCTTACTGTTCTAACTTAGTTATCTTTGTAATGCGAGCGTTTTTCCATGTTGTAGATGGATCCAGGATCGGCGGGTGGATCTCACTCGATGGCGCCGCAGCCGCCGCCTGGTGGCCAGGACGATCCGGAGCAGCAGCCCCACTTCACAAACCCTTCCGTTGTCCGGAGGCTTCCGTGGGTATGCTCGCATGACTCTTTCTCCGAAGTTTTAGTCCGCTTTCTTTTAATACCAATGCCATTTCCACCTAGTTGTCGAACTTATCATTTTCTTGCAAACGTGTAGGATCAGGATCCTCCTCAATGATGTTGAGGACCTACTCCGCCGCAGGAAGGATCAGGTTAGTTAACATTTTAACTTGCTACCACTCTCGTTTGAAAACTTACTTCATGTCTCACTTAGATCGACATAGCCAATCAATGAATCTTCAATGGTCACTTGTGTCTTTTTGTTTATCACATAGAACAACTTGTGTCTTATTGTTTACTACATCTAACTTAGATCATGTCTTTTGATTTACAACATCTAGACTTGTGCATTTTAACTTGTCATACTCATGATTTTTGTATGAACTTGTAGGAGGATCAACGATGACGTCCATCTTGCCCATCCGTCCATCGTCACGGAGTTCATGTGCTATGTGCTGTTTGAGACTATGTGTTGTTTGAGAATGTGGAGTTTGAACTATGTTGAGTTCATGGTTGTGAAGTTAATGTTGATTTTAGTCGACGAGCTATGTTTGTACTATGTGGATGCTATGTTTGTGGTGTTTGATCTTGTTTATATATGTTTGATCATGTTTATCATCTGTCAATTATGTGCATTTGCACACTGTGAATTATCGTCTGTGAATTTTCTGTAAAATGCAGGGATTTTTGCAAAAACAGCAAAAATCTGTGACATTATGGTCACTTTGCCGTGTAAAGGCACACGGCAAAGGCCTGTGCCGTGCACCTGCACACGGCAAAGCCCACACGTGGCGGCCACCTGTGCTCCTGGCATGTTTGCCAGGACCATATGGTCAATATGCCGTGTGTGTTTAGGGCAAGCACACGGCAAAGAGCCGATGCAGGCATCCTGGACAAAGCTGATGTGCCGTGCGTCTTGGTGGAAGGATCACGGCAAAGACAGCGTCTTTGCCGTGCGTCTAAGGCCGCGGATCACGGCAAAGATTTAAACTTCGCCGTGCGGCCAGCTAGACACTCACGGCAAAGATTTAAACTATGCCGTGCGTCTGGTCTGTTACACACGGCAAAGAAGTGGTCGCCGTTTGACCCTCCTCTGACATCTTCTGACACATTTATTGTGCCGTCGAGTATGGGAGGCACACGGCAAAGTCTTTGCCGTGATTGTTTGGGCAAAGCGCACGGCAAAGTTCTTTGCCGACGCGTATTATGCCGTGTGGGGTTTGCCGTGCGAGTCATCACGGCAAAGCGTTTGCCGTGTTCCGAAACACCTTTGCCGTGTCTTCTGGCCTCACGGCAAAGACGCTGTTTCCGGTAGTGCCAGCTCTTAATTATTCAGACACCCCGACATGGGGCAACACGTCTATGCAACTCGGCAAAGGGATCGAACAACACCCGCTCTTATTCACCACTCTGACACTCTCCACTAAAATTAACTCTCTTATTCTCCGCACAGAGTATGCACCTAGTGCGCTGGCATGGGTGGCACCGTTGCCGGGTAGCCCTCTGTACGTGTGCGAGCGGCGGTGGCGGAGGGCGTGAACAAGGCTGAGTTAACTAGAGGCAACGAAAAAAATCAGAGTCAAAATCTACCTGAAGCATCACACTCAGCCTAATATTTAGGTATGGTGGAGTCAAAAATATATATTATTGTTTAATTGGAATCATGTCTGGGATAGAGGGGGTAATCGCCCCCATCCCCCCGTGGTAAGATATAAAATTACTTAACATAATATTTTAAACATGAATATGCAAGTTTCAGTTGTCCAAAGTAGTTAAATCTATAAATATCATCAAAATTCTCTCAAATTGGCTTCGAGCACAAATTAATTAAATTTCATGAAGTTAGAATGAACTCTCTTTCCAAATTCCTGGGTAATAGGAATTCATGTTCATTGAGTTGGAATGATTTCTCGCACTTGGAACGTTCTCTATATAAAGTAAAGACATCGGTATGAGGTAAAAATGCAAACATCGAATTGGTCTTGTGATAGCACTTTGCTTTGATTCATGTATATAACAGAGTCACTGGTTTAACATCTGGCCCGATCTTGATTGCAGCAAAGGAAACACTTTGACATTTTGTCCAATATTCATCTGACAAGTTTTTCTAAATGCAAGACAAGTATCAAAAAAGAATCCAAAAATAATAATCAAATCAGGACAAGCGAAGTTCTGAAAAAGTAAATTCTAAAGATAGCTCATTTAAGCGATGGTAAAAATAGGTGGTAATATAGTCTATTGCAACATATAAGGTGTTCACACTATGACGAGGCTAAGACTCGGCAAATCCCTGGGTCGAGTACCCCGGGTTGATTGAGGGGGAGAGAGAGAGATGAGCGCTGGTGATCACGACGGCTAACAAGCGAGGCGTTTACCCAGGTTCAGGCTCCCGGAGGATAAAACCCTACTTCCTGCTTGTCTGGAATTGATGTTGAGTGGCTACAATGGCGAGATGGCAATCTCGCTAGGGTTTGAGGCGACGGCTATGAGCGTGAGCGTATGCGTTACCTTAGACGAGGGACCCTCCTAGCCTTTATATGGTAAGCTAGGTCTCGGGTGAACGGTGCCGATGGCACTTACAAGACGATCAAGGCTGATGACCTAACGTCGACTATCTTGGGCCGCACGTCGTCCTCCTTGGGCCTTCCTTGGGCCCTCGTCATAAGGCAGATGTTCTTGGCGTGACCCAGGTATCACCACCGTGGGGTAGTCGAAGAGTGACCCCACGACACACTATAAAAATAATTAATAATGACCTGATGTCTTAATAATAGAAGTTGATTTCGGCCACCTCATAAACTGGCCAACCCCACCTTGAACATTGTTTAGAGTCGGGTTTTGTTAGATTGAGAATTAGCTACTGCAAAGATAAAGAGTTTTTTTTTGAGAGACAAAGAGAAAGAGTTGATTTCATGTTATACTGTTGTTGTAGCGAAAATTAGAGAGGGGCAGTGGCGGAGGCAGCAATCTGGCAAGGTTTGGCCTCCGCCACACCTCAAATTTTGCCATCTTCACCAAATAAAAGTGTTGGGACTGGAAGAATACTTAACTTTAGTGTTGTTGTGTACATAGCTGATGCGTCGGCCATACCAAAAACAAAATTCCGCCTCTGCTACTGGAGAGGGGGGCGCCTTTGGGTCATCGCGATGCCAAGCGTTTGAGTTGTATAATGCCGCGAGAGTAGGCTTTTATTTAGGGAACCACCTTTCGGTGGATCCAAGAATTGTTTGTCAAAACTTCCTTATTAATAAGATGAGGCAAAGCTTTTACCTCCGTTTAAAAAAACAAACATAACTTTCCCGTACATAGTCTATTTTTTATGTACTAGCACATATGCCCGTGCGTTGTATCGGGAGAAACAAATCCTCGCTGCCGCTAGCAACCCACCCGTATTACCACCTCTCCTCTTTGCTGCCATGCATCGACAATGATGGCCATATCTCCGAGTATTCACGATGAGAGGCGATGAGCTTGGTCATCCTACACTAACATGTCACTTGGAAATTAAGAGGCCTTGTAATGATGGTTAGGGCCATCCCCGTCTGAATAAGACTTCTTCAGGATGCTAGTTCGCAAATATGTCACGTGAGAAAAAACGCTACATTTAATAGTCACATTCATTAATTGTCTAGTATCATCATGATCAAATTTACTTCCAAATCTTGCGATTGGCAATTAAAAAAATCTGAATAGGTGCATGCTTCCTACCATGGCCTGCCAAACAAATCAAGCTTCTAATCAGAGCAACACACGACAGAGCCATGGAACACCATGGGCAGCATTATCTGTACTCTGTAGCTTCCATGGCTAATCTAGTATGAATAGCAGAGAACAAATAATTCATTACTATGAATTTCCATCACCAGGTATGAATAAATCAACATAAGAAAAACACAAAATCTACATGTTAATTAGCTTCACATTCACCTCTCTATGTCTTTTGTAAAATGACCCGGTGGTTTTCCCTTAACAATGGACACAATAGCAACATTGAAATATTTAGAACTTTCCCAAGTTAAGATGCAAGGATGAAAACTAACGAAATAGTGGAACTAAAGTAGGAGAAAGTAGAAGCATATATAAAAGAATATAATTTCTAGAGGAGAGCAGAGTAGTTCGCAGTTGCCTTGGAAGAACGCTGACAGATACCAAGATTGTAGATGTTGCATGCAGCTGCTGTGTTCACCGCTCGCGCGCAGCGTGCCTGTGCAAGGAGACTTTGAGATAATCGTGACTGGTCACCTGCAGCTTGCTGACGCGGTACAAATAGATTGGTCGGGACATGACATTAGAGGAAGGATGGTCCTGCTCAGCTTCCGCATGTGGCGCCACCGCCGCAGAGGCATGCGGCAACAAGACGGGTGCCGGCACCGCCGCAACACGCTTGTAGATCCCCACTCGCCGACGCGGATAGCCCCATCGCTGCAAAGTCGTGTTCCTCGGCACAAAACGGCAGAGGGGAAAAAAGGAGCAGAGGCGTCGATTGACGACGAATTTGGGCACGAGTAGGGGCGGACAGGCATGAGTGGGTTGCGGATTTGAGGGGGGGTCGCCTGGGCAGGGAGCCACGGAGGCGCTCGGGGTCGGGGTGGATGGGACAGCGAGTGGCCGTGCCGGAGTGTGGGGCGTACGTGGGGGACCGGCGCGGGATCTCGGACCAGCGGCAGCGATTCCCTACGCTGGAGCTCGGAGGAGGGCGGCAGCTGTCGAGGAAAGTGGAGAAGCGGGTGCCTGCGACGACGCGCAGCGGACCACTGCAGCAACGCCGGCCCCGTCTGACGGCGAATGGAAGGCGAGCTGTTGGCGGCGGGGAACGGAGGGGCACAGGCGGCAGGGAGCTGGGGACACGGGTCGTAGGATACGGGAGAGACGGGTGGGGACGGCGAGATCCCGTCGGCAGCGTGCTCATCACTCATAGGAGTTGGTTCGTTCCGGGTCCCGAGAAAGAAGAAGCGAACCGGTATGATGGCACTTTTTGTTGTGTTATGTGATTTGGTGGGAGGACAAAACGGTAAAAAACCGACGGACGGACAGACGAACCAAAGAAGGCTTATTACTTTTATTATTAGGTATAGATAACCAATCAAATTGTTCAGAAAAACATGAGCATATGAATGTTTTTGTCAAAAATCAAGGTAGGACGGCCCCGCTCCAGGCTGTCGCTGTGGGATGCAGCGATCCTGTCTGGAATTCCTTGACTTGACATGGAGGTCGGCATAGTATCATAGTTGGTACAATTTCTAACATCATGTATTCAAGCCGGGTCATTCGCGTACAATTTCAAGTTCAGTCATGTTGATCAACTTGTGCTTTCTGCTATATACGGGTTTGTGGTTCGCGGTGCATCAACGGTCGGGCGTTGGCCCCGTTACCTAGCTAGACGGACTGGATGCAGATGCCAAGTTGGCATGGAGAGTAGCTCAAGGAGGTCAAAGCCGAGGCGACGCGCGAGAGATACCAGAGCCGAGGCAACGTCGCCGTCGCGGAGCCTGTACGTGTCCCTCCGGGCAACCGCCCCCGTGTGAGCACCGCGACACAGCAGAGAACCGGTCGTCGCGGTCGCGACAGCAGCGGCGCCGGACACGGCCAAAATAACGCTTTTCGCCAAACAGGTCACGCTCCTTTAATTTGCCCACATGGGCAGCTTGGACCGCATCCACGGCCCCGTTTTCCCCATCGGGACGAGCCCGACGAGACGGCCACCGCAATAGGTGTCAGGTGCGCCGCCAAGAGGCCGGCTCATGCTTCTTCTCTATGGCTCGACGTCCGTCTCAGACGCCATGGCGTTTCTGGTCAAAACATGAGAAAACACCGGCGCCGATGGATGCCGATGGCAAACGGTACGCGCCACGTCGCCGGGACGCTCGATCGACCCACCGTCGTGTCGCGCCGATCATGGTAAGCGAGTGTAGATGTTTGTTGAGACTTGAGAGAACCGTGAAGACAATTAAGTCAGTATGTGATGTGTGTGCACGCTGCGAGTCGTATCGGCCCGGACAGAAGGAAGCTCAATGATTGGGACTGTTGCGTTATCTGCAAAATATATTTTACATGTATAATATGAATTTCTCCATTTTTCTATAATTCATGAGGAAAGTACTAGTATTTGGAACAATGTTTTGTGATATTAATTTCAATATATCCTAAATGCATTAATCAACATATACTCTGCTATCCTAAAATTTGCACGATTCCTACATCTCAGCTGCCGAGCCTCTCCTGACTTACCATCGAGCGACACGTCCTGCCGTCGCCGTCGTCGTGTCCTATTTTCATTGGCAGGGTTTTTTTTTTGAGAGGATCCGATCCATATATTCAGAAAAGAAAACTCAGTACAAATTACAAGAAATTCCAACAAAGAAAAGATATTTACAAAAGGACCCTGCAACTTGCACGAAGCACCCTGAGCATCCTGGAAGAAACACAATCGGATCCACCGCCGCGCTCCCAAGAAACCTAGTCGCCGCCGGCGTCGCCGTACCACTTGCCGCCAGGGAGGAGGCGCCACCACATGTTGTAGACGACCGCAAGATCCATCCGCCGCCTTGCGACGGAATCTGGCCTCGATGAACGGACACGGCCACAGCACGAGCTCCCCAGCTCCACCCATCTTCCCACCGACGCAGCACCGCCCAGGCCAACCATCGTCGTACCACCTCCAGACGCTGCTCCCCTCGCCACCAAGGCTGGCCGGAGCAGAAACGTCGAGGAAGAAGACCACCAGAACCACCTGCAGCAAAACCGGAACGCCGACCTCCACCCGCTCCTCCCCTCGCCACCATGGCCGGCCAGAGAAGCATAGACAGAGGACCACGCCCGACGAAGCACCTCCACAACCTCCCCGGCGACGAGGCCGGAACGGGGAAAGGAGGGGGAGGAAGAAGCCCTATTCACCGGCGCCACCGCCACCGTCTTCGGAGATGCCATCTGGGCACGCACACCTAGAACCCTAGGACCTAAACTACTCGCACGGACGGAGCCGAGGCTCCTCCCCCACCTCACGGTGCCGAAACGGCGGCCGGAGGCGGAGGGGAGCAGCAGATCTGCCGGTGAAACTCCGGGCCTCACGGTCGCCTCCTTTCCGCCTCAGAGCACTGTAGCAGGGGAAAGGGGAAAGCGGTGTGGACGGTGTCATTGGCAGGGTTTGTACTTGCTTGCTTTTCTTGTCTCCGTCTTCTCGTTTTGTCTTACTCCCTGCCAGTGCTACCCGGTTGCTACTCCCTCTCTTTGTTGCTTCTTCCGTCCCTTCCTTCCCCTTCCCTCTTCCTGTCCTCCCTCTATGGCCCCGTACGTGGAAAATCCTAGCGCAGAAGCAACTGTAAAGTACCCGTTTGTCGTCTAGGCGCGAGCTCTCGTGCACACACCTATCCTGATGTCTCCCTTTCATCCTCTGGAAAAAATGTTTGTGTTTCACAAAAATAGAAATAAGAGACAGGATTATCTCGTGGGCAGAAGGAGCGGTGCACAAGGTGACACGTAGCCGCAAACACACCGGCCGGACAAGATAACTGTGGACTCATCAGCAAAAATTCGAAACAAATGTAGCCAAACCGTGCTCAGCCAGACGCCTCTCCACTTGCACTACTGTTTGTGAATTCAATTGAATCCTTGGAGAAAATGACACTGTATTTTCACGATAAATTCAGACAATAATTCAAGAAAAAAAGCATGATTGCCAATTATGCATCTGGATTTGCACACTGTTCGGTAGGGCCGTTGGTAGCGAGATGGGGAGTACTTGGCAGCCAGCTAGCTGAAGGGATGATAGGGCTGCCAAGTCAAAGTGGTGGCCATGGATGCATGGCCGGGACCAATGGTGTGTGCCCCCACAGGTAGCCACGGAACACATGAGCTGACATGTGTGCAACGCCACAGTGATCCTTGGGCCGACCACAAACCGGATGGTCCACAAATGGTTAATGACCATCTAGAGAACATGCAAGCGTGGCTCGATCACGAGGAAGACAGACTCATGATGGATCGCCCGATTTGATGATCCCTCGCCCATTCTTCCTTTTGTTCACATCATGTCAACAAGCAGCACATAGTTGAAAAGAAAACCGGTTCGCTTAGAGGAGAAGAAAAAAGTCCTCTTCATCGGAGACATTGCTGGTCCGGCTCGCCTTCGATGGCCCTTTAGATGTGGAGGGAGCGGCGGACCTCGGCCTCTCTTTAGCGGGAGGTTTTTTTTTACATAGTTTATGTGTCTTTGTTGCTTGGCGAGGTGGCGACGACATCCCCGCGTCGGAAGAAGGTCCTCCCCGCCCTATCCCCTGTCAGTGGTGTGCTTAGCGCTAGTGGAGAACGCGTAAAGCTCTGCGACCGGCGGATTTCAAGGGATCTAGATGGTTTTTGTATTTGTTGGTGTAGTTGCAGGTCAATTTGTTTCGATCAACGATTCTCATCTTTAGCGATAATAGCTGCTCTGTTGCGTTGATCTTTTAGGGTCTTAACACGACGACTTTTCATCTGTCTATTACGACATGCCGTTTAATTAGGACAAGTTTTTTTCTCGTGAGAGACGAGGACGGTGGCGCGCTTTCGGCTTACTCCGTTTCTCCTAGTTGTCGCTATAGATGGTCAAAATACCTATTTGTATTTTTATTTTTTATAAGTTATTTATGCTGATGTAGATAACCATTTATAGATCAGTCTCACAATTTCGCAAAAAAAATACAATGAAAAAAAATTGCAGTTCCGCATGCAGCGATGATATCCGTTGCTCTGACATGCTGTAAATTGCAGTTGCTTGGATCGATGGTTGCGAGATACGTATCGAAGCTACGTAACTTTACATATCGGAGCACCATGCCCGTGGGTGGCGACGCGGAGACGACGGAGATAGCAGTCCCATTCTCGGAGTAAAGCGGCATTGAAACTCAAAAAGGAAGCAGCTCGCGCGTGAACGGAGACGTACGGAGACGGACATGGTAGGAGATAGGAACGCGGAAGTCAATTGCGACCGTTTAGGCGAAGGCGATCGTCGGAGCACGGTGACCACGCAACGCAATGCTCCTTCCTTGCCTCTGCCGCTGTGCTGTCGCTGTGTGATGCAGCCATCCTGTCTGGAATTCCTTGACTTGGAGGTCGGCATAGTTTGGCATGATATTATATATGAGGAAGAAAGAGTTTGCAATGATATCTCCTGTATGTACTCAAACTCAAGCCTGGTCATTCGTGTACAGTTTCCTGTTTCAGTCATGCATGTTGTTCAACTAGTGCTTTCTGCGACGAGCAGGAGCGAGAGGCCATATTCAGTTGATGCTAGGTCGTGCCTCCGCCCCGTTACCTAGCTAGCTAGAGTGCTACTCCTCTCCTAGATGCCAAGTTGGCATGGCACAGCATGCATACGGTCACCATGGTGTCATCTCTGACATGCGACACAGGAATGCTTCCCATGAGACGATGTCCGTGCCTATCGAGAGTAGAGTAGCTCAAGGCGGTCAAAGCCGAGGCGACGGGGATATACCGGCCGGAGCGGAGGCACCGTACATCGCCGTCGCGGGCGCGACAGCAGCGGCGCCGGACACGGCCAAAAGAAGGCTTTTCCCCAAACAGGTCGTGCTCATGGGGGCAGCTTGGACCGCATTTACGACCCCGTTTTCCCCATCGGGACGAGACGAGGCGGCACCGCGACAGGTGTCAGGTGCGCGGCCGCTCATATGCTTCTCCGTGGCTCGACCGACGTCACGTCCGTCTCGCTCGGCATGGTGTGTGTGTTCGGTCAAAACCGGAGAAAACAGTCGATAGCAATCGGTATAGGTGCCACCTCACCGGGACGCTCGATCCATCCAGCGTCGATGATGTGGGTGCGAAAGTAGAAGATGATACTGCTCACGCTGCGAGTCGTATCGGCCGCAACAGGGTTGGCGTCGTGGCGTCCTGCATGGCTAGGGAGCGGAGGAGTCTAGCCGCAACCTCAATGATTGGAGCTGTGTGAGTAGAAACTTGACGTCAGCATATTTGTGTGAAATATGTCCAAGGAAGTTTCTCCTTTTAATTGCCTCACTACAAAGATCAGGGTTTATGCCGAGGCCCCGAGCGAGCGGTCGGCAATTATGCTTGGAGCATACATATATGCCGACAGTTTTCATTGCCATACGGTCGGAAGTGGCTCTCGACATATGCATATATGCCGAGGGCTTTCCGTGGACTTGGGTAAAAGATTGCGGTCGGCAAAAAAAAAAAAAAAAAAAAAAAAAAAAAGATTGTCACTGTCCGTTTGACGTCGCCTAATTGTATGCCGATATCAATGCGGCATACCTGGAAACATGGATGTGCCTGGCGGCCCACAACCAACCCTCTAGGCCAAGGGTAAAGCCGTCGGCATATCTCCACGTGTATGCCGAGGCACATCTATACAAAAAATGTGGTAGTGCCGTACTTCGAAGGCGAGAGGCAGCCCCGCGGTGAGGAGCAGCACCGGCTTCCGTGGCGTGCGGCTGCTATGCCGCCGTTGGCTCGGGACCTTGGCGACGTCGGAGTACGATGCCGTGGCGTGGCGTTACAGTCGACCTAGGTCCAGGCTGAACTTTTCGGACGTCAAGAGCAAGGTGAAGGCGGAGTTCCTTGCTCCCAAATTTCGGATTGTCTCTCGCAAGGAGGAGAAGGAAGATCGCCTCGCCATACATATGATGAAGGCCCATGATAGCGATGAGGTGGCAATGGCAAGGTGTGCCGAGACAAACCCCGAGCTCGTGCTGGATGACCACCACACGACGACGGTGTTGACGAAAACAGGCTGTGGAGTGACCCCACTCTTTAGTAGAACTACAAGTTCAAAGTTTAACATGCATGTAGCAACATAAAGGCATGGACTACTACACTCCTCGGTAGTTTAAATAAAATGTAGTTGCACTCGAAGTTAGCACTATGTGATCTATGTAGTATTTGGCACTATGTTTCAACTATGATTTTAAGCTATGTTTTAGTCATGTGGCTTACCGTGTGTGAACTATGTAGTCCGTGAAACCGGTCACACTTAAAACCGTCGGCATATGAACATGTATTCCGAGGGATTGTGTTTGCCGACGGTATTTTGTAGGCGCTCGGCCTGTGGCCTTTTGGGCTGACAGCCCCGATATTATGTTGTTAGAAAGTTGTCGGCAGCGAGGCGTTTTTATGTAGTGCCTTTCGAGTAGGGAAATTGAGTTATATTAGAGTGGAAAAGAAAGAGCAAAGTGAATGGAGGAATTTATATTGATAGTGACTTCGTTTTAATTCTTGGGAGTATAGTGTTGATTACAATGATTTCCATCCCTTTGAAGCAACATGACACCTATTCGGGATGCTTGGCAATGTAAAGGCTAACGTTGTACTAACATAATCCCAATTGCCTACTTATAATAATACTAATGCTAGTTGTTTCTAACAAAGTAACTCTCCCTCTTGTATAAATGTTCTCTTTGTAATTTTCGTTGTCTTGATATTTTTATGTATCCTAAGTGTTGGAATATCTTTTTTTATCTTGAAATCTTGAGATTTTTTTTTATCTTGCATAGTTTATATCCAACCAAAAAATATGGAAAATATATGGCCATGTGTATAGTAATTGTCTCGTTAAAACATATCTGAGAAGCCAATATTGGAAAACTAATAAGAAAGAGTACAATATATTATTATCAAATGACAAATATGAGCTTTAGTACTAGCCCCCCCCCCCCCCCACCCACCCCACCCCACCACACACACACGGACTTTGCAAATTTCGTAATCTTCTTATACCAATGGCATGGATGCGTTTTCTAAATGTAGTTGATGGTGAAGACTTAAAGTGAACAAATCTGCAAGATTCTTAGAAGATTTTGTTTGCAAAATATAAATTTCTCCATATTTCTATAATTCATGAGCAAAGAAATTTTTGCAACAATAAGTTTTCTGATATTACTTTTAATATACATATGCATTTGAGCAACACATGCGTCGTCATCTTCGTAGATAAAGACTTCTCCATTGGGTGGTTGTCTCTATAATTCAGTGGGAGAGGACAAACACACGAACACCGGTGCTTATTTAGGCTAGTCATATAGTCATAGTGGGAAGTAACATAAGGTGGTAACATACACATAAAACTAGGCCATATTACTACCTCCATAGTGGGTAGTAACATATATATGGTGTCATGCAAAGCCACATTTAATAGGTTGTAGACTCATAGTGTCTCGAGATATGTGATGTTACAGTAACATATTATGTTACCACCTCTCTCTCTTTCTTCATTAATTACCTAACACGTCATCTTTTTTGCCTATATGGCATCTATGTTATCCCCACTATGACTAGTCTTACCATTACACCACTTGGGATTTGGGAATACTGCTAATTGCTAACTAACCAGCGGAGCTGACGGGTTAGTTGCACCGGAGTTAATACGAAGCCACTTGGTCAACTTCTCTGGATGTTTACATCCATGATCACCATGATTTAATCGCTGACGAAGAAAACATGTACAGAGCGCGCCATCTTTGACGACTTCAAGTTCACTCCCGTGTCAAACACCAACGAAAGCGCATGAATCCTTTCATTCCGTTTTAGTACAGTACAATCACTGGATATCATAAACACGATTACACGAGGCGAGCTCTCATCACAGCCGTGAAGAAGGCCCCAAAAGCAAAAAAATTGGCATCTATGGGGATTTGTTGCAGTGACAGCATCATCCGGGGAGCGGGCACGTCGGCGGAATGATTTGCTTCCCGGCGGCAGAGATAGGCACATGCTGCCAAGGGCAGCTCCCTTTCTTCTTCTACCTCTCATGATCTCTCTCTCAAACTCTCTATGTTCTTGTCTCAAGAAAACACACAGAGTGGAAGAAAACTCACACACACACGCACACCTCACCAAGGAGAAAGCTAGCTTTGCCTTTCCTCCTGATGAGAACACATACGCTACATTGTTTCCTCAGCCCTTGCGGCTTAATTCCATTAACCAATGCAACATATATATACACAGGGGTTTAGCACTCAGGTCACTCTCCACTAATCACTAACTCCACGTACTAGCTAATCACTAGCTACATGCACGGCCATATCCACTAGTTTTACTTAGCCATATGCTTTCGGGGAAACTCAAAAAAGGTTTAGAAGACACATACTAAATGAAATTTGACTTTTTTTAATCTAGAACAAATCCATGTAATCTTAAAAACTCTACGATTATATAGCACAATTTATGGAAATACGGACGAGCAAGTTGAGAGAAAAAACATTATGATTTCCAAACCAAAATTGAGTCAATAAATGGAAATTGAAAAAAATTAGTAACAAAAAACAAAACATACAAAAATCATAGAAATGTGAAAAGTTTAGTAAATTTGATAAGATTTCAAAGAAATCTCGATATGAAAATATATTTGTCGGCAAAGTGACGCCCTAAAAAGGCCCAATTAGGTATCTAGTCCCATTTTTTCCAGGCCACCCATCTAACATTAGCTAATTCAGTCAGCCCAATATAGCAGTCACAACACATTTGATTTAGCCCAACTTGCTAACACGGCCCATTGAATTCATTCCATCATGCTCATATGTTTTAGCATCCCAATAACATTCAACCCAACATTTTACACGGTGCATCCTAACCCAATTTATAGTTTCATATGTTACAATATTTAGTACGACCTAAAGGTATTTGAAAAATTATAACTTAATAACTCGTCCAGCCATCACCCGCGGAACAATTTAGGTAAAGAAAAGTTTAGGTAAAATTATAGTTTTGAAAATTTAGTTCACACATATTTTGCACGTTGCAGCCACGATCCACGACTAGATCATACACAACACTGCTAGCTGGTACATTATCATTAGCGATAAGATTGACCATATTGTCGATTAAACCAAGTGTGGTCATGCTATCGCTTGTTTATATTAAAATGTTGTACCTTTAACTAATATATAATGTATCATGTGGAGCATAATTAACCGCATTTCAATGTTGCTAAATATAGGATACATAATTGCTCATTTTTTATGAAATTCTGGTATATACGATTTAAAATGCACTTGTACACAATATAAATTGCATATTATACATTATTTGTTCTTATTTTATAATTTCTTCCTTGAAAACAATTTCATTAATAACAATGTGGCCAATATATTGAAGAAGCCGATATGGATAAAACAGTATGCATTAAGAAATTAATTTTTGGCCCTTAAATAAATTTGGTGTACATTTATTTATAATTCATGTACACATTTTTATATTTTAATACATTGCAAAGAGCTCTAAAGTGTTGTCTAACAATATCTCAATTGTGGATTCTAGAATACATGGTTGTCTTTACAAAGTGTAAGTAATTTGAATATTCTAGACTTTTAACATTGCTTAATTTGGTGGCAATATCATGGAAAATATGTTCTTCATTTGTTGGAAATATGCCTATAGGCAATAATAAGATTTTTATTATTCTTTTTCCATGTTGATGATTATTATGTTTATGTTCAATGTTAGAAGTAGCATGAGTTCTCGAATGTTAGGCCGAGAGAAAATTCTGACTGCATGTGTGGAATAAAAACACCAACCTAATCCTTAGTCAGATGATACGTTCCGAACTGTATCTATAATTTTTTGTATATCCATGCTATTATAATGTCATTCCCCTATATTTTTTTTATGGTTCTATATTATTTTTTAGGAGTTCGCTCGTCCAGGCGCCAAGATCGTGGGATTTCAGGATATGGTTTGAAATAGTTAATAAACATGAACCGACGCGCATTATTTGCTAGTCCAAACAAAAAGAAGACATCTTTTTTGCCTACTAGTAAATGAGAGTGTATTTCCATCGTTCCACCACGTATGATGTATGGACGGACGGAATCATTGATTTTGATGAGGCCGCCGGCCAATCCCCGGTGCACACGCACTTCCCCTGTTCTCAAACCGTCAAAGTGTCAAACCAGACAAGTACTGGACTACTGGGCCTTCTAGATACGGCCTTCTAGATAATGTCCAGGAGGGAGTTAAGTATATTTTACCCCCCAAACTATTAGATTTGGGACAAATTTCCCCCTAACCTATTTTTTGAGACAATTAACATCCTAACCTTACTGAACCGGACAAATTTTCCCCTAGCACTATTTTTTCACTCGGTTTTCTGATCCGGCACGGTTCACCAAATTTATTTGCCCGGTCAAATTTCCGCCACTTCGATGAGTCCTTCTCCTTATCTGGCGAGTCGGCGACGGCCGGAGAGGTGTGGTGTGCGTATCTGATTTCGATCGTGGTTGTGCTATCACATTAAGGTCTTGTTCTGTTGACATAAGTTGGGACTGCTTGCTTCCCTTCAAAGTAAATTAAATCGCTAATACTGCAAGTCGATTCGGTGTCATTGCGCCTGCGAGCTCCTCCTTGTTCCTGGACGCCAGGCATGGGCCTCAATGAGGACGACACCTCCTCACCGGCAGCTTCTCGATCAAACATGGCAATGCCTCTACCTTGCTCCAATAACCCTGCTCTCCAACCAAGTACTATGTGACGAAGAACAACTACTGAAGAGAGACGACGGGAGAGAGATGATGGTTCAACTACTGAAGTCACCGAACCGTGCCGCATCGGCTAAATCGGCAGACAAAGCGGGTTTAGGGGGATAAGTGGCCGGTTTAATTAGATTGGGGGTTAGTTGTGTTGAAAAATAGGTTGGGAGAAAAAACGTCTCAAATCCTATAGTTGGTGGCGTTAAACAAACTTATCTCTCCAGGAGGAGTAGAAAGAGCCCATGAAAAGGTCCATGCAAGAACAAGGCTGTCAATACCTGTGAATTTCAGCCCACACACCAACTTAAATAAAAATTTAACTTTTTCAACCCAAAGGCCCCGGCTACTACGGAGCTCCTATATCACACGCAACGCGGACAGAGCGCAGCCCCCGCACCCCTCCGTGGCGAAATGGGCCAGCACAACTTCGCAGATAATTATTATTTTTCGTTTTATTTTATGTTTTGAATTTTCCTTTTGTTTTTATACTAACGAGAAAATGTGTCTATATTTTTGAAAAAAAACAAAAATCATTATAATACAAATATATTTATTTGTATTAAAAATTAATAAATATAATTATTTTATTTGAACGACTTTCGAACATGAAAAAATATGTATTTGAACGAATTTTTAAATATAATCTTTTCTATTATTCGAAATATTTTTAAATAAAATATTTATCTTATTTGAACGATTTTCAAAACATGAACAAATATGTTATTTGAACGAAATTTTAATAAAACATTATCTTATTTGAACGATTTTCCAAACATGAACAATTATGTTACTTGAACGGATTTTCAATAATACATTTATCTTATTTGAACGAATTTCAATACATGAACAATTATGTTATTTAAACGAATTTTCAATAAAACATTTATTTTATTTGAACGATTTACCAAACATAAAAATTATGTTATTTGAACGGATTTTCAATAAAATATTTATCTTATTTGAACAAATTTTAAAACATAAACAATTATGCTATTTGAATAAATTTTCAATAAAACATTTATCTTATTTGAATGATTTTTCAAACATGAACAATTATGTTATTTGAACGAATTTTTAAAACATGAACAATTATGTTATTTGAATGAATTTTCAATAAAACATTTATCTTATTTAAATGAATTTTCAAATATCGATATTTTTATGTTATTGAATTTTTATAATATTTATATTATTTAAAATAAAGAAACCTACTCAATTTTTCCACAACATAAACATTTATTTAATATAAAACAAAAAAGATACAAGACAAAAAAGAAAATATAAAATAAACATTAAAAAGAAAAAAGAAAAATGCAAAGAAGAAAACGAAAAAAGATAAACAGAAAAATGAAAAATAAAGTAAACATAAAAACGAAAAAATAAAAAGAAACAGAAAACTGAAAAGAAAAGAAAAACAAAAACCGAAAAAGAAACACAGACAGAAAAAAACGAAACAGAAAAAAATAGAAATATCCCCTCTACTGGGCCGGCCCATATGCAAACCGCGTGGTACATAGGGTTCGCCGGCTACTACTGCATCTTCACTGAACTTCCCAGTTGTTCTCAGCAGCCAAATCACTCCTATATTCTTGTATAAGATTATTTATAGCTGTTAAGAAAGAGAGAAATTAGCTACGCCCAGTGCGAGAAGAACATCGGACAACTTTGATTACACTCACTCATCCTCATCGTCATCATTCATCTGCACCTCCGAGTTGAAGCCCTGGCGGTGATGGCCGGAGATCTTCTCCCCGGCAGCTCACCGGGCCACACACAATCAATGTCGCCATAATGTACAGGTTAATGCGCGCCTTGCGTGCGCGCCTACAGCTAAATTAGCTAAGCTACAACTTCATCTCGCTTCCGACGGCAGTGGCACGGCGACTCCCTGCTTTGCTCCGGAGCCGCCTGAGCTCGACCACCACGACGCTGATGTTGTCCTTGCTGCCGCGGGACATGGCGAGCTCGGCGAGGAGCGCGGCGGCGTCGGCGGAGGTGCGCCCGGGCACGGACTCCGGGAACGCGGCGGCCAGGTGGCCGTTGAGGCAGCCCCTGGCCACCCGGCACGCCACCTCGTTGGACACCACGTCCCAGAGGCCGTCGCTGGCCAGGACCAGGAACTCGTCCTTCTCCGTCCGCTCCACCGCCGTCACCTCCGGCTCCGCGCTCACGTACGGCTTCAGGTAGTAGTCCCCTGAAATCGAGGAATAATTCAGAACATTGTTGCTGATGATCAATATATGTGGCATATAGTAGCTGAAATAAAAACCGAGACAATGCTGGTGCTAGAGCCTAGAGATGAAATGTTGGATTGAAAATGGAAGAAGTACCTATGGATCTAGAGGTGGATAGAACTCCAAGGACACGGGAGCCGTTCCAGTTGATCACCCGGCCGCCCGCTGCTTCCACCCTCTGCAACTCGTCCGGCCGATCTGGCTGCAATGTCATCAGAGTAAACTTCCATTACAAAACAAACTTTTGCTGAACATTGCCGCGGAAGAGAAATGCGACCGTTCGCAATGGACTGATGCTGGTTAGTTTGCTGGGTTTGCAGTAAAAATTCCAATGGCGGGCACTAGCACGACACATCAGCGCTGCATTCGCTAACTGATCACAACAATTTTATTCACTGAAGCAAACAACTACTAGTGGTAAAAAAAAATCTAGTGAGAACAAAACAAACAATGCTGCATCTTTAGTAGTATTAGAAACATCTTTAGTATTAGAAACAATGCTGAATAAATGAAGTGACAGTGACCGACACGGCAACCTTCGATGGTTTGCATCCACGCAAGATAGTGCGGCCAGATCTGAACCTAGGCATAGATCACGTGGACGAGTGCGAGAATTCTTCCTATAGCACGACTAGTACACGAGCAACACATGGCAGCTACTAGGAGGAACGCCCGACCTGTCCGAGGTAGGAGTAGTAGAGTAAAGATTCATTCCGTACGAGTGTGGCGTTGGCGCGTACCTTGTGGTCCGTGGAGAGCGGCACGGCGACGCCGCCGCGGGAGAGCACGGCGCGCGAGTCGCCGCAGTTGGCGACGACGATGCGGCGGCGCCCCACGACGGCCACCACCGCCGTGGACCCCACGGTCCGTGAGCGCGCCTCGTCGACGTCGTCCTCCGCGCCGGCGGCCGCGCCCCCGACGACCTCGTCGTCCACCCTGGCGAAGCTGGCCGCCAGCGCCTCCTTCCACCCGCTCGCGTTGTCGGTGCCGCTGCCGAGGCAGCGGCGCAGCTCCTCGGCGAGCACGACGTGCATCCGGTCCCTGCACGCCTCCGCCACCCGCGACCCGCCGTGGCCGTCGTACACCGCGAAGAAGTCCTCCTCGTCGCCGACGCCGCCGCCGCGCCCGTCGCCCGCCGCCGTGAGCGTGACCGCGCCGCCCTTGGTGGCCTCCGCGGATGGCGGTGACGCCAGCAGGAAGGCCCGCGCGATGGCGACGGCGTCCTCCATCTCCCTGCGGCGGCCGATCACCGACACGGCGCCGTGCGACACGCACGCCGGGAGACAGATCCCGCGGCCCTCGTCGTCGGAAACCGCGCCGTCGTCCGTCCCCGTCCCGGGTGGAACACCCTTCTTCGCAGCCTCGTCCTGCTGCGCCGATGGTCTCCGGCCGTGCCGCCGGAGGTCGAGTCGGCGCCGACGCCTCGCGGCACTGATGCCGCCGCCGTCGTCGTCCCCTGCCGGTACCACCTTCCGCACGAGCCCGTCGTCGCCACCGTCGCACACCGCCTGCCTCATGGCATGTCCCCAATTGAAAGCAGAGTAGAACTGAGAAGGGAGGAGAAGAGTAGGAGCGGGCCACGGCGGAAGGCGGGGCCGGTTTAATAATTACGGCCGAGGGAGCGTGGCGGGAGGGAGCGGTTGTGGAGGCGGTGGATCGGAGACGGACGGCCGGATGCGCGACAGCGCCGCGCTGGTCGTACCGGGACGTGGAGGCGGGCGACTCGTCGGTGGCGCGTGGCGTGGAGCTCCGGATGCGCAGCCGGGGACCATTTGGTACGAGGTGGGACCGGGGCTGGGGGGTTACGTGGAGGGGACGGGTGGGCCGTGCGATTTGACCGCTCGAGGGAGGGGACGACGAGCCTAACGTGCAGGTGCAGGAAGCCGGAGCGTACGAGAGGGAGAGAGACAGAGATATTTTTTTTTTTGAAACTACGTACGAGAGAGATTGTAGCGGAACGACACGACTGCATGCGTCGCCGGTTGATTTTTATTCATTCGGAGCATGATGATGGTGGCTCGCAAAAGGTAAAAGTAGCATGTTGAATATATGAGCACAGAAACCAATTCATAACTGGAACTGCAAATAGTTAAATAAACATAAATCTACAGCATACGTTAACAACAGAAACTGTAGCAAGATCACTAACAAAGAAGATCGAATTGGGAGCGGAACCACTGATACCATCAGCCATGTCATCGATGAAGAGCTTGCCGAGGTCGGGAAAGAAGTCGTTGTAGGTAGTCTTGCGAATGTGCTTCTCAAAACTGGATGTCCCCTCTTCTGTACAGGACTAGAAGAGACGGAATTTCGAAGGCCTACGGTCCCTCGTCTCGTAGTGCATGCCTGCCTAGAGACGGGACAGAAAAGACTTTGACGGCTAATGATCTGGAACGGTGTGAAACCATATGTTGTGGCGGCAACTGGGGTACATGTTTGTCTGACTACGGTGCGGCGGCAAATCGGATAAGACGTGGGAGTAACCCAAACGTCAGAGTCGGTAACTCGTCACGATAAAGAAGAATCGGAAAGGGCTAAGAAATTAACTCGCTCATTAATGATTTAATTAATGACTCATTAATTATCCCGAACAGTCAAAATATAGATAACATGCATACCTTACGACCCAGCGAGGCGGGCGACGGAGGAGGAGTGCGTGAGGACTCCCCTATTATCACTTATACTTAGTAGTGGTGGAAGAACTCATCTTATATAAGATTGTACAACTCTCTCACAAGTAGTAGTACCAGACTAAACTTTAGTCCCATCCCAAGTTGTCAGAATCGTAATTCTGAGTCGGATCGGAACCTCTATGATAGGATCATAACCTTCAGGATCGTAAAATCTAAGATTCTACTGAATAGAATCGTAGAGTCGTTCGGCTCAATTTGGGTCGTAAAGTCGTAGAATCGTATGATAGAATAATGATTCCGACAACTATGGTCCCTCCCCTCCTTACATGAACGAACGGGACATAAAAATTAGAAAATTTAGTTGGGTTCGGGCCAAAATTCCAACAACTGCGACGCCGCAACCCCATGCGATGGCAATGAAAAATGAAATCAAGTCGGGTCCAAGCCCTACCCGACCACAGCAAAGCCCGACTAGACCAGACCACGGTTAAGTTTCTGGTTTTCTTAAGCCCGACCCGTCCCGATCAATGGGCCCCGAAATAAAGGCCCGAGCCCGGCCCGGGGTATCCATGGGCAGGTCTATGTGGGAGCGATGGGCAGCTAGCATGTCGGTGGAAGAAGCGTTGGCGGAGTTTGTGCGGCTGATCGGGAGTTGGTTTTTCTCATGCGTTCGTTTCTTCACGGGCACGTGGCGCTGGCGCATGCGTCCGCAGTACACAACTGCGCGCTGTTTTGGTCAAGTTTATTTTGCAGGCGTCCTGTGCGTGCGTGGTATCGACACGCTGCATGCATGCGTCGCCGGTTGATTTTTATTTATTCCACGGTGCCACGCTCGCATTAGGCGTGCAGAGGCGAGAGACCTGGAGTGTAACAAAATATCTGGTGTGGGTTGAACAAGGGAGCGAGATCTGCTGTTTGGTCATCATCAGGGCGCGTGGCGGACGTAGCCGCCGTGGAGGAGCGAACGACGGCGCCGGCTCCTGTTGGAGCGGAAGAGCCGCGCCTCGTCTCGGGACTCGCGCGCGGGGCGTCCGTCCGGCCACGCCACTTGATCGCTTTGCGCTACGGACGGGACGACGGGGTGCGACGTGGAGCGCTGCGCCGCGATGCCGGAAGCCTAGCAAGCAAAAGCTAGTATAGCCGTAGGCCCGCCCACAGCTACCTAGCCGATCTCGATCTCTCTCTCTCTTTCTGTTGTTGTCTACGTGGTGCTCTCTGCTCGATCGCACGCCCCTCCATCCGAGCAGGCGGGCCACAGGCACGAACTCACAGGCGAACCATGGGCCGCCGCGTGTCCCGCGCCGGCTCTGATATTTCGGAAAGCCCCGGGGGGACCTCGCCGCTTCGCTGCAACCCAGCAGTACGCAACGGGCTACTAGTACGTTTCAGCTGCTCCAGCCTCCAACTCCAACTTTTATTATTATTATTTTTTCTTTTGACGGAGAAATCCTAGCTAGCTATACTTGATTCGATACGTACGGTTGGAGTACGTACGACGTCGACCTCGCGAGAAGCCACGCGTGTGCGTGCGCTCCAACAGCGTGAGTATACGTAGCTACCCAACACTAAAAGAAAAGATTGTCTATGGCAGCTAGCTGCGCTTACGTGATCTGCAATTACCTATATATATGCACGCATCATTGTGCGTGCTACCATCCAATCGTATACTATAGAAGAAAAGAACGTACTAGAACTCGCTCACGCATGGGCGTCTAGTCCACATCACAATCATTCTCCTCTGGTTACGACCATATCTGGGTGCATATGTACGTGCACGTTCCATCCATCCCACACGTTTCTGTTTTTTAAAACTCAGCTGCATGCGTACGTGTGCGGTGTAGAAGGTGGACGCCCACTAATGCATCAAACTATACTGCCTCTAAATCTGATTATGACATCATGCATGTTTCGTCGGTGGAACCGTCCGTGCAAGTTTCCTTCCACGGCTACATGACAACACATTCTAGCTACTTTAAGGATACATGACTATGACCATGAGCAAAATGACCGAGCAAGTAAAAAAAAGAACACCGTGTGTATGTTAAAAAGAGAGTTGTTAGCATAAAACTACCACTTTTGGTTTGAATCGCATAAAATTATCACATTGAAGTTAGTTTTTCATAAAAAGCGATGATCGGTGATTTAGAGCGAATTGACACCGATTATGACAGTGGGCCCCACTTGCTAGTCAAATAAAAAAAAATAAAAACCTGAGAAAAGAATTTCTGGGTGATGTCGACTGTGGGCCTCGAAGCCCCTTGTGGTCCTCGACGAAGGCTCTGATGCTCCGCTGACGCTCCGGCCGCGGGCGCGGACAAAGCCCCCGGCTGCCAGGACGAAGGAGCGAGGCGGCGACGTTCCCGGCGAGGGAGAGCACGACGAGGTCGCCGGCGCCGGCGTCGCGTGGGTCTCCTGCTTCGCGACGGCCGCGTGGTAACGCTGGCACTGGGCGACCTGCGGGCCGGCGCGTCGGGCCTCTCGGGCGCATTCCCCTCCGCCGTCGTCGCGCTCCCCTCCGCTCTCATCTCCGGCGACCTTCCCACCGTAATCTCCCCCGCGCTTCTCCTCGCCTGCGGACGCGACTCGTCGCGCTCCCCTCCGCTCTCATCTCCGGCGACCTTCCCACCGTAATCTCCCCCGCGCTTCTCCTCGCCTGCGGACGCGACCGGGGATGGTGAGTTCGCCGCTGGTCCACCTCGACCTCCAGAACTACTAGGGGTTGCGCGCGCTGGCGGCCAGGACCTACGCACGGCGAGCTGCGCGCGGCGGTTGGTTGGGGGCAGCTGGGGGCTGGGCGCGGCGGCGGCTACTAGGGGCTGCGCATGCTGACGGCGTCCGGGGATCTGCGCGCGACGACAGCGGCAGCGAGGGGCTCTGCACGACGATGGCCGGGGAGCTGGGCGTGGCAGCGGCGGCGGCCGGCGAGCTGCGCGCGGCCGGGAGCTGGGCGCGTTGGCCGAGTCAACACTGTTACGCTTCCTTCCCTTTATTTTCTTATATAATTCATTTTATTGGGCTGACAAGTGGAGCCCACAGTCCATGTCATCCAATAATTTCTTTTTTTCGATTTTTAATTTTTTTTATTGGTCTGACAAATGGGACCCACTGTCAGGTTCGTCATCAATTCGTGTTCAATTCGTGATCAGTGTTTTTTGCGAAAAACCAACTTCAATGTGGTAGTTTTATGCGATTCAAACCAAAAGTGGTACTTTTCCAAACTTAGAGCAGAAAAGTGGTAATTCTAGGACTACTGCATGCCGCGTCTAAATCTGATTATGACACATCACATATTGCGTCGGTACAAAGAAACTTCCATGGCTACGAGAGAACATTTGGCCGAAGATGCATTTCGTACGCCGTCGTGTGTTCAGAACTGGCTCATTGCTTTGGGAGCTCTTTTTGTACCTATTATCCTGGCCAGGTATGAAGAGGTTCATCAACATTTGGGTACACAGCTGCTCGCTCTGTATGCAAGCAAGCCAAATCCGAACGAGTTGCTTACCCTGCATTGCTGCAACCTTTGAAAATACCCTCGGGTGCCTGGGAGTCACTCATCTATCATATATGATTACTCGGCCCCTCTGCATATATTACATGTCTTTGATATTTATATGAAACCGCAACGAAACCTTGCACATAAAATTTACGAAAAGAGATTTACCTTAATTTGATTAAAAGTTATTCAAATAATCTACATGTGTGTTGAATCTATAAAAGAATAATGTTTCGAAAAGAACAATTTCGTTATGGTTTCATTCAAATCGAATAGATTACAAACAAATGGCATAACGATACGAAACAATAGAAACATGACGATGGAGCGAAGCACGAATCACAAAGACCGCCAAGGACTGTGAACGGCGGATGATTGACATGTAGGCCATGGCATAGCCCGAAAAGACACGTCAACCTTAAGATGTAGAATTCCGTTATATGTTTATCACGCAAGGTTCACGGGCAATTTATTCTGAGCCATATGTGTTCAAATTGAACACTCATGCACAACGTTTTCACACTTCTCGGTAACTAGGTTGCTCCTAGTTAATTCCACGTGCATATCTTGCCATACTACCCTCCACCAAGTCGAGACATGAACAAGGCCGGCCAATCTATCTCAAAGGGCACACATGCTTCGTATGTGAGGTCTTGAAACCGTGTAGTGACATCTTCTGTTGCTCCAGTTTTAAGATTAGCAAGATGCACACCTGTGTCTTCGAATAGCGACATGCCACTCCTCTCGCCCGTGCATATGGGCCATATCAGTCCGCTCGGCTTCTGTTTGCGTTGTTCTATCTCAATCATCTCAGTGCATTGCCACTCTACCATGTCGTTTCCAGTCTCACTTCTTTGACGTGTCCATATATCCACCTTGTTGATTCCCCATCGAACACAAAGCAACGAGAGTGTCCCATCAACGGTGACGAGAAACTCTACAGAGGTTCGCCCGGAGCCTTTCCACATCAGGAGCTTCGTTGAGACGTGACCGGTCTGGACACACACATTAAGGGTGCCATAGTGTGACTTGTGATTAAAGAGCCAATGAACTTTGCCTCGACACACGACTGCGCTTTTCTGCACGTACAAATGATCGAATTCTCGTCCTTCAAAACAAATCTGAGGCGCGGTCCAACTTGGCTCATCTGACGAGAATGTCCGGAGAACAAATTGGTGTGCATATTGGCCGATGATCAGCACTTTGAAGAAGGTTGTGTAGTCTGGCGAGGGTAGCCTGTGTTGCTCGTTCTTGCGGTAGTCTGCACTTGTTAGAATGGCACAGGATCTAACGTGATATCCAGTGCACAAGAGGGGAGAAAGCATGTCGCAGGCGCCGGTGAGCGGATTGCACACGACCAGTTGGATGCCTTCCGCGTGCCGGTCACGCATGAGGAGGAGGCCGCCGCGCGAGGTTAGCAGCTCCACATGGTCTAAGAAATCGGCGGCACCGGGGATGAATGAACGGAGTAAGCTACGATCGATAGTGAGCGGCGATCGCTGCACAGGGACGAAGAATGGTACGTTGGAGTGTCGATTTGCAGCGAAGAATCCGACTAGGGAGGAAGAGCTGGGAGCATCGTTCGGCCAAATCCGACGGAGGAAGGAAGGATCTGCCACGAGAGCGCACCACCGCTTGCACGTCGTGGCGCAGCGGAAGAGGACGTCGGCATCGACCACGCGTACGAGGATCTCCCGCAGGACATCATCCGGGAGCGTGGCCATGGTGGCGGCCGCCTTCTCCAGCCTCTCCGTCCGTGGGTCGATGTGGTCGACGCGTTGGCTGGGTTCTGATTGGGCCGGAAGTGCGTACTAGAGTAGGTATCTCCATATATATATATATATATATATTTTTTTTTTGCGAAATAGGTATCTCCATATATAACACGTTTCGGCTGACCGATGCGTGTATCGCACGGCCCGTTTTGTTTCCAAGGTACACCCCGACTCATGTTCGTGCTTGCTTTTTAGCCTTGCTGATTGCATTACTAGCAAGTTGAATCATGACCGATCTCTAGTAATAGTTGTACTTGTACCATGTGGACACAAAGTCATTGTTTACTATTTCAGATGTGACATGCGCGTTATGAATTTTAGAGTGTATATAAAAGTTCGCTGTCCTCTAATCTTAATATGTATATTGTGAGCGACACCGACGGAGTAATAGAGGATATACCATCTATCTCCAAAACCTTATATTGCTACATGCATCGGGTCCTTAATGAAGATGGTGGATTGAAACTCGACTTTGGGGATGTAAATCCGGGGACTGAACGGAGCCTAGAAGTTGTGTACTTTTCATTCCTTTTTTTTTTAACTTAGGGTGAGTGGTTGCTGGTAGCCACATGACATCAGTATTTTTTTGGGGTTAAATTTTATTCGGCAGCTACAATTTGCATTATGAATAATATATGACTGTGTGCGTCAATCCTCATCTACCAAAAAAAAAGAGTTTGCCAAATTTTCGAACTAATTGAGATTTAAGAAAATCTCGATCTCAAGGAACCATGCTGAAAAAGCAACTCTTCCTATGTATAAGTGTGGGTGCTTAATAATAACTAAACAATGTACTACACAATATCCTCGCTGTGAGAAATACATACTCACATACTACGTTTCTCAAATGCGTGTTGTTTTCAAATGAAAAAAGGTATAGTCGTTCTCAATAAAAACAGGTGTAGGTTTTTTCGAGGGAAAGGACCCCTGCAGCAACAATCTTCGAATCCCGTTTTCTGAACTTTCGCCCAAATATGCAAGAAGTGGAACATATATAACACCATGTTAGTAGGATCTCTCGGCCTGATTCTTTGGAAGCAAGATTTGTTCCTGGTCTTACATACAACCCCAAAACTAGCTACAACAACAATCATAATGCATGTCCTATCTTTACCAGTAAAGCCAGATAACCATCTATAATACAGGTCATGAAAATTATTCCGAACTTGATTAATTCAGAAGCAATGCCAACTATCGTCCAGACATATTTTACAAGGGGACAGGAAAGAATAAATGTTCTATGGTTTCATGACTGTCACAAAACTCACACAATTCAACTTTTGTCCATCCCTTTTCTTTAGATTTTCTTTGGTCTGGATTTTGTTCCTGATCGGATCCAACCAAAAACTTTGATTCTCAAAGGCAGCTTCAGATCCCACAATTTTTCTTATAAGGGAAAGAGACTATTTTGGCAACAGGAAAGGAATACAAAGATTGATCTAGTAAGTAAAAATTTGAAACGGGAGCAAATTTTTTGTCCCAATCTATTAATTAAGAAGAAGAGAATTGCCTAGTTAATTTACGGGAAATCGGGCTAAAACCGATACAAACAACCCAAAGTGAACTACTCACAAAGAACGGAAATCCCACAACCGTATAGGCAGCCCCGCAAGCTCTCATAGCACACAACAAATGCAACCCCTAACACTTTGACAACACCATGGAACACACGATGAGAACACCTCGACCAAAGGCAATGGGCAACTCAAAAACCATAACCCAAATCGAGAGGGCGAACGAGAAACCAAAGGCCATCCATCAAGCAGCCACGACCGCCTTCTTAATGGCGCCACCCTTCTTGCCTTTGCGCTTGAGTGACTTCTCCTTCGGGATGACGGACCGAGGGCATTCACCCACCTTCTTGTTTTTGTCAGTAGACCCCGTTAGGAGGCAAGCAATCGCCCGTCCACATCTAGTCAGTAACCAACTCACCCTATCTCGTGACTCCGACAGGGAAACATGACTACATGTATCTATCAATTTACACCACATCTCTTTGGTTTCTTCTAGTAGAAATCTTCTAAATTTTAGGCAGTCAAAATTACTTCTAATAACCTGATTAACAGTAACATTATGTATGTAGCAGGAAACTTTGGCATAGTGGTTTCTGTCCAACCCATATGTCCTCCCAGAATCTTATCTTCTTGCCGTCCCCAACAACACGCTTGAAGCATTTGTAGAAAACATCTCTAAACGAAAGCAGACCAGACTAGAAATGAGAGTGCAACGGATTAGGTTTACATTGAGTAAAAAAAATGTACATTTTTTTCAAGTACTTTGCCCTCACCATGTTTTATATTTCCTAAACCCCAAATCCATTTGCAAATCAAGCTAACATTCTTGAGGTGCAAATAGGTGTGGTCAAACTCTATAAACTTTAATATTCGAATGCTTCAAATCATATATCTACGTATATGGAATTAAGGACTCGCTATAAAATCAGTCAACAGTATATACGCCTACAGACATCTCGCCTTGCTATCTGAATTTACTAAGCCGGGACACGAAAAACGCCGGCCAGTCCACCTCGGGAACGGATGGGTCGTCGGGGTCATCCTCCGGTGGCGGCCAGCAGCGACGGAGAAAGGAGCGGTCGAGTACGAGTACGCACAGCCGTCTGCACGTCATGGCACAACGGAAGAGCGCGGCGGCGTCCACCACCGCCAGGCGTGCGAGGATCTCGCGCACCACGTCTTCGGGGATCTCGCAGGCCGTCGTCGCTTCCATCGTCTTGCGATTCTTCAGATGCGACGTCCGTACCGATATATTTGTATCTGAACCGATGCGCTAGCTCCACTTCGATTCCGACTCATCACCAACCTTGTAACGGATTCCAACTTGATGATTGTGTTAATATCATCATCTGAAATCAAATACAGATTGAGCCGGAGAAGAACAGACCCTGCTCTTTCCCTTCTTCCAAGCAAACCCCTCTTCTGTTCCGCCCGCGTCGCCTTGCCTTGCCTTATATACCCACGCCTCTCCGCTGGACGGATCGGCACACCACTCGATCGAAACCGCCTCAGATCGCTCCAGCGATCACATGGAGTTCGTCGAGATGCAGGAGGAACACGTCAAGGACGAGCAGACGAACCTGAAGCGCGACCTGCTGCGCGAGCAGGAGGAGTTGAAGCTGATCCGGTCCGTGCCTCTCGTAATCGCCCAGTTCATGGAGATGGTCGACGGCATCCTTGGGTCCACCGCCGGCAGCAGCTACGACGACGACGAGCGGTTCCTCCCAGCGCCATCAGCCGCGAGCAGCTCGAGCCGTCGGCGTCGGTGGCCCCGCACCGCCGCTCCAACGCGCTCTCCCACGTCCTCCCTCCAGAGGCCGCCTCCAGCGTCTCGCTGCTCCGGTCGTCGGAGAAGCTCATCGTCCCGTACTCGGTGACTTTATTCTCACGTGTTTCGTCATCAGTTGCTTTGTTGGCCACGTTAGGATTCACTTTTTTTTTCTCCTTTCTCTTGGAACGCTGGTTTGGTCGCAAACAAGTCAGCATTCTACTAGTACCTCTTTTGTCGAGTGTGCAACTGAAAAAACACTCGGCATTCTAGTGATTTTGCCAAGTGCCGTTTTTTTTTCTTTGAGCTTAATGTGGTTGTATCCACCGACTGAATAGATATAATAGATGACCCAGTTTATATGGAAAAACGGGGTCAAAAACCATACAAACTGTACAATACCTTGTTTATAAGTAAAACTGGGCCAAACAACCACACAACCAAGACGACCCGCCGCCCTCACGACGCAAAGCCGACCAACACCACAAACACACACCACCTAGTCCGGGGCCGCCGCCCAGGCACAGCAACCAGATCGACCCTCGCATTGCCCAAAGGCGATCCAGTCATGGTCGACGGACCCTCCACCCGCGCAGTCTTCATCCAGGTCGCCACCAAAACCTCCATGTTCCGGAGCCGCTGCTCCGGCGTATCAACCAGATCGACCTTCGCATTGCCCAAAGACGATCCAGTCGGGTCGACGAACCCTCTGTCCGCGCAGTCTTCATCCAGGTGTCCACCCATACCCGCGCAATACAACGGCTCTGCCTCATAGAACCGTCGTAACGTGGGAGCCCGAGGCCGCCGCTTCGACATCCACCACCGTCTGGGACCGCCGCCCCAGGATCCACCTCCCCTGACCACATAGCAAACCTACCCATCCACCGCGAGACCGTCGCACCGGGAGGGCCAATAACTCCAAGACGACGCCTCCAACAAGGAAGTGACGCGTCCGTCACCGTCGCCCGCTCCCGACGGAGCTTAGGCTTTCACCCTGAGACCATCAGACCGCTCCCGTCGGGCCAGTTGTCGAGACTCCACAATGATGCAAACAGGAAGGGAACGACGCCCAAAAGGCGCCGCCATCGTCGGCACTGACCGGAGTCGGTACGAGGTTTTCGCCCGAAGTTCGAACCGCCCATGAATAGGGCTGGAATTAAAACTCGAAACTCGTGAGTTAAATGAGTTAAACGAGTCGAGTTAAACGAGCCGAGTTACCGAGTACTTGTTTAACTCGTTTAACTCGGTAAACGAGTTTTCATTTTCGACGGTAAACGAGTCGAGTTAAACGAGCCGAGTTACCGAGTACTTGTTTAGCTCGTTTAACTCGGTAAAAGTAGCTAATACCTATTTTCTTGTCTATATGAATAATTGTTTATGATTATTGTAGTTCATCGACTACAAATTGCTTGATGGTATCATATTGTCATTGAGTATCGGGATGATTATGTCATATTTGTCCAAATAATTAGAAAAAATATATACAAACTATGATTTTACACGTTGACAGTTTTATCGAGTTAAACGAGTCGAGCCGAGCAACTCGCAAGTTTAAGCGAGTCGAGCCGAGTTTCATTTCTGGACTCGATTGTTGAACGAGTCGAGCCGAGCTAACTCGTTAGTTGAACGAGCTTAAACGAGTCGAGCCGAGCCGGCTCGGCTCGGCTCGAATTCCAGGCCTACCCATGAAGCTTGGGGAGCCGCAAGATGGGAGTCCGCATCCGTAGCCGACCACCGAACAACACTGCCGGCAGGTGGTCGTAGCACCTCAGGCAGAGACGACCAAGCCGCGCCGCCGAAGCTGACACCAATCCGGGGCCGCCGCCTCGGCTTCCTCCTGATCCGGGATAATCAGCACCACCTCGTCGCCAGCGTGCTCAGGACGAGCCCGTCGTATGCAGCTGCGACGCATGCCGCTGCCGGTCCTCCTGTGTCGGAGAACTTTCCCAGGAACTGGGTGTGTCTCACTAGGTATCGAGTAAGGGGCTGAACACGGAATCAAACAACCCTCAACGTGCCTCGGCGACGATGCTCGCAGAGATCGCTGTGGGACGGCACTACAGAGATGAACGCGCGATGTTACCCAGGTTCAGGGCCCTCTTGGAGAGGTAACACCCCTACGTCCTGCCTTGGTTGTATTGCACTTGCTTGGAGAGGTTTTAGTACAAAGAGAGCTTGGCGAGCTCGAGGTGGCTAACAATGGCTATTGCTAACCCTAGATCTCAGATCTGAACCTCAAAGCTAACCAGAATCGAACCCCTCGGAACGGAACGTGCTCCCCCTCCTTTTATAGGTGTCTCGGACCTCTTCTCCCAAATATCTTGGCGGGAAGGGTTACCGCATGGCGATGAAGGAGGAGGACGGGTGCACGATAAAGGTAGAGTCCATGGACGCGGTCCATGGCAGGGAGCGGTGTCACCAAAGCCGGAAAAGCCACCGTCCAGCCAGGACGGTGGGCTGGCGCCGCTGAGGTGGGAGGTGTCCCACGGTGACGTCGCCCTTGGAGTGTAGCTGCAGACGGTCCCCTTATCACCAAAGTGGCAATTCTTGGAGCTCCTTTGCTTGGTGCAGCGTTGTTGACTGCTTTATACATGAGAACGGCAACTGCGGCGCTGCCGTCACCGCGCGCTGGCGCGCCCGTGACTCTGCGGTGGGTGCAGAGCCCATGTGCGCTCTGCCGCGGAGGCAGAGCTGGCTTCGTGAGGAAGGAAACCCTCGCGAGGCTGGAGGCCTCGCCGAGCCCTTTGACTTGATCCTTGGAGATACCCTCTCGAGGGGAGGTCCCTCGCGAGGAGAAAAGCCCTCGCGAGGAGGAGAGGTCCCTCGCGAGGGGAAAAACCCTCGCGAGGCTCGCCAGGCTTGGAGAGCCTGGTCCTTAGCGAAATCTTCTGAAGAATGTTGTGGGCCCTGGCAGGCCGGCCCGTGGTACCCTGGTTTCCACTGTGCCGACAGTAGCCCCCGGGCCCGCGATGGGCACGCCGAAGCCCACGGATGGAGGCGAAGCGTCGGGGGCCCAACGATGCCTGCCTGGGCCGTGACACGTGGGGCGCAGCGGTTGCGCCCGAGGCCACGATCTCCTCGGCTTCAATGGGCGACCCGGTGGGGCCCGCCACGTCCTTGGCAACTGGCCAATAAAGCCTACGCGCGCAAACGACGCCCATCACTTCGTCCATTACTCCACCGCACACTTTCCCCTAACGCCTCCTTCTTCCCAGAGCGCTCCACCTCCAAGGTCTCGTTCTCCTACGACCATGGCGCCTAAGAAAGCAACCGCTGTCCAGAAGGGCAAGGCCACGATACAGGCCGGCAAGTCTGCGGCGGCGGCGCGGGGTGCTACATCCCAGGGGACGCTGCCGAAGACTCGCGTCCACTCGGCAGCGATTGAAAAGGTGCGCCACCTGGCGGCCGCGAAGACTCACGAGCTTGGCGCTACAAGCATGGAGCCGGCCGGCAGCAGCAAGCTCTGCGCGGGGTACTACCCCACCTTCCTTCACACCCTCTACGCCGGTCTCATCCCTCCTTTCTCCAGCTTCCTCATGGGGATTTTGGAGGCATACCAGATCCAACTTCTCCATCTCCACCCCAATTCCATCCTTATCCTCGCCATCTTCGCCTACCTCTGCGAGGCGTACGTCGGCATCCGCCCTTCTGTGGACCTCTTCCGCAGCTTCTACGCACTCCGGTCCACCGCGCAGAACGAGCGGACCGGGTGCGTCTCCTTCCGCATCGCCACCGCCAGGAGCGAGGACTACATCCCCATCACGTGGTGCGGTGAGAACGCCATCACCAAGGTGACGAAGAAGGTGGAGGACTTCCGCCAGCAGTGGTTCTTCGTCGACACCAAGACGTCGAACCACCTCCTGGACATACCCGTGGCGCCCCCGAAGAAGTGGGCGCGTTGGGCGAGCGGCGGCTTCGAGGGCCCAAAGCTTGAAGCGGTGTACGAGTGCATACGGGGGCTCCGCGCGTCCGGGCTCACCGGCCAGATGGTGGCGAAGGACTTCACGAGGCGCCGCATCGCTCCCCTCCAGTGGCACTCAGAGCCGATGTGGGCGTACACAGGCCGAGGGGACGGGATGCGCCTGTGCACAGACAGCTTCTCTCCTGAGGTGCTGAGCCAGGTCATGGGGGTTCTCTTCGCCACGGCGTCCATCCCATCCCCAGCCGTCGACGATGCCCGGCCGCTCTTCACCTTTGTGGACGAGAGCGTGCGCGAGCACCGCAGAGGCCTGCCCAGATTCGACGAATGGGGCATCATGCCTGAGGGACTCCGCGGGCCCCGCAGCAACCCATGGGCGGCGGAGCTGGAGCAGATGGATGAGTCGCCGGAGCCGGACGAGGTTGAGGACTCTGGCGAGGACGAGGCCTCGAGAGGCGCCAACCCCTCGGGAGGCTCCGTCGGCTCCCCAAGGAGCGTACCGCCTGAAGAGGACCTCCAGGTGATTTCCTCTAGCGGCGACGAGGATGCCTTTCGCGTAGCTCCCTCCCGACACACCGTAGAGGAGGAGGAGGAGAGCGACAGCAGGGGAGGACGCTGCGAGCCCCGCTCCAAGGCCGTCCACGACAGGAATGCCGCAGCCGCGAGGGGCGCTCCTCGCGAGGAGGCAGGAGCGCCTCGAGAGGAGGCCAGAGCGAGCAGCCCCCAGCTGCCAAAGGCGAAGAAAAGGGTGTGGAGGATGGCCGACAAGTAAGCCTCGGTCTTTCTTCTTTCCTTTAGCATTTTGCTTTCGAAAACCCTCTTGACGGATCTTCTGCCTGTCTTTCTTTTCAGGAACCCTGCGGCACCGAAGAGGCGGCAGCTCCGCAAGCTTGGGGAGGCCGTTGGCACCACCGCGGCGACGCCTGCGGCTGGCGAGCCGCAGCATGTGGCTACTCCCCTCACGGGTGAGCACCGTGCGGAGGAGGTGGTTGAAGAGGTGGCGCCGTCGCCAGCTCGGGCTGCCACTCCTCCCGTACTGTCGGAGGCAACGGAGGAAGAGGCGGCGGCCGAGGCCGCACGAGCCTCGGCGAGGCCAGACGAGGAGGAGGAGGAGATCGAAGAGATCATCATGGAGCCGCCTCCAGAGGAGGAGGCTCCCACAAGAGGGGCTGACGCGCCCGAGGCCGCGGCAGGCGCGGCCACCACGGAAGGGGCGGAAAACGCCCCTGAAGAGCAGGAGGAGGAGGCGCCTCCGGAGCCCATGGACGCTGGAGCCGGGGGCGAGAGGACTCCCAGCCCCCAGAGGGCTCCTGACGCGGGCGGCGAAGGAGGCGCCCTCACGAGCCCCCAGGCCGCACCAGAAACGGCTGTGAGCCCGAGGCAGGGTGCCTCGGGCGCCCCGCCAAGAATCGAGACCTCTGCACCCCGCAGCGGTGCGGGGACCTTGGCGCTGCGGGAGCCGCGGCGCCACGCGGTTCACCGCGGCTCCGTCTTCAGCCAGGCGCGGCGGACGCTCGGCGAGCTGGAGGCGCAGTACGCCGAAGAGGAACTCGCCAGGGCGGAGGAACGGGCGAGACTCGACGAGGGCTGGGCCCTCCTCCGCGAGAGCGTGGAGAGCTGCCGCCGGCAGGATGCGGCGGCCCGGGCGGCGCGCGAAGAGGCCATGCGCTTCGCCAAAGAGACCCGCGACAGCGTGCAGCGGGAGGCGGCGGAGACCATGGATCAGCTGGACGCCGCACGGGAGGCGCTCGAGGCGGGAACTGCCTCCAAGCGACAGGAGGTTGCGGCCTTGGAGCAAAACTTCATCACACACTCCAAAACTGTGGAGGGCAGCTTGAAGGAGCTCCGCGAGAGGCTGGACGCTCGCGAGGTGCAGCTGACCCAGCGCGAGGCAGAGCTCACGCGACGTGAGGGAGAGCTCTCCCCCGCAAGGAGGAACTGCACCGGCGCGAGGAGCAGGTCCAGCAGCTTGAGGCGGACCAGGCCACCCGCGAGGAGCAGCTGAAGGCTCGCGAGGGCCGGGTGGCCAAGGACGAAGCCTCCTACGCGGAGCGCCTCGAGAAGGCCAACGCCGATTTCGCGGCAAAGCAGAAGAGAACGCAGGAGGAGGCCGACGACAAGGTCAAGCTCATCCGCCAAGATCTCTCCAAGGATTATGGCGAGAAGGTCAAGAAGCAGGAGGAGCGCTTCACGACGAAACGCAGCGAGCTCCAAAATCGCATCAAGGGGCTCAAGAAGGAGAAGCAGATGGCCTCCCGCCTTTAGAGCGCCAGGGCCGCCCAGGCCCGCGCAGAAGCGGAGGTTGTCGCCCTGAAGAAAGACCTGAGCGAGCTCCAGCAGCAGGTGGGGCCGATTGTGGACCTCGTGGATGAGGCATGGAGCAATGCGCAGATTGGCCGAACCATGTCGCGTCAGCGCCAGCACATGCTCCAAGACCTGGTGCTCCGTGCGCGCGCCGTTGCGGACCGTCTAGGGACCGAGGTCCCCTCCTTTGCCGCAGGGGGGAGCGACGACAAGGCCGCGTACACGTTCTTCTTCGAGCAGTTCCTCGCAAAGCTTGAAGAGACCGCGAAGGACTTCGACGAGCGTGTCATGGAGGAAAGCCGCGATCGCCTCGTCCTCGCCACCTGCCGCATTTTTGCCAACCTCGTGAGGCTCCAGCCTTCCCTCGACCTCGAGGCCGTAACGGCGCCCGTCGACATCAGCTACCGCGTGGCGGTGAGCGACAGGATGCGAAAGGCCGCCGAGGCGTACGCCAAGTTATTCAACCAGGTCGAGGCAGGGGAGGACGAGGACGATGGCAAGGATGACGCCGCGGAAGAGGAGGAGCGTGCCGCTCTGGACGACGTGGGCACCTCGGGAGGCCCAGAGGCCTGAGCTTTTCCAGCGGCTGAATGTGCATGAGGCACACAGTATCTTAGCATTTTGCTTGTAAAACTTTTGTAAAGACTTGTTCAAGTTTCGTTGGAATGTGCTTGTGAATGTCCCTCGGGAGGCTTTTGTGTTTCCCCTTCATATCTTTTTTGCTCTACGTCTTAGGACCCTCTCTCAGCGCTACACTACCGCCGCTTCGGTATGTGAGAGTCAGGGCTCCACAAGGCCGGGGGTTGTGTGAGGCCTCGAGAAGTAAGAGCTCCCAAGGCGCGATGCTCGGGCCTCCCCTTCAACGCGCAAGTAGCCCATGAGGTGTAGGAGAGAGAAAAGAGGCTCGAGGGGCAAAAACCAGCGAAAGGAAATTCAACCAAGTGTTTGGACTTAGCTTGACGAGGCGTTTTTGTCTTGGAGAGGGTGTTGATTCCCTGACGAGGCATTTTTTCCTTGGAGAGGGTGCATGAGGCTTGTTTTGAACCTGCTTTCCTGCATTTGGACAGATATGCATACCCACAAGCAGTACATAGCTAGATAACTCATGCGTGCTCGTAGGTTCCTTCATGTGTGTCTCCTGAGGATAACAGGCACCAAGGTCCTTGGTGAGTTGACGTGCATGGGAGCCGGTCCATGAGTTCAGAGCTCCTTGGGAGTTGACATGCATGAGATCTGACCCGTGAGTTCAGAGCTCGGATTCCTTGGGTTTGAGGCGCTGCTGGGATGCTCCCGAGGCACAGGCACCATGCTCAGCCCCCGCTCGCGAGATACACAGGAGGGATCATACGAGCAAGGATGAAAAGCAATAACATAACTGCTTACCGAAGCAACAACATATGCTGGCGCGAAGCGCAAAGGTTCAAAGTGACCTGAAATAGAGGTTCATTACACTGGCGTGGCCAGAAATACAAAATCCGCCATGTCTGGGCATGGGGTTCCACATGGAGTGGCTGAGACTCTCGCGGCCCGAGGCGACGCATGTAGAGAGAGCTCGGAGAGGGGGCTCCTATGCGGGGGTGGCTTCAAGAACCTGCGGTCCACCATGGATGGGCATGGGGATCCACCTCGCCAAGGCATGGTGCTTCAAGAAGTCACCTTGCCGAGGCGTGGTGGCTTGGGAGTCTTCTCGAACGGCCCGCGGCAACGTATAGTAGAGAGGGGAGCCCGAAGTTTTTCCTCGTGGAGGATGATGGCGTAAGGCTCTCCCTTGATGCAAAAAATTGCTCGTCGAGGACGATCAGGGGTAGAACTTGCGCAGGTGCTGGATGTTCCAGGGGTTGGCGACAGGGATGCCGTCCTCCGTCTCGAGCCGCGCGGAGCCAGGCCTGGCGATGTGCATGACTCTGTAGGGTCCTTCCCACATTGGCGAGAGCTTGTGGAGGCCTGCCCTGGAGAGGATTCTCCTCAGGACAAGGTCTCCTGCTTCGAGAGTGCGCAGGCGGATGTGGCGGCTGTGGTAGCGATGGAGGTCTTGCTGGTACCTTGCCGCTCGCAGGGCCGCATTTCGTCGGAGCCCCTCGAGCAGCAGCAGGTCGTTGTTGCGGAGTTCGTCCAGCTCAGCCTCCTTGAAGGCCAAGACTCGCGGAGAGCCATGGGTGATCTCGCTGGGGAGGACGGCTTCAACGCCATAGACGAGGGAGAACGACGTCTCACCAGTTGGCTTTGTTGGCGTGGTGCGGATGGACCAGAGCACCGAGGGGAGCTCATCGATCCAGTTCTTGCCGCTGGCCTTGAGGCGGTTGAAGCTTCTTGTCTTGAGGCCCTTGAGCACCTCGGCGTTGGCTCGCTCAGCCTGCCCGTTGCTTCGTGGGTGAGCCACCGAGGCGTAGCAGATTTGGGCGCCGAGGCTGCCGCAGTAGGACTTGAAGGCGCCGCTGATGAATTGTGAGCCATTGTCGGTGATGATGCGGTTGGGCACGCCAAAGCGGCAGACCAAGCTCCTGATGAACTTCACAGCTGATTTCGTCGGGATGGTGCGCACGGGTTCCACCTCAGGCCACTTGGTGAATTTGTCTATGGCGACGTAGAGGTAGCGGTAGCCCTCGAGCGCTCGCGGGAAGGGTCCCAGGAGGTCCTGCCCCCAGACCGCGAACGGCCAGGAGAGCGGGATAGTTTGGAGTCCTTGCGCGGGCTGGTGGATCTGCTTGGCGTGGAATTGGCAGGCGTCGCAGGATTGGACAATTGCGGCTGCATCTTGAAGAACTGAAGGCCAGTAGAAACCGCTCCGGAAGACCTTGCCTGCAAGGCTGCGTGAGGATGAATGGTGGCCGTACTCTCCACTGTGGATGTCGTTGATGAGCTGGCGGCCTTCCTCAGCAGGGACGCACCACAATGCAACCCCATTGGGGTGCTTACGGTACAGGTCTCCGTCGTGGAGGCAGTAGGACTTGGCCTGGCGAGCAACCCTTTCGGCTTCTGCATCTTCTTCGGGGAGAACTCGATTTTGCAAGTAGATCTTGATCTCATCGATCCAGCCAGTGTCTTGGCGTAGCAGGGTCATCAGTAAGCGATCGCCTGAGGGCAGCCCGCAGTTTGGTGCTCCACTTGATGGGGCTAGTGGGAGCTCCTCATTGATGCTCATGTTGACCGCTGGTTGCCTGACCAAGGACTTGGCGAGTCTCTCCACGAACACTCCAGGCTTCTGGGCTTCCCTTTTTGCTGCTCGCCTGGCGAGTTCATCTGCTTCTTGGTTCTCTCCTCGTGGGATATGCTTTAGCTCCATGCCCCTGAAGTGCTTCTCGAGTTTGCGTACCTCCTCAAGGTAGGCCACCATATAGGTGTCCTTAGGCGTGTAGCTTTTGTTGGAGAAGTTGACGAGGAGCTGAGAGTCGCCCTTGATGAGGATGCGCTTGATGCCGAGGGCAATGGCAGCTCTGAGCCCGGCGAGGAGGCCTTCGTATTCAGCAATGTTGTTGGAGACCTTGTCTTTGTCTTTGAAGCATAGCTGGACGGCGTAGTAGAGCTTGTCGCCTGTTGGTGAGGTGTGGACAGCACCAGCCCCTGTACTCCGGTCCGCGAAGGCGCCGTCGAAGTGCATGGTCCAGTGGCTGGGCTCCGCCCCTCCTGAGGCTGTAGCTTCCTCCTCTTGAGGCTCTTCTTCACGCGTGTCCGTCCATTCGGCCATGAAATCAGCCAACGCCCTGCCCTTGATGACCCTTGTGGTGTCAAACTCCAGCTCGAAAGGTTGCAGCTCGATGCCCCAGCTTGCGATGCAATCTGTTACATTTGGGTTGCGCAGGACTTGCTCCAGGGGGTATGAGGTGACCACCTTGATGGGGTGACCCTGGAAGTAGTGGCGCAATTTCCTGGAGGCGCTGAGGAGCGAGAAAAGGAGCTTTTGCTGCATGGGGTAGCGCTCACGAGCATCCCGCAGCACTGTGCTGACGAAGTACACGGGATGCTCGACGAGGTTAGTCGTTGGCGTGGCAGTGGTTGGCTCCTCTCGAGGCTTGGTGGAGTCCTTGTCGAGGTTTTCTTGAGGCCCCACTTGTGGAGGCTCGGCGTGAGGCTGGAGGCTTGACGAGGCTTCTTCCTTGTCGAGGAGCTCTGGGCTTGGCGAGGCGGAGCTCTACTTGGCGAGGACTGGCTCTTCTCTTTCAGCCACCAAGACCGCGCTTGCGAACATGTCAGAGTTTGCCCTGAGGAAGGTGACGAGCGCGCTTTCCTATTTGGGAGGCAAGTTGGCGCCGATGGTGACGCTAGCCCCCGAGCCGTTTGCCTCAAGAGGCACTTGCTTCGTCGCGGCCTTCTCCTGAGAGAACAGCTGCTTCTTCTTCGCGGGGGGCCTCGGGAGTGGTTCCTCATCCTCGTCAGCGGGTGACGCCACTGCGGCAGCCTTGTAGGCCGCTTGCGCAGCGTACAGGGCGTCTGAGACCATGCCGCGGATGACGATGGTGCCACCCGAGCCAGGGAGCTTGACGAGGTTGTAGGCGTGGTGGGTCACCGCCATGAACTTGGCGAGGGCGGGGTAGCCTAGGATGGCGTTGTAGGGCAGGCCGATGTGCGCGACGTCGAAGTCGATCAGCTCGGTGCGGTAATTGGCTTGCGTGCCGAAAGTGACCGCGAGCCTCACTTGCCCCAAAGGGGTGGTGAGACCCTCTGTCACCCCCGAGAAGGGCCTGGTGGGCATGAGCCGCTCGTAGGGCACCTGCAGCTTCTCGAAAGTCTCGACAGAGATGACGTTGAGGCCTGCAAGCGTCTTAGAGACTGCAAAGTTGTTGATGGTGGGAGTGAAGACCAGCGGGATGGTGCCAACAGTCGAAGTGGACTTGGGGTGGTCGCTGGAGTCAAAGGTGATGGGGTACTGGGACCACTTGAGGGGCCTGGAGGCCTCAACCCCGGGAAGCGCTGCCGCGACCTCGCGAGCGAGTTGCTTGAAGTGGCAGTTGGAGCTGGGGGCCTGAGCCCCGCCGAGGATGCAAGCGGCCCCGCGAGGCACCTGATAGCCCTCAGGAGTCTCGGCAGGGAGGTTGTCGTTCGCGGGCTGGGCGGCGTTGGCTTGAGGGTTCTGCTGGTAGTTGTTGTTGTTCCAGCGTCGCCCCCCGCGGCCGCCGCGACCTCTGCGGTGACCCCGCACACCACTGCATATTGTAGTGTACAAGTCGTTGACATAACATCCACGGAAGGACTCATCCGTAAATATTACATCCCTCAGAGTAGTACAACAGAAACATTGCGGGTCCACTTTATTACACACTGCTAAAGATTACAAGCCAGAAATGTACAAAAGCTTCAACGTCTTCCTCCGACATGGGAGGAATTTCAACTACAGTACGGTTGACTGAGGTCAACTTATTAACGATAGAAAGAAGTAAACTAAGAACCATCGGGCTCAACAACCTAAGTAGTACTAGTCTAGAATTGCTCGGCCCTGCCCCTAAGATAGGAGACTAAGTCTCGGGCTCATCATCATCGCCTCCATAAGCAATCAGGTAGTCGACGCCTTCCACCCCTCCGGATAGATCAGGTTCCTCGTAGTACACCTCGTCCTCATGGTAAGCTCCATAACTCTCCTTGATTGCCTCCTCAAAGTCTAAGCATGGGGTCAAAAGGAAAGGGTGAGCAACAGCGTTACTCAGCAAGTTCTGAATATATATAGATAAGGTGTATCATGCACTAGCTACTGCCAAAACCTCGGGTCTTTGGCATAGATGCAAGTTTTTGTAAACATTTCTTCAAAAGATTGATTTTATTCTGAAAACTATGTCCACAGTCTCCACCGGTCTTGTGAATCCAAATGGGACTCCATTCCGGCCTCGATCTCGTAGTTCCATACCGGGAACACGGTTGTGAAATCACAAATTTGTTGTTTGACTCTGCAGAGTTGCATCACTTTACCCAACAGTTGCCTGGCCCTATATCTGCTCTCTTTACACTCCATGAGTGTTATAGCCAAGGCTCAGGACATCCAGTCATGTGGAGCTTCTCCCAAATCAACACACATCCGCCCATTTGTGATGCGGTAGGGGAATCATGTTCCACGCATACCCAACACCCCTCCCAAGCTTCCCCACCAATTACCCCGTCGGGCAGGAAGAGCACGCGCTTCCACGCTGTTGGCCGCCGCAACGACCCAACCCGGTGTAGGCCTGCCGAGGATATGCGGATGAGAAAAGAAGCCTCTGACTGACCCCGCCCATACAAAGTCCGTTGGTTGATGCTTTTACTACGGCGAAAGGATCACTGGAACAGGGGTTATTAGTTCCTAAGGATATATACCTTCCCATACGATGGAACACCGTACCTATTCATCTTACCATTGTTCCACCGCCAACCAATAGTATATACCACATCATTCGAAAAATACTTTTTCTTTTTGATGCAAGTGAAAGGAACGTATAGGTAACTTTGCAAGTACTTTGATAAAAATACATCAAACGGTATGCAAGAATGAACTTGCCTTGAGACTGACAAGTAGTGCAGTCTAAAGCTTCCGGCGATTCGTGAACCTCGTGTTCTGAAAATCAACATCATTGTCTTTATAAGACAATGTTTGAAAATCCAATTTATGCTATTATGCATAGATGAAATGATTTTGGAGGTTTGGAAAATTTCCCCCCTTCATATTTTAAGATGATTTTTTCTTTTTTGTGTGTTTTACCTAGGATGAGTTACGGGACAGTCATTTACAGAATGGTAATTTATTTTACTTTTAGGAAGATAATTCAATTCATTTCCACTGAAGGATCCTTGAATATTAAAAACAATTCAAATCATGTCCACTTAAGGATCTTTGAATATTTTGGAAAAGAATTCAAATCATTTCCACTTAAGGATCTTTGAATTTTTCACTCAAGCAATATTTTTCAATAAATCAAATAAAAATCATTTTTGAATTCCTTGCAAAATTTTGAGTTAAAAACATATTTTTATCTGATTTTTAGGACTCTTATTTTGGCTTTAAAATTTGTGTTAAAATTTAGATTTGATTTGAATTCAGCAATTTTTAGAAATTACAATAAGTCCCTGGTTACTGGGTTGAACCAGGTCAACCCGTACCGGTTCGGTGGGACCAAACCAGTCCGGCCCACTCTCTCCTCCCCCTCTTCTCTCTCTCTCCCTCTCTCGCTCCCGTGGTCGACGCGATCCCCTTTTCGCCTCCGCCGTCGCCGACCGATTCCGGCGTGCTCCGGCCATCTCCGCCGTCGTGCTAGGGCGCAAAAGAAAGCCCTTTCGACGCTCTCTCTTCTCCTCCCCGTCGATCTGCTTTTCCTCTTCTGGTGTGTTCGTGCGCAACCCATCCCTAGGGTTAGGGTTTCGGTGATGGCGCCGCTCCGCCGTGTTTCTCCTCCTCTGAGCTATCTCGCCATGAATAGGTGTTCGGCTCCGCTCTCTGGTTCTGCCTAGCTGCTCTCCTTCTTCTCCACCGACGCGTGCATGCTGGACCATTCCCCGGTGGAGGTCTCAGTTGCAGCGCGATTAATCGTGCTCCCGACTCCTGCTCTGCTCCGCCGCCGGTGTGGAGCTCGCCTCCGTGCTACGGTGGTGCTGGGGTGGTGTTGCTGTGGTGCGGCTTCCTCCCTTGGTCCTCCGTCATGACCACACGGGCACTGCCCCGTCGTCATGCCGTTACGGCCATGGGCGCACGGTAAGGTTCCTCTTCCTCCTCTCTGCTATCTCCTCCTTCTAGACTCCTTTCTGGTCTAGCTTAGCTTCTATGCTGCTCAAGATTTCCTCACTGGTACTTAGCAAAATTGTACTGGTGCCCTACTTTGCTCTGCTGGTTAAGAATATGTGATGCCATGATGCTTGTATATTTATCTGAGGTGTGAGGGGTGAAGATTGGAATTAATTTCGATGATTTGCTCTGGCAAAAATGATTGAAGAAGAAAGAATTGGGCTTTGGCTTAATTTGATGCTGTGGCTTGTGCTCTGTGCTGTGAAATGGTGTGGAATTATTTCTGTGGCTAAAGAAAATTAGCTATGCATGCTGTGATGCCTCCACTGGAGTTACACAGAAGCTGGCTAAAATAATTAGCTTTTGGAAAATTCTTTTCTTATGCTTTCCTGTGCTTCTTCTAGTGACAGATATGCTAGGCTACTGGCTTGTGTATATTATAAAGAACAGGTGCTGCACTTCCCTCTCATCTATCCTTAGCATAGTCCATGTTAAACATGGTTCTGATAAGAACAGATACTCCTCACTTCCTCTCTTCCCCTTCCATGCATGCAAACATGCTTAGCTTGGCTCTGTCATTATCAGAGTTAGCTAATTCTCTCCTTCTCTGCCTAACACTCAAAGGATCAACCTGCTGCTGTTGAGTAGCTTGGTCTTCTGGCTATACTGACAACCTGCGTCTTGTGGATAGCCTGCTCCTCCTAGCTGCTTCAATTTCCTAAGGTGTATAGTTCTAGCTGCAAGATTTGATGTGGCTAATGTTCTTGATGATGAACATTTTCAGAGATGTGTGTGATGTGCTTGGCTGTGTGATGCCTTGTGGATTCGGCTGGCTGCCCTATTTATAGGGTTTTTAGATGATTCTGGTGGTGACACCAGGATAATTGCATGTGATGTGTAAGCTGCTTGCAGTGGCCCTCCTCCACCTCGAGTTGCTTCTCTTCTGTTAAACTATGGAGGTTCTTATCCTCTGGTGGTTGAATTTCTGTGCCAAGGTATTGTTTACTCCCTTTTGGCTAACTCTTTCCTCCTCCTTGATCCTATCCTTGCTCTGCCGGCTGTTGTTGTTCAATCTGGTTATGAAATGGTTCAAGTCCATCCATTTGAGTTGTGGAATGGTTTCAAATCCACTTGTGGATTACTCTCAGCTAGGATCCTTGCGCAGGGAGTTATCCCTCCACCTCACTTGATCTTATCAAGCTCCTGTCGACTACTGCTATGTACTATGGTTATGAACTGATTGGCATCCCTCTGCTGCCATGGAATTGATATATACTTGATGGATTTGGGTGGCTTCTCTGGTGGGCTAGAATTGTAACTGGGTTGTGACTGTCTTTACCTGTGGCTTTAAGGAATATAGGGTCCATTTATCAAATTAATGGTAAATGTGACACCACAATTAAGAAGGTGGATTTAAATTGTATATTTGGCAGAGATAATTTGTTCTGTTTCCTTGTTGCCTTTGGACAACTTTTGGAGATGATCATGTATTCATGTGATAACCAGCTAGTCCCTCAGGTTGCCTAAGTTGTAAAGCTGGTTCTGCCTTTGCCCCTTTTACATGCTTAATGCATGCTGAGCATGATCAAGTTGCCTCTTGTTGGATATTTGATTTGATTTTTGTCTGTGAACTCCAATGTCAATTCCAATTCATGGAATTTGACACTCTGCCAAGTATTATATCAATAGCCAGTACCAATGTACTAGGCTAAAATTTCTAACCTTAACAAATCTTTTCTTTGTGAATTATGTTTGATTCTTTTGTAGGTCTGGAGCTTCTGAAGATCAACTAAAGGATTTAGTTTATAGGTTTTTCTTTTATTTTTACTTTTCAGTAGAAAATTTGTAAAAGGACCTGATATCATTTATTTGTAACAGATTTGTGGAACAATTCCACTTGTAAAGTTTCTTGTATAATGTAATTTATTTTATATCAGAATTGCATATTGGAATTTATTGATATCAAAATTGTGTATTAAAATTTAATTGTAAAATGTATTGGATGTTGGAAATTATTGCAATTTGTAAGAAGAGTTGTTTGTGATATGTAATGATGATGATTGAAATTTTGTGGAGAATTAAATGTGGAATTACAAGAATATGAATTCTTAGAATATTAAGATAAAATGTATTTGTTGAATATAAACATGAATTCAAAAATTTGAGAGTAAGAATAGAGATAAGATTTACAAGTGTTGATACATTTGTATTCAAATTTGAAGTTACTTAATAAACTTTCAATAGAGGTGATAACCCAACCTCTCTTTTAAAACTAGGGTTTCAAAATAGCGACTAATGATAGATCGAATTGTCTCGACTACTAGTCAGTGATATGTTTCCAGATCATCGACGTTTGTCAGAGTTCGACTTCGTAGTCCTTTTTGCATAAAAGCGCGAAAATTATTCGGACTTTTCAAGCATGCATGAATGCAAAGATGCAAACTTCCTATTTCTACCCTTTCGGAACCTATAACTGCGGGGTATTACATCCTCTCCCCCTTAAACTAAACTTCGTCCCGAAGTTTCTTTTCTGAGGTACCTGAACAAATGTGGGTAGTCCCGTCGTAGATCATCTTCTTTCTCCCACGTTGCTTCTCTTTCAGGATGATTCTTCCACTGTACCAAACAATATTTGATAGCTCTATTTCGTAATCTTTTCCAATTTTCAGCCAAAATCTTTTCAGGTTGCTCCTCATAGGATAGGTCTGGTTGCAAATTTAACTTCTCATAGTCAATTGGTTCTTCGGGTGGTTTTAAGCACTTCCGGAGTTGTGACACATGAAATACATTGTGCACTTGTGATAGAACCTCCGGTAATTCTAATTCAAAGGCTACAGTTCCTTTCTGACTTAATACTCGAAAAGGTCCAATATACCTTGGACTCAATTTTCCTTTTACTCCAAACCTTTTCACTCCTTTGGTCGGACTAACTCTCAAGTATACCATATCTTGTAATTGGGGCTCCCATTGTCTTCGGGTAAGATCTGCATAACTCTTTTGTCTACTCTGAGCTATTTTTAAACGATCTCGGATAATATCAACTATTACTTGCTGTTCTTTGATATACTCCGGTGCAAACTCTTTACTTTCCCCTACTTCAAACCAACAGATTGGTGATCTACATTTTCTTCCATATAAAGCCTCAAATGGTGCCATTTGTATGCTACTCTGATAACTGTTGTTGTAAGAGAATTCTGCTAATGCTAAGTGTTCATCCCACGATCCTCCAAAATCTAGAACACATGCTCTCAGCATATCCTCCAATATTTGATTTGTCCGTTCCGTCTGTCCTCCAGTTTGAGGATGGTATGCGGTACTAAAATTAAGATCTGTTCCTAATCTTTTATGCAAGTGCTTCCAAAAAGCTGAAGTAAAGATAGATCCTCTATCTGAAACTATTGTTAAAGGTACTCCATGCTTACTTACTATCTCTTTCACATAGATTTCAATCAAAGTTGCTGCGGTATCTTTCTGATTGATAGCAAGAAAATGAGCACTTTTGGTTAATCGGTCCACAATCACCCAAATTGCATCCTTATTTTTCCTTGTTTTGGGTAATCCTGTGATAAAATCCATACTGATGTCTTCCCATTTCCATTTGGGAATAGGCAAAGGTTGTAATAATCCGGCTGGTCTCTGGTGTTCAGCCTTCACTTGACTACAAATATGACATTCTGCCACATATTTTGCAATTTCTCTTTTCATATTATTCCACCAAAATATCTTTTTCAAATCCATATACATCTTGGTACTCCCAGGATGTATAGAATAAGGTGTTTCGTGTGCTTCCTTAAGTATGATACTCTTAATTTCCTTGATATCTGGAACACAAATTCTATCATGAAACCACAAAGATCCATCTTCAGTCTTTAAAATAAACTCAGATCTCCTCCCTTCCTTAATTCTCCTTATCTCTTCTGCTAGGAATTCATCTTCTTCTTGATGAGATATTATGTTTGCTTTCAAATCCATGTTAATTTCTCCAACAATATCCATTGCCATAATACTATTTAATGCTGGTCCGTCCCAAATCTCTATCTGGAACCTCTCTATCTCCCTTTTAAGTTCTTTAGGCATCCCTTGTTCCATTAAAGGATTACAAATGACCTTCCGACTTAAAGCATCTGCTACCACATTAGCTTTTCCGGGTGTATAATTAATTGTTAAATCATAATCCTTAATCAATTCCAACCATCTTCTTTGCCTCATATTCAACTCCTTCTGGGTGAAGAAATATTTCAAACTCTTATGATCAGTGTATAGCTCACACTTTGCTCCATAAAGAAAATGTCTCCACTGCTTCAATGCATAAACTACTGCGGCTAATTCCAAATCATGTGTTGGGTAGTTGAGTTCATGGGGTTTCAATTGCCTGGATCCATATGCAATGACCTTGTGATCTTGCATTAATACACATCCTAATCCATTTTTGGATGCATCACAATACACCGTATAATCCTTTCCGGTCTCAGGTACGGCCAAAACTGGTGCTGTTGTGAGCTTCTTTTTAAGCTCCTGAAAACTTTGCTCGCATTTCTCGGTCCATACAAACGGAACATTCTTTCTCAGTAACTTGGTCATGGGTCCGGCTATTTTTGAAAATCCTTCAATGAATCTTCTATAGTATCCGGCCATTCCTAGAAATGCTCTTATTTCCTTAGGATTCTTAGGTACTTTCCATTCTAATACTGCTTTTACTTTCTCCGGATTTACAGCAATTCCTTCTTTGCTGATCACATGTCCAAGAAATTCCACTTGGTCCAACCAAAATTCACACTTGCTGAATTTGGCGTATAACTGGTGTTCTCTTAATGTTTGCAGTACTATTCTCAAATGCCGTGCATGATCTTCTTTGGTTCGGGAGTAAATTAATATATCATCTATGAATACTATCACGAACTTATCCAAGTATGGCATGAAAATCTTATTCATCAAATTCATGAATATAGCTGGTGCATTGGTCAATCCAAATGGTACCACTAAATACTCATGATGTCCATATCGTGATACAAATCCAGTTTTCGGAATATCCTCAGCTTTGATCTTTATCTGATGATATCCTGATCTTAAATCGATTTTGGAAAATACTCCGGCTCCTCTAACTTGATCAAACAAATCTTGTATCCTTGGTAAAGGGTACTTATTCTTGATTGTAACATTATTTAGGTTACGGAAATCTCCACACATTCTTCGTCCTCCATCCCTTTTATCCACAAATATTACTGGTGCTCCCCAAGGGGATACACTTTCTCTTATGAATCCTTTGGCTTCCAGTTCATCCAATTGCTCCTTTAACTGTACCAATTCCTTGGGTCCCATCTTATATGGTGGTTGTGCAATAGGTGCAGTACCAGGAATTAAATCAATAGTAAACTCAATTTCTCGATCTGGTGGCATTCCAGGTAATTCCTCGGGAAACACATCCGGAAACTCCCTTACTACCGGAATCTCTTCCAATTTTTCCTTACTCAAGGAGTTTAATTGCAGATCTGCTTTTAGCTGAGTATGCTTATCACCTTGGTATATTGTTCTAATCCCTCCGGGTCCTCTTAATGATACCGTCTTATCCGCACAATCTATTTGGGCTCCATGGTCAGACAACCAGTCCATCCCTAAGATGACTGCTATATCTTTCATGGGTATTACTAGCAAATCAGCGTTATAAACGCGGTCACAGATCATAATTACTTGGTCCTTTTTGACTTGGGATGCTAAAATCTTTCCACCGGCTGACATAACCATAATCGGGACTGCTAACGGTTGACACCTAATCCCATATGCTTCCACAAATTGTTGTGAAATAAAAGATGTAGTAGCTCCAGTATCAAATAAAACTTTGCCAGGATGAGATAAGATTTTGAGCGTACCGATCACCACGTTGTCGTCATTATTGACTTCCTCCAAGCTGGTGCAATTCAGCTTCCCATAGGGCTTCCCTTTAGCTTTATCTGTGGAGGTTTGACCAGAACCTCCACCTCTTGGCTTGAATCCGCCACCATTCCTATTATTACCACCTCCATTACCACGGCCCACCTGTTGATTTTGCCGATAAGGACAGTCTGGTTTGATGTGTCCTTGCTGTCCACATCCGAAACAGACAATTTTTGGCTTTTGGCAATCCTTCTTCATGTGTCCTCTTAGACCACAATTATCGCAAACGATGTGATCCATTGGATTAGAATTCCGTGGCATTGGCTTTCTCATATCCATCCTGGGTTTAGGCTTAAAACGTAGATTTGGTGGTGACTTTTGCACTTGAAATTTCCTGGGTTCAATCCTGGCTTTCTTCCTCCTTTCCTCCTGAAGCATTTTATAATCATCCTCAAGAGTTATGGCTGCATCCACTAGCTCTTGGAATTCCTTAGGTTTAGTCAACCTGAGTTGCATTTTCATGAATGGATTCAGACCCTTCATGAATCTCTTCTTTCTTTTCTCCTCCGTATTCACTTCATCCACAGCATATCTAGATAAAGTATTGAACATGCTAACATATCTTCCAACTGGTGACTCATTTTGTCTTAGATTTTCAAACTCTCTCTTCTTGAGTTCCATAATACTTTCAGGAACATGAGCTTCCCTAAATCTCTTCTTGAACTCTTCCCAGTTCATCACATGTCCTGCAGGCTGTGTAGCCACAATTGCTTCCCACCATGATGCTGCGGGTCCGGTAAGCAAATAAGTTGCATACCTAACCTTCTCCTCATCTGAACATCCCACTGTATTGAGTTTTCTCTCAGTGTCTGCCATCCAATCTTCAGCATCCATGGGATCTACTGCTCTAGCAAAGGGTTCAGGCCTAGTATTCTGGAAATCCGATAGGGTTACACCTCTTGGTTCTCCATTTCTTGCTCTTCCATTTTGAGTCTCTAAAAGGTCATGCAGAAATTTATTTTGTACTTCTTGATCATGACGTCTTCCTTCTTCCACCAACTGCATATATTGCATGAAACTTTGCTCCGTAATTGGCCTTGGTGGTTGAGGTATTCCTCCTGTCTCGGCTGCATGCTTCTCTCTTGCTTCTCTTTCTTGCCTAAGCAACTCACTTTCTTCACCGGCACTCGCCATTGTCCCCTAGTCCTGCCACAATGAATTAGAACTCATCGTTACATTATGCATATGCACTTTGAGTTCGTCTTCATGCGCAAAAACTAGTCACACATTGAAATCCAGAAAAATCCAAGAAACCAAAACATTTCAAACATATACCATGTATTATACATGTAGGGTTACAAACATGGGTACAGAATTGTAACACACTCTAAAGTGAGTAGGTCTCACTTATTGCTACCATACAACCACACCGTACACACTACAATACTCTATATGTTACATAGGGACACTACTACTCCACTTTCTGGTTAACTTCACTTCTCAGTGAACTTTCCCGGCTTCCACCACTTGTTGCGACCGGTTCTCCTCAGAAATCCAGGTAAAGGAATCTTCTTCTTACCGGATGGCTGGTAATCAGGGTCAGATGGTGATGCTTCTAAGTTCCAATCAGTCACATTAAAGTAACTGTCTAGGTATTGATACGCCTCCGCTTCATCACTGTACTCACCCCCAAAGTCCTCAGTTCCCGAAGGAATAGCACTGGTGCTACAGAAATAACTTCGAGGCTCTTCTATAGGTTCTAACTTGGGCTGCCTTGACGTACTCGCCCCCTGGTTATATCTTGACTTATAACCATATCCATCCTCTTCATCTTCCTCATCTGAATTAATCAGAATAGGATTACCTGACCGGCCTAGCTTTGGCTTTCTTCTAGGTAATTGACTCTCAACTTCCTCCTCGCCATCATCACCTTTGATTACTATAGGATCGCTTGAAGTTCCCTGGTAGGGTTCCTCATCCCACCCAGCGGAATAGGAAGCTTCGGGTTCAGTACTCTGGCGTTCCTCCACTTCTCCCACAAGAACATAGTCTGGGTGTGCTGGAGAATAAGTGGCGTAAACTGGGGTTTCAGGGGCTGCAGTCTCATCAACATAGGTAACTGGAGTGGATGGTGGATCAGTATGACCCATACGGGCTTCATACATGAGCATGTCACAGCGCTCCTGGATAGCATCGGGGCTAGAAAACTACTCTACCATAATCTCCATCTCATCGGACAATATGCTAAAGGATTTGTGGTAGGTTCGGATAAGCTTGACGCAACTCTCAAGAAATACAGCAGCGTCACGAGGGTTAGTGCGTGCAAAGGCTAGATAATCCACATCTATCTCTTGTCGATAGATGGCACTTGGGATTGCATGAAACAGGGTTCCTTCCAACTCCTTGGATTTGGCTGTTCTAATATTGGTAATGGCTTTGACTACTGCAATATGGAATGCTATCTCCACATGCTTGGCTTCTCCATATGGCATCTTCAAACCCATCTTAAGCTCAGACGGAAGCTTGAGTGCAACGCGATATTTGGCTAAGGCTGATCCGTCATAGTAGCTAAGAGTCTTAACCACTACTTTAGCTTCAACCCCCAAATAGTTGATCATTTGTTCCAGAACTACCGCCCAATTGCCTCGGAACACTCCTCTTCCTAAAGAGACACTTCGTATTCGGACGCTTCGCTTGGGGAATCGGGTATCCATCCTGATATACAAAGAAAAGTATTGGTAAGAATGAAGTATTATATGCATGATAATGTTATTCTCAAGTGAATAGCCATCATAACAATATAAAACTCATTACGGCCTAGAAAATATATTACCCTACAGGCTTTCCCTTTAATAGGTTTCCAACCTAAGGTCTAGCAATTGCTCTGATACCATCTGCGGTGACCCCGCACACCACTGCATATTGTAGTGTACAAGTCGTTGACATAACATCCACGGAAGGACTCATCCGTAAATATTACATCCCTCAGAGTAGTACAACAGAAACATTGCGGGTCCACTTTATTACACACTGCTAAAGATTACAAGCCAGAAGTGTACAAAAGCTTCAACGTCTTCCTCCGACATGGGAGGAATTTCAACTACAGTACGGTTGACTGAGGTCAACTTATTAACGATAGAAAGAAGTAAACTAAGAACCATCGGGCTCAACAACCTAAGTAGTACTAGTCTAGAATTGCTCGGCCCTGCCCCTAAGATAGGAGACTAAGTCTCGGGCTCATCATCATCGCCTCCATAAGCAATCAGGTAGTCGACGCCTTCCACCCCTCCGGATAGATCAGGTTCCTCGTAGTACACCTCGTCCTCATGGTAAGCTCCATAACTCTCCTTGATTGCCTCCTCAAAGTCTAAGCATGGGGTCAAAAAGGAAAGGGTGAGCAACAGCGTTACTCAGCAAGTTCTGAATATATATAGATAAGGTGTATCATGCACTAGCTACTGCCAAAACCTCGGGTCTTTGGCATAGATGCAAGTTTTTGTAAACATTTCTTCAAAAGATTGATTTTATTCTGAAAACTATGTCCACAGTCTCCACCGGTCTTGTGAATCCAAATGGGACTCCATTCCGGCCTCGATCTCGTAGTTCCATACCGGGAACACGGTTGTGAAATCACAAATTTGTTGTTTGACTCTGCAGAGTTGCATCACTTTACCCAACAGTTGCCTGGCCCTATATCTGCTCTCTTTACACTCCATGAGTGTTATAGCCAAGGCTCAGGACATCCAGTCATGTGGAGCTTCTCCCAAATCAACACACATCCGCCCATTTGTGATGCGGTAGGGGAATCATGTTCCACGCATACCCAACACCCCTCCCAAGCTTCCCCACCAATTACCCCGTCGGGCAGGAAGAGCACGCGCTTCCACGCTGTTGGCCGCCGCAACGACCCAACCCGGTGTAGGCCTGCCGAGGATATGCGGATGAGAAAAGAAGCCTCTGACTGACCCCGCCCATACAAAGTCCGTTGGTTGATGCTTTTACTACGGCGAAAGGATCACTGGAACAGGGGTTATTAGTTCCTAAGGATATATACCTTCCCATACGATGGAACACCGTACCTATTCATCTTACCATTGTTCCACCGCCAACCAATAGTATATACCACATCATTCGAAAATACTTTTTCTTTTTGATGCAAGTGAAAGGAACGTATAGGTAACTTTGCAAGTACTTTGATAAAAATACATCAAACGGTATGCAAGAATGAACTTGCCTTGAGACTGACAAGTAGTGCAGTCTAAAGCTTCCGGCGATTCGTGAACCTCGTGTTCTGAAAATCAACATCATTGTCTTTATAAGACAATGTTTGAAAATCCAATTTATGCTATTATGCATAGATGAAATGATTTTGGAGGTTTGGAAAATTTCCCCCCTTCATATTTTAAGATGATTTTTTCCTTTTTTGTGTGTTTTACCTAGGATGAGTTACGGGACAGTCATTTACAGAATGGTAATTTATTTTACTTTTAGGAAGATAATTCAATTCATTTCCACTGAAGGATCCTTGAATATTAAAAACAATTCAAATCATGTCCACTTAAGGATCTTTGAATATTTTGGAAAAGAATTCAAATCATTTCCACTTAAGGATCTTTGAATTTTTCACTCAAGCAATATTTTTCAATAAATCAAATAAAAATCATTTTTGAATTCCTTGCAAAATTTTGAGTTAAAAACATATTTTTATCTGATTTTTAGGACTCTTATTTTGGCTTTAAAATTTGTGTTAAAATTTAGATTTGATTTGAATTCAGCAATTTTTAGAAATTACAATTAAGTCCCTGGTTACTGGGTTGAACCAGGTCAACCCGTACCGGTTCGGTGGGACCAAACCAGTCCGGCCCACTCTCTCCTCCCCCTCTTCTCTCTCTCTCCCTCTCTCGCTCCCGTGGTCGACGCGATCCCCTTTTCGCCTCCGCCGTCGCCGACCGATTCCGGCGTGCTCCGGCCATCTCCGCCGTCGTGCTAGGGCGCAAAAGAAAGCCCTTTCGACGCTCTCTCTTCTCCTCCCCGTCGATCTGCTTTTCCTCTTCTGGTGTGTTCGTGCGCAACCCATCCCTAGGGTTAGGGTTTCGGTGATGGCGCCGCTCCGCCGTGCTTCTCCTCCTCTGAGCTGCCTCGCCATGAATAGGTGTTCGGCTCCGCTCTTTGGTTCTGCCGAGCTGCTCTCCTTCTTCTCCACCGACGCGTGCGTGCTGGACCGTTCCCCGGTTGAGGTCTCGGTTGCAGCGCGATTAATCGTGCTCCCGACTCCTGCTCTGCTCCGCCGCCGGTGTGGAGCTCGCCTCCGTGCTACGGTGGTGCTGGGGTGGTGTTGCTGTGGTGCGGCTTCCTCCCTTGGTCCTCCGTCATGACCACACGGGCACTGCCCCGTCGTCATGCCGTTACGGCCATGGGCGCACGGTAAGGTTCCTCTTCCTCCTCTCTGCTATCTCCTCCTTCTAGACTCCTTTCTGGTCTAGCTTAGCTTCTATGCTGCTCAAGATTTCCTCACTGGTACTTAGCAAAATGGTACTGGTGCCCTACTTTGCTCTGCTGGTTAGGAATATGTGATGCCATGATGCTTGTATATTTATCTGAGGTGTGAGGGGTGAAGATTGGAATTAATTTCGATGATTTGCTCTGGCAAAAATGATTGAAGAAGAAAGAATTGGGCTTTGGCTTAATTTGATGCTATGGCTTGTGCTCTGTGCTGTGAAATGGTGTGGAATTACTTCTGTGGCTAAAGAAAATTAGCTATGCATGCTGTGATGCCTCCACTGGAGTTACACAGAAGCTGGCTAAAATAATTAGCTTTTGGAAAATTCTTTTCTTATGCTTTCCTGTGCTTCTTCTAGTGACAGATATGCTAGGCTACTGGCTTGTGTATATTATAAAGAACAGGTGCTGCACTTCCCTCTCATCTATCCTTAGCATAGTCCATGTTAAACATGGTTCTGATAAGAACAGATACTCCTCACTTCCTCTCTTCCCCTTCCATGCATGCAAACATGCTTAGCTTGGCTCTGTCATTATCAGAGTTAGCTAATTCTCTCCTTCTCTGCCTAACACTCAAAGGATCAACCTGCTGCTGTTGAGTAGCTTGGTCTTCTGGCTATACTGACAACCTGCGTCTTGTGGATAGCCTGCTCCTCCTAGCTGCTTCAAATTTCCTAAGGTGTATAGTTCTAGCTGCAAGATTTGATGTGGCTAATGTTCTTGATGATGAACATTTTCAGAGATGTGTGATGTGCTTGGCTGTGTGATGCCTTGTGGATTCGGCTGGCTGCCCTATTTATAGGGTTTTTAGATGATTCTGGTGGTGACACCAGGATAATTGCATGTGATGTGTAAGCTGCTTGCAGTGGCCCTCCTCCACCTCGAGTTGCTACTCTTCTGTTAAACTATGGAGGTTCTTATCCTCTGGTGGTTGAATTTCTGTGCCAAGGTATTGTTTACTCCCTTTTGGCTAACTCCTTCCTCCTCCTTGATCCTATCCTTGCTCTGCCGGCTGTTGTTGTTCAATCTGGTTATGAAATGGTTCAAGTCCATCCATTTGAGTTGTGGAATGGTTTCAAATCCACTTGTGGATTACTCTCAGCTAGGATCCTTGCGCAGGGAGTTATCCCTCCACCTCACTTGATCTTATCAAGCTCCTGTCGACTACTGCTATGTACTATGGTTATGAACTGATTGGCATCCCTCTGCTGCCATGGAATTGATATATACTTGATGGATTTGGGTGGCTTCTCTGGTGGGCTAGAATTGTAACTGGGTTGTGACTGTCTTTACCTGTGGGCTTTAAGGAATAGGGTCCATTTATCAAATTAATGGTAAATGTGACACCACAATTAAGAAGGTGGATTTAAATTGTATATTTGGCAGAGATAATTTGTTCTGTTTCCTTGTTGCCTTTGGACAAATTTTTGGGAATGATCATGTATTCATGTGATAACCAGCTAGTCCCTCAGGTTGCCTAAGTTGTAAAGCTGGTTCTGCCTTTGCCCCTTTTACATGCTTAATGCATGCTGAGCATGATCAAGTTGCCTCTTGTTGGATATTTGATTTGATTTTTGTCTGTGAACTCCAATGTCAATTCCAATTCATGGAATTTGACACTCTGCCAAGTATTATATCAATAGCCAGTACCAATGTACTAGGCTAAAATTTCTAACCTTAACAAATCTTTTCTTTGTGAATTGTTTGATTCTTTTGTAGGTCTGGAGCTTCTGAAGATCAACTGAAGGATTTAGTTTATAGGTTTTTCTTTTATTTTTACTTTTCAGTAGAAAATTTGTAAAAGGACCTGATATCATTTATTTGTAACAGATTTGTGGAACAATTCCACTTGTAAAGTTTCTTGTATAATGTAATTTATTTTATATCAGAATTGCATATTGTAATTTATTGATATCAAAATTGTGTATTAAAATTTAATTGTAAAATGTATTGGATGTTGGAAATTATTGCAATTTGTAAGAAGAGTTGTTTGGAATATGTAATAATGATTATTGAAATTTTGTGGAGAATGAAATGTGGAATTACAAGAATATGAATTCTTAGAATATTAATATAAAATGTATTTGTTGAATATTCAAAAATTTGAGAGTGAGAATAGAGATAAGATTTACAAGTGTTGATACATTTGTATTCAAATTTGAAGTTACTTTAATAAACTTTCAATAGAGTTGATAACCCAACCTTTCTTTTAAAACTAGGGTTTCAAAATAAGCGACTAATGTTAGATCGAATTGTCTCGACTACTAGTCAGTGATATGTTTCCAGATCATCGACGTTTGTCAGAGTTCGACTTCGTAGTCCTTTTTGCATAAAAGCGCGAAAATTATTCGGACTTTTCAAGCATGCATGAATGCAAAGATGCAAACTTCCTATTTCTACCCTTTCGGAACCTATAACTGCGGGGTATTACAACCTCGCTGCCGCTCATTAGCTTCGCGAAGCCTCTTGAGGTCGTAGCAGTACTCGGTGGCATGGGAATGCCTGTTGTGGTAGATGCAGAAGAGGCGATCATCTTTCTTCTCGGGGTCCGCAGCCGGAGCGGCAGTGCGAGGCTGCTTGGCGTCAGGCTCAGCCGCGAGGACCGCGGTGGTCTTGCGCTTCTCGGTGGATTTCTTCTTCTTCTTGGATCCCTCGGCAGGGTCCCCTGGCTCGTTCTTGACGAACAGGCGGCCCTCCTCAGCCTTGGCGCACTTGTCCGCCAAGTCGAAAAGCTTGACGACGGTGGTGATGTTGTCGTGGATGCCAAGCTTCTCGAGCATCCGCACGTCCGTGACTCCAGCCTAGAAGGCCGAAATGACCTGCGCGTCGGTGGCGTTGGGGATCTTGTTGCGCACCTGGCTGAAGCGCTGGATGTACTTGCGGAGGGTCTCGCCAGGCTTCTGGCGTACGCCGCGGAGGTCGTTGTACGTGAGGCCGCGCTTGTACGTGCCCTTGAAGTTGGCGACGAAGCACCAGCAGAGGTCCTCCCAGGTGTTGATGGACTCGGCGGGGAGGTTCGTGAGCCACGAGGACGCAGAGTCCTTGAGGGCCATGGGGAACCAGTTCGCCATGACTTTGTCGTCGCCCCCTGCGGCCTGGATGGCCAAAGTGTAGAGCTGCAGGAACTCCAGGGGGTTGTTCTTGCCGTCGTAGCACGGAGGAAGATCCGGCCTGAACTTGACCGGCCAGACGACGCGGCGGAGGCTGCAAGTGAACGCGGCCGTCGTGCCGTAGGTGACCGGGCCGTTGGCGAGGGTGGCGCGGAGGTGGCGCCCCACGGTGGCGACGTCCTGGACGGCGCGGTGGTGCGATCCTGCTGGCGCTCGATGCTCACGCGTGCGTCCTCCGGGGCTCGCTGCACGATTTGGCAGTCATGCGGCGACGACGCGTGCGATGCAGCGCGGTTATCGTGAGGAGGAGCCCCGACTGGAGCAGGTTGCGGTGGAACTGGTGGAGCTGGAGCGGGCGCGGGATGACGAGGAGGTGCATGCGGCACAGCGTGCGCCACGTCCCCTGCGCGTGCAGGGAGAACCAGCGAACGAGACGGTGCAGGAGCGGCGACGCGAGCAGCGCCGACGAGCTCGGAGAGGCGGTTGAGCCAGGCTTCTTGGGCCTCCGGCGTGGGACGGTACTGCAGCAGCTCTTGTGCCATGAGGAGTGCAGTTGCCGGGCTGGGCCCAGGGCGGCCCAGCGAGGAGGCAGCACGGTCCCGCGACGGGTGCAGGGAGGAAGCCTCCTCTTCGCCGAAGTCGTCCTCGGCGTGGTCGTAGTCGTCGTCCTCCGGGTGCTCGACGCGGGGCTCGGGGTCGACGTGGCGCTCCGGAGCAGCACCTCCGCGCGGGCGGCCGCGCGGGTTGCCAGCGGGAGCGGTGGCGGCGCTGGCCGTCCGGCGAGCGAGACGTTCGGCGCGAGAGCCGGCCATGGCAGTGTCGAGGTTGAAGACGCGTCTCAGCCCCCTACCTGGTGCGCCAAATGTCGGAGAACTGTCCCAGGAACTGGGTGTGTCTCACTAGGTATCGTGTAAGGGGCTGAACACGGAATCAAACAACCCTCAACATGCCTCGGCGACGATGCTCGCAGAGATCGCTGTGGGACGGCACTACAGAGATGAATGCGCGATGTTACCCAGGTTCAGGGCCCTCTTGGAGAGGTAACACCCCTACGTCCTGCCTTGGTTGTATTGCACTTGCTTGGAGAGGTTTTAGTACAAAGAGAGCTTGGCGAGCTCGAGGTGGCTAACAATGGCTATTGCTAACCCTAGATCTCAGATCTGAACCTCAAAGCTAACCAGAATCGAACCCCTCAGAACGGAACGTGCTCCCCCTCCTTTTATAGGTGTCTCGGACCTCTTCCCCCAAATATCTTGGCGGGAAGAGTTACCACATGGCGACGAAGGACGAGGACGGGTGCACGATAAAGGTGGAGTCCATGGACGCGGTCCATGGCAGGGAGCGGTGTCACCAAAGCCGGAAAAGCCACCGTCCAGTCAGGACGGTGGGCTGGCGCCGCTGAGGTGGGAGGTGTCCCACGGTGATGTCGCCCTTGGAGTGTAGCTGCAGACGGTCCCCTTATCACCAAAGTGGCAATTCTTGGAGCTCCTTTGCTTGACACAGCGTTGTTGACTGCTTTATACACGAGAACGGCAACAGCGGCGCTGCCGTCACTGCGCGCTGGCGTGGTCGTCACCGCGCGCTGGCGCGCCCGTGACTCTGCGGTGGGTGCAGAGCCCATGTGCGCTCTGCCGCGGAGGCAGAGCTGGCTTCGTGAGGAAGGAAACCCTCGTGAGGCTGGAGGCCTCGCCGAGCCCTTTGACTTGATCCTTGGAGATACCCTCTCGAGGGGAGGTCCCTCGCGAGGAGAAAAGCCCTCGCGAGGAGGAGAGGTCCCTCGCGAGGGGAAAAACCCTCGCGAGGCTCGCCAGGCTTGGAGAGCCTGGTCCTTAGCGAAATCTTCTGAAGAATGTTGTGGGCCCTGGCAGGCCGGCCCGTGGTACCCTGGTTTCCACTGTACCGACATCCTGCACCACGTACCGCCTCCGGACCACCGTGTGCTGCCCCGTGCACGGCAGCCAGCATCGCCACAGAGCCTCCGCTGCCCCGCATCCACCCGTGCAGTAGCCAGACTCGCCCGCTTCAGCTGCCCCGCAAGCCGCCGCCGCCGTTCCTCCTTCTCCACGCACCGCATCCGGTCCATCGCGGACCGCCCCGAGCACGGCGGCGAGTTGCTCCACCGCGCCATGGCCAGAGACGCGGCCAGCAAGATCTCGAGCCCCGGGAGGGAGCTCCGAATGGACATGCCCCACCGCCACCCTCCCAGGGGCGAGCGCGGCCTTTTGCCGGTGGCCCCTCCGGCGGTGGCGATACGGGTGGAGGGAGGGGCGGGGGGCCTACGGCGGCGACTAGGGTTTCCCCCATTGTCGCCAGAGGAGGTGATGCGGGGGGGGGGGGGACTCTCAAAATAAGTGCCACTATTTGGCAAAGGTTTTTTTTTCTGACACTCGGCCTATATGCGATGTTGCCAAGTGCACGATAAACTGTATAGACACTCGGCAACGTCACAATTTCCGATAGTACTATATGGATTTTATTCACTACCCATCCTTGGCATCCGAGTAAGAACTTGTTCCAGTCTCAATTGTTCGGCTTTGGCAATGGTCTGACAATGTGTACAAGGAGTGAACAAAAGTCACAAATAGAATAACATTGGAACACGTTTTGGCCGTCCCAATAGGTTCTACAAGCAACAAAAAAATTGATTGATTTACGAAGCACTTCAACAACATTGCGCTCTGCCGATCCACTGCGATTTAAGCACTAAGTTAAGTTGTGGCTAATTCTTAGTCGCATGAGAAATTTGCTTAATTCTCATTCAGATGACTTCATAAAGTACTAGTTTCAACCCATATTGCAACTCATGATTAGCACGAATGTCAAACAATTTAACGAATCGGGACATTTTTGTTCAATTGCAACCCCACTCGTAACTTAAAAATCTGAGTTGCAACCCAACTTACAACTCATATATGCATGAATCACGATGTAGACTCGGGATGTAGAAGTTGACTGAGGGCTAACTTAATTTGCAGCTAGCAAAACCGCTTAGTTTTTTTTAAGGAAAAGCCACTTGACGCACTTCATTGCAAATCAAACAAAGATAACATCATTTATGACATCAGACATAATAAAACTAGGGGAATCGTAGTCCCAAAAACAAGATAAATTTGAATCAAAGGTATAACGAACAAGATAAATTTGAATCAAAGGTATAACGAGATAAATTGTGCGTCACTGAATTAGTGAACTTTGATTGCTCCATGCCTGGACGATCGCAAGAAACAGTCTACAAGTATAGCTGCATAAGGACTCCATACCTCAATGAAGCCGTTGTAAGCTTGACAAAGTTCCAGAGAATCTGTTTCAATAATAACCAGCGAACAGCCCACAAGTTCCAGAGAATCGGCTCGCGACTTTAATCTTTGGTTTGAGCTTGGCTCGTCTGGCTCGTTAAGGGCTCACGAGCATTTAATTTTTTTTTCTCTCGACGTATTTGCTTACTAGTCACGCTAGCAACTCTCCTTCGTTAGGTCCTATCGCACAAGCACTCTACTTATAGCCAGTAGTCCATCACGTTTTCATGTAGCCAAGGGATGTGGTACTAAAAAGGTGACGCTGGTACAGTCTGGAGCATACAGCGAGCAAGCTATAAGAATGGGCCTCATTAGTCGCATTATATTTGGGCCTGACCTTCCACGTACTTGGGTCTAACTTCAGATTGTCTTTGATTTATTTTTAAAGGTGCGAGAGAATTAGTAGTCAAGACGTCGTGAGCAGCCCAGATTCTATGATCTTTGGAGGAAATGACCTCGTCCGAGCCTTATCGAACGCTTCGAGTTCGAGCTTGCCAAGCTCGCGAGCCTAAAAGGGAGTTTGAGTTCGGCTTGTTTAGGTCTCGAGCCGAGTTCGTGCCGGGCCTATAACGAGTCGAACTCAAACAGTTTGTCGAGTCCGAATATTTTTGATAGCCCTAAGCCCACTTTCTCAATCAGAAGAAGACCTCTCTTAAATCCGTTTTTTTTTTTGCGCTAGCTCTCTTAAAGTCGTTGCTTCAGCCGTCACTGCATCAAGCAGAACCGCTAAGTTAAATCGGCAGGTAAAATTGGCAAATCCTATATATCGCTCATTAGCGATCCGAAATGCTAGCGTCGCCTGAAGGAAACCATATATGGGCCGGCACATCTGGCCGATTTTTTTCTCTTTATTTTTTTCTGTTTCCTTTTTCTATTTTCGTTTTTCTTTTTTTCATTTCTTTACTGTTTCTGTTTTCGTTTTCGTAGTTTTATTTTGTTTTCATTTTTCTTTCTATTTCTAGTTTTCTTTATTTTATTTTATTTTCAATATTTCTATTTACTCATTTTTTTCACCTTCTTATGATTTTTGAAAAATATTTCAAAAAATGTTCAAATTAAAAATTTGTTCATATTCAAAAATTGTTTATTTTTCAAATTAATTTTTTAATACTTTTTGAAAATAGTTTCGTTCATTGATAATTTTTCGTTCACTTTTAAAATCGTTCAAAAATAGTTTCCGTTCACCGACATTTTCTGTTCACTTCAAAAATTGTTCAAAAATAGTTTTCGTTCACCGACATTTTCTGTTCACTTCAAAAATCGTTCAAAAATAGTTTCCGTTCACCGACATTTTTCGGTTCACTTCAAAAATCGTTCAAAAATAGTTTCTGTTCACCAACATTTTCTGTTCACTTTTAAAATCGTTTTCCAAAATAGTTTTTGTTCACCGACATTTTCTGTTCACTTTTAAAATCGTTTTCCAAAATAGTTTCTGTTCACCGACATTTTCTATTCACTTTTAAAATCCTTCCAAATAGTTTCTGTTCACCGGTATTTTATGTTGAAAATTGTTTAGCTCTGAAAAATATTCAAAATTAAAATTTATTCAACTTTAAGAAATGTTCGAATTTGAAAAATGTTCACTTGAAAGTTGTTTTTAGTTTTGAAAAATGTTCAAAATTCAATTTTGTTCAAAATTTTAAAATGTTCAAATTTGAAAATTGTTCACCTTTTAAGAACGTTCAGATTTAAAAAATATTTCCAATTTGAAAAATATTCGGATTTATATTCTATTCAAAAGTAAAAATAGAAACAACAAACAGAAAATAAAAAACTGAACCTTTTTCTATTGGGCCGCTCAAAAGCGGCCCATTTCGGAGCGCTAGCATCGACAAAATTCGGTCGCCTTAAAGCGATATATATGAACTCCCGGTAAAATTAGCACGAGTGCTCCGGTGACAAAAGGAAAGCCATAACATTGGAGAACAGACTGGCCCAGGAGGAATCCGGCCCACAGAACGACCTGGGCACACTAGAAAAGTACTTTCACCCAGCCCAATCAGAACCCAACCAAAGGCGCTTGTTGTTGCTCACCGTATCGCCCCCCTCACTACAGATCGGGCGATGGCCGATGGCCGCCGCAGCCGCGGTCGCGCTCCCGGACGCCGCCGTCCGGGAGATCCTCGTGCGCGTGGCTGACGCCGCCACCCTCTTTCGCTGTGCCACGGTCTGCAAACGGTGGCGCGCCCTCGTGGCCGATCGGTCCTTCCTCCATCGCCGATGGCCGGAGGATGCGCCCGGATCGTCCTCTCTCTTCGGCTTCTTCGCTCCGCAGCGGTTCGGTGGAGAACCGGACTTCGTCCCAGCACCGCGGTCGCCGATCAGCATCGGCCGCTGCTGCAATAGCTTGTTCTTGTCCAACCCTGACCGCATCTTAGACGGCGCAGAGCCTCACGCCACGGCCTCCTCCACCATCGCGTCTGCGACGACACCATCGAACTCGCCGTGTGCAACCCGCTTGCCGGCACGTGTGACGTGCTCCCTTCGCTGAGGCTCGGTGTGTTTTCCTGCATGACGAGCTTTGCCATTCTAACAAGCGCAGACTGCTGCTTGAGAGGACCGTCGCCGGGCTACTCGGCCTTCTTCAAAGTGTTGATCATCAGCACAAAAGTAGACATGCGATCAGCCGACTGGGCCTCCGGTGAGTACGATCTCCACATGTTCTCGTCCGATCAGTCGAGGTGGACCGCTCGTCGGCCGTGCTTTAACCAACGCGGCATCATGGATTTGGAGAATCAGAGAAGGGCCATTGTGTGCAGGGGCTTGGCATAATGGCTTTTCAAGAGCACATCGAGCTATTACATGCTTGAGGTGAGCACTGACTGTTAAAACCAATGGACTAGCACTAGATCGATCACGGTGGATCCTTTAGGGTTTCCCCTTTACCAATGAGAATAGCAGAGAGATGGAGAGGGAGAGAGGGAGAGGGGACCGGCGTGTCTACCTCCTGTGGACGCCGAGCTCGAACTGCCGGCCATGGTGGAGTGGCCGGAGATGGCAGTGAGTGGCGGCGTTGGTGGAGCTTCCCGCTGCTACTGCCGCAACCCTAGATCAGTAGGGGGTCTTGGTGGGGTGCCTGGCGCACCGGTCAACCTCGTACTGAGTGCCGCCAGACCCCACCTCTTTATATAGGCAGCGCAATAGGGGCCCACCAACCAGGGTTTAGTTGGGCGCCCCCGATCAGGGCGCGATCATGGGTCACGGTGAGTCGTTGGACCCACGCGTGTGGAGATCAACCTAACATTCTCCCCCTTGATCTCAACTTTTCGCTTTTACTCATTTCATCACAGATCAGTATATAGAGCATGTTTCATCGTCTCAGCTCAATTGCCGCTAGAATCAGACAGCCACAATATACCTCTCTGTTTGAAACAGATTCTTTAATCTTTTGGGCCTCTTTATTGTCCGGAAATCATATAGACTACCATAAAACCCATGTCGACTATGTGTTCTCCAAAACACACTGGGCGGTAAGCCTTTAATTAGCAGATCTGCAAACACTTGTGTGTTTCTTTTATCTGTTCCTCTTATGCTCCAAGCATTTCAACATAATTCCGGACTTTCTCCTTTACAACGTATAACTTTGTGTCAATGTGTTTGGCACCACACTTGACTCATTGTCTTAGGAGTGAATTACTTAATGGTTATTGCTGTTGTCAACCATTATCAATTCCGGGTACAGGTTTCCTTAACCATTTTGCCTATCCCTCAGCCTCATATGATGCTATAACATGTCTTTACATCACACTGATGTCAAGCTTTTAATTCTTTGGAGCTTTTCCACACAAAAACTCCAAATGTGAAAATTTAGCGACAATTGTGGATTTCGCTATGCATTTCACAAATTCTTCCTTTGTACTCACAACCTTTTGAGAGCACTATTATAGGTCTATCTTTGTACTCACAACCTTTTGAGAGCACTTGTTTCTTTTAGCATGAGGCCGATATCTTTGATTCCATTCCAGTGATCTATATCTGGATTGGACATTGCCAAAACAACCCGGATACGTGAATTTTCAGGGTAATATTGATCAAGCAACAGCAGAAGCATATGGTACCATATCCATTTTATCCATTCTATGTTATCTCTTGGAACACTAAAGTTCTCAATTCCATTACCCTTGACAATAAGAACAGGCGTAGGTTTTCTCGACATACATGCTTTAGAGACTTCTTCTCAGCATGTCCATTCGATATTTCTAATACCCCTTTTCTACTTTTCTAAGTAAATCTCAATACTTATAACGAGAGACACTCTATCGAGAATACTCTTTTGAGGACAAGAACTTCTTTTCTCTGCCGGTAGTAGATTGACATCACCACTAGCAAGTAGGATATCATCCACATACACGGGATTAGGAAATGAATTTCCCATTCTATGAGTTTGCACAAATGCGATTGTCCTCTCATTTTCTTTAACCCAAAATAACTTCTGATTCTAGAGACTTGCTCTAGTCCATAAGATCCCTTGTGTTCTTTACTTTCATCTGATGTAACTCAGATCATTATGTGCCATTAGCACTCATTATAATCTGTTTATTCTCTTAGCGCAAAACTTTCGATTTAAAATCACTTTTTACATATTTCCTTTGGAGTCACATTGGTGTGTAGACCCTTTATAGCCCACTGTTTTGGCTCCATTGGAAATTACTTATGAGTCCCAAACATCGTCAGGATTCACATAGTCTCTAATCATTAAGACAAGTAGACACTTGTCAAAAACGATTGAGCGCTGCTTTTAATTTCTATAAATGTGGCGGGATCAACCTTCATTTAAATTTCTCTGATATAGACTTTATAGTCATCTGTTTTTTCTCATATGGGGATGTTGTTGCTCTGTCATTGCCTAAAGGCAATAAATTCTGTAGTCTTCTATTGCCAAAAGGCAACAGCTGTTACAAGGACCTAAAACACAAGATCCATGTTTACTTGTTCATCTCTTTTATGAAGCAACAAGCTCCCCCAGATAAAAACTATTCGAGCCTTCGGTATGTTCATACCATGCTCCCCTAGATTACTCCATTTTCTCGAAAATGGTGTATCCTTAATCCTTTTATTTGGGTTTATTCTGTTAATCTGTCTTCTTTATGGCACTTTGAGTACCGTCCTTAGTCTCCTTTCGGAGCTGTAAAAAAAATCCAAGAATACATCTATCTCTTTACTTTAGGGGTATCATTATTGTGACCGTCGTACTCCCCAGACGATCACAATTCATCATAGATCACTTAGGGGAGTCTATTCTGTAATACTCTCTATCTCCCCCTCAAAATGTGGCAAGAACTTTTTGCCACAATTTCGAAACTTTGATTATCTGCTTTATTCAAATGAAGTTGTCTTTTAATGTATGGGAGTACCTTTCCTTATTCCCTTTTCAAAACTCACAAGAGTTCTTTCTCAATGATACTTTTTGCAAGTCACACTTGCATACCATTCTTAGCTTGAGGTTCATTTGTAACTTTATTCTCTTTTGACTCATTAAGTGTTTTATAACTATGACACATAAAATGTGCAATCGATATAAAAACACATGAGTCGTCACATCTGTCTCCTGTCATACAGGATAAGTCCTTTGTCAAAATTTTCTCCCGCCATGCGGGTATTTTCCCAGACTTTTCTCACCACGTGGGTATTATTATCGTCTTTTCCCGTCATGCGGGTATTGAAGAGACATAGATGCCATAATTGGCTCTTTAGACTGCATATTGAATCATCAAATTCAGAAATAAATCTGAATACTCTTTTATACACATGCTTAATCCAACGTTGGTCAAATTAAGCATTCATGTTGCTCGTTTAAAAATTTCTTCATATGGAGTACATGAAAGAAATTCGTTAAACAAAGCTCTGAATGATTTCTTTGTTTTCTTCATGGAGAGTACATGAAAGACATTTCTCAAACAAGACTCTCGATGATCTATTTGTATTCTTTTTCTTTTGCAGTCATTCTTTAGAGAGAACATACTCTCTCACTTTATGACCTTTCTTGGTCATCTTTCGGGTCACAAGTACCCATCCTTTTGCTTTCACGAATGAAAAACATGAGAATCTTTGTCTGAGAAAATATTCAATTATAATAAACAATAATGAGCATAAAATTAACCCTACATGGTTCTGGTTAAAAATATGCACATTAAAACATTAAAACTTTCTTTTATATTCTAAATCACCATTGGGCAGAATTAGAATGAAACATCATCTTTCTACACTAATTCTACATCACCGTTGGGCAGAAATAGAATTAATGCACAAAACTTATGAACAGTATGATGATAATATTTCTATCGCAATAAAGAACTCTGTTCAGAAAATAACATTATCATCAACTCTATTGCAGCGGAAACATGAAATATCCATATTTCTATAGTTCAAGAGCATTTCTTGATCTTTTATCTTTTCTCTGAAAATTGATCACTTTGATGCAAAATTATCAGAGATCTAGCCCATTGACTATAGAACTCATATAATTATAGTACTGCTATCATCAACGTTGGTCAGAAAATAACAATACCATAATTAATCTGTTAAACAAGTATTTCTCTTTTTCCTCCTCTCTAATTAAATTTTCCCGTTGGTTCCAATTTAATTAGAGGAGAGTCCTTTTAATTTACAGTAGAAACTGTAAAATATTCTCTGTATTTCACAAACATTGCACTGTTCTGGTCTGTTCTCTAAACAAATTCATTGAATTTGAAAAGAGATCATCTTTTAGGAAAATCTTTGTCATGAAAGACTTTTCTGTTCTTTAATTAAAATTCTCCTAGAGAATTTAACTAAAGATCTAAACAAATTCACTGAATTTGAAAAGAGATCATCTTTTAGCAAAAACTTTGTCTTAAAAGACTCTTCTGTCCTTTAATTAAAATTCTCTAGGAGAATTTTAATTAAAGATCTAAACAAATTCACAGTGGAATCTGTATATCTTTTCTTTTGATCTCTAAAAAAATCTTTTTAGTGACATCTTTAACAGAATCATAAACATTGCAATAATCACTTTAACATGCTCTTTTAATTTTCAACTTTTAATTCTTTTGACCTTTTAAATTTAAAAAGAGCACATTTCTCTATTTGCAGCGGAAAAACATTAATAACAATTCTATTAACTTTATTCTTTTTCAGAAGCATTTCTTTTACTTTTCCTGTTTCCTAAACAAAAATTTCGTTGGATAATTTTTGAATAGGAAAACTAGATGAAAAATGCCTAAAATATGCTTCTGATAATAGGAAAACATTAAAAAAAATGACAGAGAAAAAATTGTCTGAAACGCGCGGCCCATACCACGGTTCTGTTACTTTCGGCCCACGGCCCATTTGACTAAGCGCCGCACCCGCGCGGTGCGTAACTCGCCAACGTGGCCCATGGCCATTTCGCTTTCGGCCCGTCTGGCCCGGGAACGAGCTAGGGTTTCAATCCCAGCCGTCCGTGCCAGATCTGACGGCTCTCCGTCCATTTCGCCGGAACAAAACGCCCGGCCGGTCACGGGAGGGGGGGGGGTCAAAACCCTAGTTCATTTCTCCCCGGTACGCGCCGCTCTCCCCTCCTCCCCCGATCTAGCGATCCAGGGTTAGGGTTCCGGCCCGCCGCCGGCGGCCGGCGACGGCCACCGCTGCCGGAGACGACGACGACAGCGCGCCGTTCCAGCTTCTTTCCCTTTCCCCCTTCTATTCCTTTCTGTCCCGCAGCCCGCTCGGAGGCGAACTCGGTGGTTGCGCCGTCACCTTCCCCTTCGCCGGTGGTGCGTCCGCCTTGCGGTGAGCGCGCCGCCGTCGAAAGGTGAGGCTTCGGTGCCCTTTGACTTTGCCCCCAAAAGGAGGTATTCCTTCTTCCGACGCCTCGGATTGCCGATGCGTGTCGGATCGAGAGGGATGGCGCGGCCGAGGCGGCGGCGCACTTTGCCGTCGAGCACGAGGCTCTCCGGTGAGTCTGTCTTTGCCCTTTCTCGATTTCTTTTCGATCTGGGGTTACGGGGAGGGGTCTTTTCTTTGGTTTTCTTTGCAACCGAACCGATCTGGTAGCTAACCTTGCTCTGATACGAGTGTTAAAACCAATGGACTAGCACTAGATCGATCACGGTGGATCCTTTAGGGTTTCCCCTTTACCAATGAGAATAGCAGAGAGATGGAGAGGGAGAGGGGACCGGCGTGTCTACCTCCTGTGGACGCCGAGCTCGAACTGCCGGCCATGGTGGAGTGGCCGGAGATGGCAGTGAGTGGCGGCGTTGGTGGAGCTTCCCGCTGCTACTGCCGCAACCCTAGATCGGTAGGGGGTCTTGGTGGGGTGCCTGGCGCACCGGTCAACCTCGTACTGAGTGCCGCCGGCCCCCACCTCTTTATATAGGCAGCGCAACAGGGGCCCACCAACCAGGGTTTGGTTGGGCGCCCCCGATCAGGGCGCGATCATGGGTCACGGTGAGTCGTTGGACTCACGCGTGTGGAGATCAACCTAACACTGACACCACCCATGTCTCCTTTGCAAAGCTCTCCATTCGGCTGGACATCCTCGACGTCCCACCATGCCTAAGCATCGCCATCGATGGGACTCTCTCATTGTTTCTCCTGCGCCGTGAACGCGGTCAAGTGGAGAAGTGGACACGTCAAGAAGGAGATAGCAGTGCATAGTGGATCTGTACTCGGACGGTCCAGGTAGAACTACCGAAACAGGAGCGTTACGAGAGAGCTCTGTCTATTTACGTGTGCGAGAAGAGCAACACGCTCTTCTTCATGGACTCGCGATTGCACATTGCCGATCTCAAAGCCGGGACAACAGAAGATATTACAACACAATGTGGTACCAGCGTCCTTTCAATGTGCGTGCCCTTTGAGGTGGATTGGGCGGCCTTCTCTTCACGGCTTGGCGGGCGGAACCAACTGGAACATCACTCTTTTCTTCCTGCCAGGAGTACTGGTTACATAGATTAGCTACCCATGAGTGTTTGATGTGGGCTTGTAGTGTTGTTCATTTGTGAGACGTGAATTGTACCCAATGAAAGTTATATCAGACCATCTCAAGTTATTGGTAAACATGGAATTTGGCAACAAGAACCGGCCTCGATTTACTGCACTTTTATATATGCTACTCCCTTGGGTTCAGTAGTAAGTTTCCTAGGGGTCTCATACTCTCATGTAGCGTTTTAGATCCTTCAGTTGAGGTCCTAACACTGACGAAACAGAATCAGAGAGAATAGTTTCTTCATTCTCTTTAGAGGAGACGGCCACATTGGTTCAAAGATGATCCTTCAGTTCGCAGCCTCGTCAGAGATCATCTCTTCCATATGGCATCGGAATCAATCAAGTGAAGCTGAACGTTCTTCCGCATACCTTTTCGATGGTAACTGGCAGTTATTCTGCATTTTTCATTAACAGGATGGAAAACAAATACTCCGTACAAGGCAAAAGCCAGAAGACAAAAAAGAAAATGACCTAGCTTACACGTTGGCTGCCTCCAACGGAACAACGGAAGGCCAAAATTTCTCACGAGCGAACCTCAGGACCGTCTCCAGAGGGATATGCTTGCCTTCAAAAACTCCACCCGTTCCTCTCTTTCCAAAAGTTGCAACTTTAAGTAAGCAGCCGCAGACACCTCTCTTTTCAACTGAGCGCTCTGCAACCGTGAAGAAATTCTGCTGCAACCAAATAGATGATGGACTCAGCGAATGGCCGAGATCTGGGAAATCCTGGGCTTCCACACTTTACCTTGTACCAAACCTTCTTCCGCATATCCACTTAACCTTTTTTCAGCGTACCAGTTTTTGTGGGCCAGAAAACCCGGAGAATAGCATGCTCCTTGCTATAAGGCTGCCCTTCTCATTCTGCATTTTAACCAGATTTAGAAAACATGTTGCTTCATACTATAGACAATAAATAGATCACAGTGAACAAATAAGGTGCGGACCTCATATTTAATGGTGACTGATCAGCCTTGTTGACAGCGAGCACTGTTCTCGTTTGTTCATCAATTTTCCTCTGCATAATATAGTATAAAATCCATGTCATAAGGCCACACAAAAATGCAGAATAAAAACAAATACTATGTGTGCTACTTTTTTTTTGGTTCCATGAAAGCACAACAATAAATTCAGATTAACATAATCTAAAATTTTAGCATAGAAGGAACATGGCAAGCTTCCAAAAAGTAGTACGTAACTGCAGCCAAACAGTCAGCATGCATACAAATCAAGATAACACACTATTTTAGTTCATGTGAAATATAAAAGTCATGAACATCATGTTTGCTGGAAATCCTCCAAGGAAAAAGGGGCGGTTTCTGCTGAAAAACTACATGCAGATGCAACAAACCATGCACACAATGTATACATCAGCAGATATCCTTGTGATTGTTTGGTCGAACCTAGACGACAACTTCTGCTACTAGGAAACAGAACTCACCTGTGGTAGATCATGCAACAAATGAATTGCTGCCCTCAACTTTTGAGATCACCGATGCAAATGGTGAGCATATAAATGCTGTTGCAGCTAAGATAAGGAAGACCATTATTTGCAAAAACAAATTAACCTCTCCTGATCCATTACTTGATCAAAGATAGCGAACAGAGACATTGTTGCTGCGGTAGCACTCACGTATTTACAGGTGAATTCCTCATCATTATGTCTTTCCGTCTCTATTTGGTCAAGTGAAATAACCTTTTCAGTTAAGAAAATCCTTCACATATTTACAGATTCTAACCTGTGCTCTAGAAAAGAAGATGACAAACCCATGTTGATGTCCAGAACATCACATGTTTCCAGCTTCTGACAACCAAGATTACCAATAGTCATCACATGAGCATACTCCATCATCTATACAATGAAACCGAACAGTATCCCTTACAACTATTCTTCTTGCTGTCACAAGTGCTATGAGTTTGACAATCATCACATATCCTAAGATTTTTCATTATACGGATAATTGCTCCTTCGGGGCCGAGAAGAAGGCCAAATACAAGAGCCATTTTCTCGCTGTGATACATAAAATGCTCTTCATTTTGTTCATCCTCGACATCATGTAGGACGACTCCGAAAGTCCGGAAATACCCAATCACTATAATATGGTCTATCAACTCTCTGATCTTTCTGGTGATCTGGTTTATCCATTGGTGATTCTTGTTCTCTGATGTGAAGGCATGGACCTCACTTCCTACTTGAATCCAACTAACACCAAGCTCTTTCCTAACACCCATCTATCATCAGCTTCTGCATCTTGACAACACCATACGATCGGTTTGTTTGGCATACATGTTGGAAAGAAACACATAGGTTCCCACATCACTGGGCTTCAACTGAAGGATATGCTCTGCTACTCGATGACCAAGACCATAGCTTTTATATACCTGGCAAGAACCTAAAAGTGATTTCCATGCAACAACGTCCGTCCCAATATAATTACTCAATATGAATTGTTCCGCCTCATCTAGTCATCCAGCTCTGCACATCAAACCAATCATGCAAGTGTAATGCTCTTTCCAGGTTTCATTCCCACTTCCTTCATCATAATATTCAAGTAGTACAATCCTTCGTCTACAAGACCCAACTGAGCACAAGCTGACAGCACCCCAACAAAGGACACATATGATGGGGCTTCTTCAGCAACCACCATATCATGAAACACACATGGCTTCTCTCACAAGACCATGGTGAGCATAGCCTATTATGATCGAATTCGAAGAGACCACGTCACAGCATGGCATAGAAAAGAAGACTCCATGCATCATGGATGCTGCCACTTCTGGAGTAGATATAATGAGGGTATTACAGACAGACAGAGCACCCCAGTGCCCAGTTTCGTAGCAGTTGCCAATTTTCAAGGCAGCAAGACCAGCACAACTGTTGAGAGCTACAGCATAAGTGAGCTCATTTGGTCGGACACCTTCCATTTCCATGTCTAAGAACAACGAAATGCCTCTTCAAACCGCTCGTTTCGGGTATAAGCAGTCATAAAGGCTGTCCAAGAAATAATATTCGTTTCCGGCAAAATCTCAAATAGCAGAATGAGCATCACAGGCACAGTGACATTTCCCATACATATCAACCAGCGCACTCCCCACATACACATTCAGCTCGAGCCACCTCTTCAATGCCTGGGCATGCACTTGACGACCAAGAACTAACTCTTTGATGCTAACACAATGCCCAAGAACTGTGACATATAATCAGCTGTTAGGTTGCCGAGCAAAGTTGCATGAATCAAAAGGTGCAAATGTATCTTCAGGCAAAGACTGAACACTATGTAATATACTCATTCTGAATCAACAAGCAAAATTCGGTCTATCGCTTCACATTTTCTCATATTAAGATTCAGTTCATGGACAACGCTACAGGCCCTATGATATTCTGGGCAAGAATCATCCCCGGAGATGAAGCGATGCAGAAGCCCCCCAATCTCGATGCAGCTCTCCCCTGCCATCTTCTTCATCCCTCCTTCCCTCATCACCCTCCTCGCCTTGGCCGCCTCATCCCACGACCCAATGTCGGAGTAGATGTTGGCGACCATCACATAGTTCCCGCTTCTCCTGGGCTCCAACTCAAGCAATCTCTCCTGCACCTTGCTGACAATGTCAATGCAGTCCTTGGAGCTGTGCAGCTGGCAGGCGCCCAACAATGTCCTCCAGACAACTGAGTCAGCTTCGAGAGGCATGTCTATAACAAAGTCATAAGCTTCCTGGAGGCGGCCGTTGCGCCCTAGGACATCGACCATGGCGCTGTAGTGTCTGAGCATCGGCTCAATCCCGTATACCTGTCGCATTTCACGGAAAAATCGGCGTCCCTCGTCGACCAGCCCAGCATGGCTACACGCGCAAAGCAGCCCGAGAAACGTGACATAATTGGGTGCGATCGACGCGCCCTTCATCCTTTCAAACAGGTTGAGCGCTTCCCAGGCTAATCCATTATGTGCGAATCCCGTGATCATCGCACTCCAGGTCCAGACATTCCGCGACGACATCCTCTCAAACAAGCGCCACGCGTAAGTTACCGAGCCACACTTTGCATACATGTTCACTGCAGCGGTGCCGAGCTGGAGCGTCATGTCCAGCCGCCGGGCCACGACCTGCCCATGCGCCCACTTGGCGAGCGGCAAGTTGCCCAGCTCCGCAGCGGCGGACATCATGCAAACGGATGTTGTCTGGTCAGGCTCGAACCCGGCTTCAAGCATCGCGGCAAATATGCCGACGCAGCGTTCGTGGCGATCGTTGTCCACGCAGGTGGTCAGAGCGGTGTTCCAGGACACCACGGTCCGGCGCGGCATTTCGTCGAACACCTGCATGGCGCGCGCCGGCTGGCCGCAGGCGGAGTACGCGGCCATGAGGGCGTTCCGGACGTAGACGACGGCGCGGTCTAGGCCGTCCTTGACGGCCTCGGCGTGGGTGGAGGCGACGAGGGGGAGGGATCCCGGGGCGAGGCGCGAGAGGGCCTTTAGGAGGTGAGGGAGCGTGTGGGCGTCCGGGCGGAGGCCGTGGCGGCGGAGGTGGAGGAAGAGGCGGGGTGCGGCGGACGGGTCGGTCGAGGAGACGAGCGGCGGGAGGAGGAGGTTGAAGAGCGCGAGGGGCGGAGATGGGAGGGAGAGGAGGAGGCGGTGCGCGTGCGCGAGCCCGAGGTTGAGGTGGGGGTCGGGCAGGGAAATGATGCGGCGGAGGAGGATGGGAGCGAGGGCGGGGAAGCGGCCGGAAGTGAGGAAATGGGCGTGGAGCTGCCGTATCTGCTGCACCGTGGCGGCCATGGAGGAAGTTTTGTAGACATCAAGGTTCATTCATGGCCGGCCACCGCGCGTGAAGAGAGAAAGAGAAGGACGGGCCAGCTAGGCCGAGTGCGGCTGGGCCCAAATAAAAAAACAGGTTTAACATACTTTTTTTTGTCAAGAAGCAAAACATGCAAATGACGGCTGGAAAAACCACTCGAAAACATAAAAATCTGAAACTAAACTCAAAATCTTACCCATAATCACATGTCTCCAGGGTCTCCATCGATGCAACCCGTTTCACTTAACTATTTCAAAGTCATACCACCAATGAAAGTGAAACTATATTTTTTTTGTTGAGGGTAAACTCTTGCATTCATGTGATTATTAAATTCTTCTTAGCAAATTGCAATTGACAAATTGACCAGGATATTTGGCAATTGACTGTCTGGCGGGAACAAGTCCGTGCACTACATGCGTGTAGATTTTATGTGTGTTTTTTCTTTTGTGTTTTGAAGAGACAATCAAGCATAACATAAAAAACCAATGCTAGTTTGACAGGTTAGGATCACTGATATGCGAGTATAAGATTTTTTTTCCCATGCTATATAATGCAGATTAGAAATATCCTTTCCATGATTGACTAACATGTCTGTATTTATTTATGAAGAATAAATCGAGTGCCAAAATTTTAACATAACCTAACATCCGAATAGAATGTTATGAAATGCAGAGGCAAGATAGAATCTCATGTTTTACTGGTATGCCAACCATAATGCGCCACACATGGGACGTCGTGGCGGTGCAAATGTGCTGGCCAGACGGACTCAAAGTTGACCGTGCGATGGTTGTCTCGGTTTGCATGGGAGAGCTAGAAATCAAGAGAGAGAGAGAGAGAGAGAGAGAGAGAGAGAGAATAGGGGAGAAGGAGGAGGAGGCGGCCGGGGTCTTTTCCCCTCTCCTCGCATTCGGCCGTGGCCGGGAATCCTGATGCCGAGACGGACCATCTGGCATCGACACGTAGCAGGTTGCCGACCTGAGGAAGACAACAAATGGTAACGGACAGGGCCGGTGAGGATGGATATGCTGGTTTGGCCGCCTTCTTTTCGTTTTTCCTCTTGTTGCCTTTTCTGTTTTTCTTCCAATTTATATTTTTGAAACTTTAGTGATGTTTGAAATTTATCTTGTTGCGTCAGTTAGGGGAGCAACGCCGGAGAAAATTATGGGGAAAATCACGGGGCTTCCTAATTTAATATGGAAGCTCCACATATTTGATTTATCTTTGAAAGATTTATGTGGGAAGTTAAATTAGAGGCACAGATAGCTCATATTAGGGTTTTTAAATGCCCTTGATGCAATTTTGTTTGAAATATTTCTCATGATGCTCATGATATTCTTGGGACATGATGATATGTTTATATTATACAAACATGGAAAGGGTACACGAGCGTGATCCTAATTCACGGAGGAAGAAGATCTTTGGGCCGTCGTGGAAGTTTAATTGCCGTCCTTAAATCACGCGAGGCAGAAAATTCTGTTGCGTATAGAAAAGGGCAAGGGATCCGATCGGCCGACGCGCATCCATTGAAACGTCATCCCGGCCTGATCATCAGAACCCTAAAAACCCATCGCTCACATCAGCCGCCGACTACGAACGCAGGATGGAGAAGACAGCCCCCGTCGCCGCGGCTCTCCCGGGCGACGTCGTCGAGGAGATCCTCGTACGCGTGGACGACGCCGCCGCCCTCTTCCGCTGCACCACCGCGTGCAAGCCGTGGCGCGCCCTCGTGGCCAGGCCTTCCTTCCTCCGTCGTCGCTGGCCGGAGGGTTCGCCCGGATCGTGCTCCCTCTTCGGCTTCTTCGCTCCGCAGGAGCAGGAGCACGGTTGTGGAGAGCAGATCTTCGTCCCGGCACCACGTTCTCCGCTCGGCCGCCGGTCGCTCGCCTCGTTTTTCCCCGAGGCCGCCGCCGGCTGGGTAGAACATGCGGAGCCGATCACCTCGCGCCGCGGGCTCCTTCTCGTGACCCTCCGCCGTCCCGTCTCCACCAGAATCATCCGGCTGGCCGTGTGCAACCCTCTCGCCGGCACGTGGGTCGTGCTCCCTCCGCTCGAGTGCGACATTTCAGATTTCGACATGGACGGTTGTGGCATCCTGACCGGCGCAGACCTCCAAAACCCGTTGCCAGGCGGCGACTCGACCTTCTTCAAAGTGCTGGTATGCGTCCGCAATGGCGTGTGGGGAGATGATAGCGAGCGCGTCTCCTTTGGGTATGATCTCCTCACCTTCTCCTCCAATGAGTCGAGCTGGAGCGAGCCTCTGGACTGCTTTGGCCAAATCATCACCGAGCGTCTGGAAATGACGGGCTGCGCCGTCGTGTGCCAGGGCATGGCTCACTGGCTCCTGAAGACCTCGTCGGACTATTTCATCCTCCAGGTGAGCGCCGACACCGGCGACGTCGTCTCCTTTACCAGGCTCTCGATGCAGACAGACACCTTTTACATTGGATGGCTCGCCGTCTCGGCCAATAGGACACTCTCCTTGTTCGGCCCGAGTTGTCGAGACGAGAAAATAGAATGTTGGACACCTCTTGATGCAGATAACACTGAAGATTGGCACCGTACTCGGATAGTCGAGCTAGAAACACCCAGGAGGCAGGAGCAAAACGTTGAAGAAGCACAACCCATGACAAGCGTATGCGGCGTGGGCGAGACGAGCGGCAAATTGCTCTTGCTGGACCCGGCAGGAGTGCATCTCGCTGATCTCAATTCTGGGGCAACACTAGATGTAACGGCACAATTTAGTGGTCTTGACGGTGGCGAATCCGTTCCCTTCGAGATGGATTGGGCGGACTTCTTCTCTTCTCGGCTTGGTGGCCGGAATTTACCTGCAGGAGCAACTTCATTGCCGTGAATTGTCAGACAATTTTGAGGCGTGTGGCTTAGCGTTGTTCCCTTGCTAGTCATGAGTTGTACCCGATAAAAGCTACATTGAATCTGTCTTAAATTCTTGGTGAACATGAGAGTATAAGTTGCTACTGAATAATGTAACGTACTGAATGATGATTTGTATACTACTGTCATCTGTCAACCATAGGGTGGAAGGGCTGGAGGTGGCGTCTTCCTTTTTTTCGTTTTACCCAAATCAGCATGAGCACTCACGGTCGGCAAATCCTATTTAACGCCTGTTGCGTCGGTTATCCCTGCGACTTGTATCCCTCCTGGTCCCTCTTGCCCTCTCTTGGCCTGGCCCGTTTGTGTTGGTGGCGAGATGAGAAAGACGACGGTGGGAGCGTTGCTGAGGAGCACCTCGTCAGATACAGGGCTAGGACCTCACTGCAGAGAGTCGGAGACGACGCGGCGTTGCCGGCGAAGGTGAGGCCTCAGTTAGGGGAGGGGGGTCGGGTGCGGGGACCTCACCGGAAACCGGACAATATGGGTGGGGTTAGAGGGGAGATCGGGCTGGCGGTGGCCGCGGCTCGAGCAGGGCGGGGCGGCGAGACGGTTGCAGCCAGCGGAGGAATCAGGGACAAGAGCAGCCCAGGATAGAGGTCAGGTGGTAGATGAGGTGGAGACGATGAGGCGTGTGAGGTGGGCTTCGTCCCATCCGTAGTTTCTTCAGGCGTTGCTCCCCTAAACTTGTCAAATAGGACCTCCTGTTAGCTGAGGTGCTTGTGTGCATGATTCTTCAGTTGAGGTCAGGTCTTCATGATCCTCTCTTATACGGAGTATTAGTAGAAGTCCACCTTTGTGCTAAAATGATCCTTCAGCTCGTTACGTCTTCAAGAGTTCACCCCTGCCAACTACTAATTGAATTAACCTTTTCTCGGTCGTAGCAGTTTTAACGCCTGAGGTGGGGGTCAGTTAAAAAAATAACGTGCTATGATAAACTAGCCAGCCCTTAAAATCCGCTATAGAGAAGATATATGACGCTATAGCGGACGATTGTACACACATTTTATTTAGCAAGCATTGCTTAGAACTGCTACAGGGGAAAATAGCAGAAAACAAAGCATGTTTACACGATCGATCACAACCACGAGTCCGGGTAGAACCGGAAAACAACACGGGCCTGGAGGGCATGTCTCAGCTCCAATCAAAACCCAACCAGGTATTAGACTCATCAAGCGAAGGCTGACACTGGCCATGTCTACTTGGTGAAGCTCTCGGTTCAGCTGGACAGCTTGGACATTCCATCATGCCTCAGCGGCTCAGCGTCGACTCTCGTTGTGTCGCCTGCACCGTGAATGCGATCAAGTAGAGAAATGGACATTCCAAGACGGAGATAGCAGTGCAGAGAGGATCTGTACTCGGGTGATTGAGGTGAAACGACTACCGATGGCAATGGGTACCCATTACCCACCTACCCTGCGGGTTTTTACCCTGTAGGGTGAGGGTTTGGTAAAAGAAAATTACCCATAGGTATGCAAATGGTAAAATGTGTGTACCCAGTGGGTATATTGGGTGCGGGTGTGGTATAGCAGAACCCATACCCACATACCCACGTACCCAGTTTGTTTTGCATATGAAACGAGAATTTCTCTAGAAAAATCACAATTTTCAAAATTTAATACCTAGAGCAAACAAGACAAGTGCAAAATTTACAGTCAATTTAGTTTAACCCTAAGACTAATTAGGTTTTACTTTATCCCACCCCGCCATCAGGCCCGCTGCGTCTAAGTCAACTCATGACACGACGCCCCGGCCAATCGCCCACGCCTCCGATCGCTTCATCTCCTGCATCATGGACGTCCCGACGCCCCGCACGATCGATCTCATCACCCAGGATCGAATTAGTGAATAAATAATCCTACATGTCATTGTTTTTATTATATGTTATGTTGTTAATATTGCCTCGTTAAGTTGTTGCGGGTATGGTATAAAATCTATACCCAGATGCGGGTATGGGTGTGGGTGCGGGTAAGATACGTAGGACGCGGGTGCGGGTTTGGTTAAGCTATACCCATACCCAATGGGGACGGGTGCCATCGGTAGGAACGACCTAAGTGGAAGCAGGACGACAGAGCTCTGTCCATATACGTGAGCTGGTGTACACATTGCTGATCTCGAAAGTCGAAACTGAGACAATGGAAGATGTTACTGGACAATCTGGTGGCCTCATCCATTCGTCATGCGTGCCCTCCGAGGCAGATTGGGTGGCCTTCTTCTCATCTTGGCTTGGCGGGCAGAGATCATCTGGGACATGAATCTTTTCTGCGTATGAGGAGTTTTTCTTCTCTAGATCATCTGTGCATGAGTGTTTGATCTGAACTTGTAGCATTGTTCATTTCTAAGTCGTGAGTTGTACCGAGTAAAAGCTAACTTCAGGGTATCTTAAGTTACTGACGAAGATGGAAGTTCACAACAAGCACCGAGCTCGATTCGCTGCATTTTTATTTTCTGCTATCAAACATGGGACTGCAGAACATGTACTCCCTTGGGTTCAGAAGTAAAGCTTCCTAGGAGCCCTATCTGAGCCATGCCAAGTGGTGTGGATAATAAGTTGCTAGAGAAGCTAATCGACTATAAACTCTTCCTGTTTGCTGGGGTCTCACCTGGTGCTTTCCAGCAGCTTGAGATTCTTCAGTTGAGGTCCTAACGCTGACGAAGCAGAATCAGAGAAAATAGTTTCATGATCCTCTAATAAATAGTACTCCCTCTGTATCAAAATGTAAGATGTTTTAGCCTTTTTCTTTCCATCCGTATCTAGACATGTTTTAGTGTGAGGTTCAAATGAATCTTGCACTAAAACATGTCTAGATACGGATGGAAAGCAAAATGTTAAAACATCTTACATTTTGATACGGAGGGAGTAAAAGGCTACCTTTGTGCTAAGATGATCCTTCAGCTCGCAGCATCATCAGAGTTCATCTCTTCCATGGCAGTCTGGCTTACACCTCGGCTGCCTCCAGCGGGAGGCCAAATTCCTCACGAGCTAAGCTAACTTCAGGACCATCTCCGGAGGGAAATGCTTGGCCTAAAAAATCCGCCAGTTCCTCTCTTTCCAAAAGTTACCACATTAAGTAAGCGGCCACATACACCTCTCATTTTCAATTGATCGCTCTGCAACCCTGAACAGACTGTTCTGCAACCAGTTGATGATGATTCAGCGACGGCCGAGACCTGGGAAATCCTGGGCTGCCAGACATTTGCCTTGTACCAAACCTTCTTCCGTGTATCTATCCATTTAACCTTCTTTGGGCATAGCAGTTTTAGCGGGCCAGAAAACATGGAGAATAGCATGCTCCTTGATATAAGTCTGCCCTTTTCATTCTGCATTTTAACCAGATTCAGAATATGTCGCTTCATACTAAAGACAGTAAATAGATCACAATAAACAAATAAGGTGCAGACCTCGTCTTTAATGGCGACAGATCAGCCTTGTTGACACCCAGCACTGTTCTCGTGTGTTCATCAATTTCCCTCTGTATAAAATCAATGTCATAAGGCCACAAAAACAAGGGAGAATAATCAATAGAATAGATTACGCACAACACTTTATTTGGTTCCCATGAAAGCGCAACATTGCATTCAGATTGACATGATCTATATTTCTAGCACATAAGGAACATGGCAAGCTTCCAAATAGTACCATGTTACTGCAGCTAAGCAGTCAGCATGCATACACATCAAGATAACACTATTGTAGTTCATGTGAAATATAAAAGTCATGAATACAATGCTTGCTGGAAAACCTCCATGTAAAAAAGGGGCATTTCTGCTGAAAAGCTACATGCAGAAGCCCCAAACAGAGCAAAATAAATTATGCATGAGCAGGTATCCTTGTGATTGTGTAGTCGAACCTACACGACAACTTCTGCTAGTAGGAAACAGAACTCACCTGTGGTGGATCATGTAACAAATGAGTTTCTGCCCCCAACTTTTGAGATTACAGATCCAAATGGCTAGCATATAAATGCTGCTGCAGCTAAGTTAAGGAAGAACGTTATCTGAAAAAAGAAATTAACCTCTCCTGATCAAAATGACAGGTTCATCATTCAGTTGACAGTAAGTGTGTGTGGAGAAAATGTTACTTCTGAACTTTGTTGGTGTATCAAGTATGACTAAATGTTATATACAGTATGTCTGATCCATTACTTGATCAAAGATAGTGAACAGACATTGTTGCTGCAGTAGCACTCAGATATTTACAGGTGAATTCCTCATCATTTGGTCTTTCCGACTATATTTGGTCAAGCGAAATAACTTTTTCAGTTAAGAAAATCCTTCACATATTTTACAGATTCTAACCTCTGCTCTAGAAAATAAGATGACATGCCCATGTTGATGTCCAGAATGTCACGTGTGCTCTGCAGCCGATTCAAGGGGCTGTGTTACCAGCTTCTGACAACCAGGGTACGGATCACCAATAGTCATCACATGAGCATACTCCATTTTCTATACAGTGAAACCGAACAGTATCCCTTACAACTATTCTTCTTCGTGTCACAACTGATATGAGTTTGATAGCAACATGGCAATCATCACATATCCTAAGATTTTTCATTATACGGATAGTTGCTCCTTCTGGACTGTGAATAAGGCCAAATGCAAGAGCCATTTTCTCGCTGTGATACATAAGATGCTCTTCCTTTTGTTCATCCTCAACGTCATGTAGGACAACTCCAAAATTAGGAACATATCCGATCACTTTAATCTGGTCTATCAACTCTTTGAGTTTTCTGGTTATCTGGTTTATCCACTGGTGATTCTTGTCCTCTGATGTGAAAACATGGACCTCACTTCCTACTTGAATCCAACTAACACCAGGCTCTTTCCTAACACCCCTCTCTCTCATCAGCTTCCGCACCTTGACAACACCATCCCATCGGTTTGCTTTTGCATACATGTTAGAAAGCAGAACATAGGTTCCCACATCACTGGGCTTCAACTGAAGGATCTGCTCTGCTACTCGATGACCAAGACCATAGTTTTTATATACCTGGCAAGAACCTAAAAGTGATTTCCATGCAACAACGTCTGTCCCGATATAATTACTCAATATGAATTGTTCCGCCTCATCTAGTCGTCCAGCTCTGCACAGCAAACCAACAATGCAAGTGTAATGCTCTTTTCCAGGTTTTATTCCCATTTCCTTCATCATAATGTTCAAGTAGTACAATCCTTCGTCTACAAGACCCAACTGAGCACAAGCTGACAGCACCCCAACAAAGGTCACATAAGATGGGGCTTCTTCAGCAACCAACATATCATGAAATACAAACATGGCTTCTCTCGCAAGACCATGATGCGCATAGCCTATTATGACCGAATTCCAAGAGACCACGTCACGGCATGGCATAGAAAGGAAGACTCTCCGTGCATCATGGATGCTGCCACTTTTTGAGTACATGTTAATGAGGGCATTGCAGACAGACAGAGCACCCCAATGCCCAGTTTTCATAGCAGAGGCACTAAGTGCATTGCCATTTTTCAAGGCTGCAAGACCAGCACAGCTGTTGAGAGCAACAGCGTAAGTGAACTCATTGGGTCGGACGCCTTCCATTTCCAAGTCTAAGAACAACTGCAATGCCTCTTCAAACAGCTCGTTTTGGGCATAAGCAGTCATAACGGCTGTCCAAGAAACAACATTCTTTTCCGGCAAAACCTCAAACGCAGAATGAGCATCACAGGCACAGTCACATTTCCCATACATATCAACCAGCGCACTCCCCACATAAACATTCTGCTCGAGCCTCCTCTTCAATGCCTGGGCATGCACTTGACGACCAAGGACCAACTCTTTGGTGCTAGCACAATGCCCCAGAACTGCAACATATGACACATGATCCCACTGCTCAACTTCTCCGACCATGCTTCTCACAATACTTATCGAAGAATCAAACTTCCCCTTATCAAGAAATCCATTTATCATCGAATTGAACGCGAACGCATTGAAACCGGACACATTCTCAAACACCTTCACCGCGTCCTCCACGTGCGCACACTGGCAGTACATATGTAGCACCGCATTGCATACATACGGGTGCTCCGCCAGCCCAGACTTGAGAGCATGCCCGTGGCACTGCCTCCCCATGTCATAGCTCCGGACATGGGCAGTGGCAGACACGGCCGTCGACAGAACGTACTCGTTCAGGCTGAAGTCGGCTGCCCTGAGCAGAGCAAGCGCATCGCCGTGGCGCCCAGAGGAAGTATAGCCGGACATGATGAGGTTCCCGGAGACCGGGTTCCGGGAGGGCATTGCGTCGAACACCTGGCGGGCAAGGCCGAGGCGGCCGCACTTTGCATAGAAGGCGATGAGGTGGTTGTGCAGGATGACGTCGAAATGGGTGGCTCTAACCATCTGCGCGTGGATTGCCTTGCCTGCGGAAAGCTCACCGGCGGCCGCCGCTGCGCGGAGCACGGCCACGGCTGCGTGCCGCTGGAGAGCGGCGCCGCCGGGGCTAGCCATGGGAATGGAGCAAGGCTAACGAGTAGAAAATTACAAATTACGACCAACGCCCTGGACTTTTCAGGTTTTGTGTACCGCTCGAGTAAGGGAAGGCTGCCTACAGTCGGCCCATCTAAGGTACGAAGCCCAAAAGCAGTTTGGAACATATTGGGCTTTACTTCCGCCAATTAAACGGCAGATACAGCCCAGATCACCAAAGGCACACCATTTCATTTGTATTTTTACACCAACCCTCAAATTTTCTTTGTATTTTTTACAGTATCCTAAAAAATGTAGTTTTGTCCTATAAAATGTAGTTTTAAACTTCCCTTAATATTAAATTTTTTGAAAACCCCCTTCATTTGTTTGTATTATTACATGATGTTCATCTGTTTGTAATTTTGAACCCCTTTAGAAAATGCATTTTTCAAACAAGTCCAAAACTGTGCCACAGAAGGATGCATTCATCAAGTAACTTAAACTAGCATGATAATTTATATTTCTAGTGGTACCAGTGCATTACATTCTCTGGTAGTCTCGTAAAATCTATCCAAAAAAGCTAAGGGCAAAATTTCTCTTGAAAAGAGGAAAACAATATAAGCATTGGAACTATTTTATCAATGATCCATTGATTAGATATCAGTTTGCCGACTAATCTTTCCAGCCATCCTTGGTCGATTTTCTTGAAGCCAGACCTTTTGACGACAGGTTGGGCATAGAATTGGATGGTGTCGACGGCGCCTCCTCATCGTCCCAATCATCTCCCCAGTTGTCATCCCACTGATCAGGTTGATCAACTTCTTTCTTCCCTCCGATGGAAATCGGTAGCTCTGGTACGTCAAGCTTCTGGTATGCCGGCGCACTATCTTGCTTGCGGGCCATTCGAAGTTTGACGCATAATCCCACAAGTCCAAGGAGAACAAATACAGGCACCACCATGTAGGTTGAAGTTAGCCTCATTGGCATCACTCTACCTGTGTTTCTTGTGACTGCAGTGGCAAGATTGATTCTACAGGTTTCTTCTGCGACTTTGAGAACTATCGCCGTGTCATTCATGGTATCACTGACAGAAACACTCACCTGTGTCTGATTAAATGTTTATTACAGAACAAATGAAGGTCAGCACAACACTCCGAAAACGATATAAACAGAATGCCAAATATTCCAGTTTTAGATAACAGTTTATATGAGTAAATATAGCAGTGTTAACACTCTGCTAACCCCGAGAGACAATGTTAACGAGCATTAGAAAAAAAAAAACGATACTATAGATATGCCTGTATGTAAATCAAGATATGCATACTATACTGCAATTCCTGTTGGATATAACACCCATGATCAATGATGTCAAAAATAGAGAAATCGAAAAAACAATTCAACACATTGGCATGAGCACTGCCTTTTCATTATTATAAGAAATAGAGCTTGGCCAATATTTACAAGAACAGCTTTTTTTTTAACAGGAACAAGGAAAAGATATTAACTTGCAGCCAGTCCGTGGGAGGCAAAGTGCAACAAGACGCTCATAAACTTTTTCAATAAACTACAGCATAATGGAAAAGAAAAGGGAATTTCCTTATGAAATACTCCACGCACAAAGCAAAATACTGAGATATTTCACATGAAAATATTAATCCAAAAAACCCATAAATATATATAATATGGTCCACGTTATTATACCTCATTGTGACCGTTTGCTTCAACATAAACTGTATCTTCAGACAAAATGACATAACCTGGAGCTGTTATGCTAACATCAAGTGGGTTCATGCCTTTGTTGTCCATCAAAAGGGACAAAGCTGGCGAATCTGGTTTCAACTGTAATAAGTTAGTTATCTGCAAAAGTGTGGAAAGGGTTCGAAAAATAAAATACTATCTGGTTTAGCCTTAGCTAAAAGTGCAGTGGTTTTGGTTTGTGGCCCCACCTAGGCCCAAAATCATAGCCAATGCATGGCATGGCCGGAACTAGGGTCATCAATTGGCAGCCCTAGTTTTGGCTACACACTGACATTTACCGTAAACTAAACTATAATTGGCAACATCTTACTGCCATGCTAAACCAGTTGTGTCAACTGTCCAACTTCAACATTACCAAATTATTATGGTACCGCCAATTGTGGCAAGGTGACATCAAATTACAATGCAAATATGCTTCAAGCAAACTGCACCATGTGTTTTGTTTTCCTGCTGTGGTAGGTCTAATTTTTTGCTTAATGGCACCGTCAATTAAATCAAGCTGTCAGTTGAGTGACAACAAAGGACATGTGGCAAAGCTCTACGTAGCATGGTTAACCAAGTTTCGGATGCCCAACATCATCCCAATAGTTATATCTTCTACTGATGGTAATTTAGGAAGTAGGTCTATATGCATGATAGAAGCAAGAATATGACATCACAAGGGACTACTCACAACCAAAGAGAGTAAAAAAGATTACTGGAAAATCACCTCCAGAAACTTTCAAGCAGGCAATGAACTTCTTATTTTCAATGAGACATCTGTGGGACGGATCACACTCGCCGATAAGAGGATCCTGCAAAAAGTCCGTCGAGGGTATTGTTGTTGGGCTGTTATCTTTGTCATCTGGCTTCTGTACTAGCACATCTCTTCCCGTGCTAGTCCCTTCCATGGAATCACCCGTCTTATTGTTCTCGGCAATGACGTTCTTGAGTCCCCCCTCCTCATGTACTTTGTGTTCTGTGTTAGGATTTGTCTCCCCATTCTTCCCTGTTTTGCCAGCACCTGAATCAGCTACAGTGCTAGTACCGTTGTTTGTCCCTGCTGGTAGGGTACCAGTGCCATCCTGAATTAAAGAGAAACAACGTGTCAAAGAAAAAAGAATATCGCTGTTGGTGTGATGACTTTTAACTGTCTGAAATTAAATTTGCATCGCAAGTGATTCACTGTATCGCCAGTGCAGTGATTTAGCTGTCTGAAATTAAGTTTTGCCTGCAAGTGCTTGACGACATTTTAATTCAGTGCAAAATTCGTGTGCACCAGCCGAATTTTGATCCAGTACCGATGGATCTCACAGACTAGAAATAAGTGTCTGAAGCTATGCGTTCTCACATCACAGAAACAGAACTCCAGATCGCGTGAACTCATCAGACTAACACTGTAAGACACGATCCTTGGGGACGGTGCCCTGCTCAAAGTGAAAAGAGCGACGGAGCCAGCCGAGCTAGTGACTATCTAGCGCCTGAGGGAGGGAGGGATCCCTGACCTCTGCTGCTGTTGCTGCTGCGACGGCGGCGACCGAGAAGGCGAGCAGGAGGAGGAGCGCCGCTCCCCGCCGCATCACCGCGGGCTGCTTGCTGCGGCGGCCAGGGTCCGTGCGTCCCTATATGGAGATCTGGAGGCGAGGCGCTTTGGTTGGGGGCGAGGAGACGGAGAGGAGGAATCCCCGGGAGGAACTAGACGGCAACTCGAGGAGGCGAGAGGAGGAATAATACTGGGGATTAAAAAACACATGCGAAAAGAAAAAAAAAAAAATGAGGCGGTCAGCAACTTGGCATTATCTAATTATTATCTAAAGCTTGATGCCCGGTGAATGACCCGGCTGTTGAGACTACTCTCACAGTTTCATTTATCAGCCGTTAGATCTGGAAAACGAACCGTCCAGATCATCCAGTCTGGCTGATAAAGCAGTTCCTTTTGTTACCGTGCGGGACGACTATCCCGCCACACGAATGGACCTACCCTGAATTCGGTCCACCACACAGCGATACTAGAAAAAAAACACAGATACGCCCAAACCGAGTACCCGACCGTCGTCTCTATCCTCCCAAGCGAAAACCTACCCTTCTCCCGATCTGGCCCTGGCTGTCGTGACCTCATCCTCCATCCCGGTCGTCTCCTGCGAGCTCGGGAGGGTAGTGTGTCATGACCGTACATGTTGATGCACTGGGCTTGGTCGCCATGGGCCTTGGGCCAGCCTATCTTAGAGAGAGATGGATGCATCGGAGTATATACGCGAGAGGAGCTGCTCAGCGAGGGGTATCGAAGAACAGAAACAGGAATCGGGTTGCTCCCGTTCCTCTCTCCCGTCCCCTACCTCTCCGGTGGCCGCTCTCCACAAGCGGCAGTCTCCGACGATGGCCGCTCTCCACAAGCGGCGGTATCCTATCCTCACGTCCCGGTGATCTCCGGCGGCAACGGGGTGTTACAGTGGTATCAGAGCCACAAAAGTCCCACCACAAAAATCCTAGAAAATTCCCCACAAAAAAATCCGATTTGATTTGGTGGTGCGGAGGCGATGATGGCGGCGGAAACCACCATGGAGGCGCGACTAGCAACACTCACGGAGAGCCTCAACGAGTCGGCTAGTTATCTAAAGCTTGATGCCCGGTGAATGACCCGGCTGTTGAGACTACTCTCACAGTTTCGTTTATTAGCCGTTAGATCTGGAAAACGAACCGTCCGGATCATCCAGTCTGGCTCGTAAAGCAATTCCTTTTGTTACCGTGTGGGACGACTATCCCGCCACACGAATGGACCCACCCTGAATTCGGTCCACCACACAGCGATACTGGAAAAAAAAACGCAGATACGCCCAAACCGAGTACCCGACCGTCGTCTCTATCCTCCCAAGCGAAAACCTACCCTTCTCCCGATCTGGCCTGGCCGTCGTGACCTCATCCTCCATCACGGTCGTCTCCTGCGAGCTCGGGAGGGTAGTGTGTCATGACCGTACATGTTGATGCACTGGGCTTGGTCGCCATGGGCCTTGGGCCAGCCTATCTTAGAGAGAGATGGATGCATCGGAGTATATACGCGAGAGGAGCTGCTCAGCGAGGGGTATCGAAGAACAGAAACAGAAATCGGGTTGCTCCCGTTCCTCTCTCCCGTCCCCTACCTCTCCGGTGGCCGCTCTCCACAAGCGGCAGTCTCCGACGGTGGCCGCTCTCCACAAGCGGCGGTATCCTATCCTCACGTCCCGGTGATCTCCGGCGGCAACGGGGTGTTACAGTGGTATCAGAGCCACAAAAGTCCCACCACAAAAATCCCAGAAAATTCCCCACAAAAAAAAAATTCCGATTCGATTTGGTGGTGCGGAGGCGATGGTGGCGGCGGAAACCACCATGGAGGCGCGACTAGCAACACTCACGGAGAGCCTCAACGAGTCGGCTAGGTTGCTGGCTTCTTCTGCGCAGAGATTGGGGATCAAGGAGCGGGAAGGGCGGGTGGTCAACACGACCACGCCGACGTCCGTGCAGGATCGAGTACGGGAGAAGCCCGAGATCGAGCCTTCATCTCCCTCGCTCATCTCCACGCATCGGGTCACAGCTCGTCTACCTGGGGCAACTAGCTGGCCTTCATACCCGCTGGAGGGGAAGCAGCACCTACGTGCACAACACGTGTTCGATGGAATGTCTGAGCACCAAGAGGTGACGACCAGCCATGTTATCCATGTCACTGTGACATGTGTGCTCTACCCAGTGACAGAGAAGGTGCTCCACCAGATCCTTGATGTCTATGGTGTGCATGAGGTGTGTGTGCTGCAGAAACCAACTCACGTGGAGGCATTTGTGGAGTTCCAATCATGGAAGGAGGCGAGCAAAGCTCGAGGTGCGCTGCATGGTCGGTGCATCTATGATGGTTGCTGCCTTATGGACATCCAGCAAGCCCCACCCTCCATCAGCATTCACAAGCTGCCCAACTCTGAACTGGTCGTGGTTGATTGGGATCGAGTGGAGGTGGAGCCGCTCACTTCTTCACCTCCATCGGCTGCCACACCTATACCGACTTCTACAACAGCAGCCATCTCGGGAGATCGAGTTGTGAAAGTGTGCGAGGGAGCAGGTCATGTCGCTGCTATGGCTGCTAACACGGACAAGCCGTGCACCTACTGGCTGCCCACTGAGCCTCAAGCTGATTACAAGCCACATGATACATGTGAGCAAGCAAGTTTGGGGGATGCAACTCAAATGGTGCAGCTGATTTCCGACAGCTCTCGAGATTTGCTGACCCATGTTGGAGGTGTATCCTTGTTCCTAGAGCCTTGTGTAGAACCTGCAGGGGTGGTGTTCTCTGGACCGCATCCGCTGGAGTTTGAGGATGACGTTTTCACCATTGTTGGAAGCTTGTCACTATTCCTGGAGAAGCCTATGAATTCTATCAAGGAGCCTGAGGGTGTGACTGATACTAGCATAGGCTTGGGTCATGTAGCAAGTGGAGTTCAGCTATTGTACTGTATATTACTACCACAAGAGGCTAACAATAGTGATTTACTCACATTACCATGGGATCCAGGCACTCAAGGGGATACAACACATGATCTATTTTTGCTGACATGTGCTACCAACAGTGTGAATCTATCATCTCCATGGGATCCTGGCAAGCAAGAGATGACATATATTGGTCCCAATGGATACATCAAACTAGCAATTTTATGGGCTCCAATGAAGTGGAGGAAGACAATACGTGCAGGTTCATGGGGTAGAAGTGATTACCATAAAGGAAATGTCCTGGCCTATTACACTCAATTTGGGGAGTGGATTTCCATCAATTCAAATGCAGATGCTACAAAATTGCAATCACCAGTTGGGAATCTGCTGGTGTTTTCAACACCTTGGAGCATTGAAACCATTGACATGGTCTGGTTTCAACTAGTGCACAAGGAACCGAGCATTATGTCTGAATTTTGGTCCTGGTATCTACAAATAGAAGGACTATGCAAGTACAGGAATTTATTCCCATTCTCTGGTATGTCAAGCGACCTTGAGTACAAGCAGTACAAGCAATGGGATCCTGGTATCAGCGAAAAGGTTTTAGAATGCTTCTCAAACCAAGATCAACAAACACTCACTGCCAGGACTCAGGTTTGCACAAAATATCTAGATGCTGCCTTGAGATTGTGTCGGCCTCACCGAGCCATTGCTTGGGGACAAGCAATGTTTCTTGGGGGCGGTAATGTCATGACCGTACATGTTGATGCACTGGGCTTGGTCGCCATGGGCCTTGGGCCAGCCTATCTTAGAGAGAGATGGATGCATCGGAGTATATACGCGAGAGGAGCTGCTCAGCGAGGGGTATCGAAGAACAGAAACAGAAACCGGGTTGCTCCCGTTCCTCTCTCCCGTCCCCTACCTCTCCGGTGGCCGCTCTCCACAAGCGGCAGTCTCCGACGGTGGCCGCTCTCCACAAGCGGCGGTATCCTATCCTCACGTCCCGGTGATCTCCGGCGGCAACGGGGTGTTACATAGTGGCGCTTGGATCTCTCCAACCGGAGCCTCCGCGGCGCCGTCTCCCCCTCCCTCGCCTCCCTCCACCGCCTCGCCGCGCATCTCTCCCTGAACGACCTCCGTGGGACGGCACCGGCGGCGCTCACCACGCTCAACCTCTCCTGGAACGACCTACACGGGCCAGCGCGGGCATCTCCTTCAACGAGGTTGTCGGCTCGCACCCCGCGTTCCCCGGTGCGGCGAACCTGATGGTCCTCGGCGTCTCCGGCAACAACTTCTCCGGCGTCAACGTCACTGACCTCTGCTGCGCAGCGCCAGTCAGGGTCATGCGGCTCTCGCGGAACGCGTTCTCTGGCCAGGTCCCCGCCGAAGAGGCGCTCGCCGAGCTCTCTGTCGGCGCCAATGGCCTCACAGGGAGCCTTCCGGTGTGACCTGTTCGTGATGCCGCAGCTGCAGAGAGTGAGCTTGTGCAGATCGACTTGTCGAATGACAGGTTCACCGGCTCCATACCTGATATGTTTGGACTTTGGAGTTTCTTGTGTTGGCAGTGCCTTGTTTGCAGTCGCTCAATGGTGAAAGGCGTGCGTAGCCCCAAAGCGTATGTTGTTTGTTGTATAAATTTCAGGTGACCCTCATGCTTACTTATTAATATTCTGAGAAAGTTTGCGCGACGCTATGTTTTGCTGGTGCTTTACTATCTGGTGTTCTTACTAGATGTTGTAGTTCAGTTTTTGGAAAACGCATGACCAAGGTTCTGTACCTTGGCATGCTCATGTATTTCAGGCACAATCCAAGAGCGTGGGGAATGTATTCTGTAAGGCCTGATGATAAATCAATTCTGAGTCATGGCAGCTCATATTCTGACAATAAATCAATTGGTTGCTGCCATTCTTCCTCAGCTATTTTTGCTCTTCCAAGCTTTTTAACGATTTCACTTCTTTCAAATTTATAGACCTGACTATCAGACTATATGGCATGCTTGTGAAATTTGGATGTTGGTACTGGGACATATTTCAGTGTATACAATTCTGATGATTTCAAACATGATTAATTTGTTTAAGTTGTTTATAGCATATACTGTAGTCTTATGTTATTTTTTATTTCGTCTCATACGTACGTGATCAGGCGGTGCTGCTCCATGCGACTGGCATGCTCAATGACCCGCATGCGACTGGCGTGGGTGCCTCTACCTGCTTCGGGATTTCTGACTGCTTCCGGTATGCTTTGTAAAGATTTACTAGCTTATGCTACCTCACTACGGGAAACAGACAAGTCGCCGACGGCCGTCTTATACACCGACGGCCAAATGTCGGGGCCGTCGGCGTACAAGTAGAGTTTGGGAAGCCGACGAACGGGCCGTCAGCGTACGAAACCCGTCGGCGTAGACATTCATACGCCGACGGCCGCCGTCGGCGTACAAACTCCCGTCGGCGTATGTCTTTGGATGGACCGAACTGTTAACCTCAGCCCGGTTCAAACGGACGTCTAACCTCAGAACGGACGTCTAACCTCAGGCCGTCGGCGTACCGAAAAATTAATCGCGGCCAAGAGGATTCGAACCTGGGACGCGCCCAATATACCGCTGCGTCTATACCAACTCAGCTATGATTCGATGATGTACGCTTCGGAGACTAAAACTAGATGAAACCGTGGTCAAACTGATAAGCCAATCAGAAGAGAGGAAGCCAACTCCCACGGATCAGCCAACGATCTAACCCTTGATCAAGATCCAACGTCCAGGAATCATTCAGAAGAAACACAAACGCACCCACCCACGCACGGAAAATGAGGAAGGGATAAAAGAAAGGAAACGACCCACGCACCCACGCACCCGTGACTCGCTCCCTCTCCTCGTCTCTCTCCCACGCGACCTCTCCTCGTCTCTCTCCCCAATCCACAGCACGCCACCGACCCGGCTCCCCTCTCCACCTCCGCCTCGGCCTCCTCCCGCACCGCCGCCGCGCCACGACCACCCCGTCCGCACATGCCTCCTCCCTCTCCTCCGCTCACGGAGATCCGAGGGAGGCCGAGGCGGCCGTCGCGGAGCTCCTGCGGGACCACGGCGCGGCCCTGCTCCCTCCCGCCGCCGGCCAGCACCAACGCGAGGCTCCCATGGCTCCGGCGCATCGTGTGCAAGCGACGGAGGGCCGTCGTCCACCAACGCTGCGAGGATCCACGGCCTCGACCTCGCCGTGCTCGTCATCGATCTCGCGGTGATCTTCATCGACCTCACCGTGTCGTGATTTTGGTGCTCTGCTGCCCGCCGCTCTGCCCGTGGCCTGTGCTGGCCGTGGCCTCCCTCACCATGGCCTCTGTCGGTGAGGTGGTAGGCTCGGCCGGCCGGTGCTCCGGCGGCGGTGGCTCAGCTTTTTTTTTTACTTTATCGGGATGTGTACGCCGACGGCATTGCCGTCGGCGGATGGTGGACTGACGGAACGGCCGGATGCCGTCTTGTGGGTCCCACCACCACGTACGCCGACGGCCGGGCTGCTACGCCGACGGGCTGCTACGCCGACGGCGCTACGCCGACGGCCACCGTCGGGCTATGGCTACGCCGACGGCCTTCAGGTCTACGCCGACGGTTTCCGGCCGTCGTCGTCTAGGCAGATTCCCATAGTGGGCCTGCCATGTATGGCCGGTAGTTTAGAGATCAGATTGATTCTCTCCCGATCACATATCAGGGCTAACCTGCTGTACAAGTAATTCACATTATATACATGGGCAAGTCTACCAGATTGGCACGGCAGACAAAACATTCTTGAGTTGTTTCCTCGATTTTGGTGTTATTGGGTTTGCTATATCCATGTGTAGTTCTCTTCTCTTTTGTTTTAGAGAGAAAAGCTTGATTTTTTAATGTTGAAATTTTGGCGTGCTGTTTGGACTCTGGAATTAAGTTATCTGTTTCAACTTGTTGAAATTAAAGGAAAGATACAGGTTAGGTGTTTTGCTTAGCTGAAGCTAAAATCATTGTTAGTTAATGTTGCTGTAAGTAAAATTAGTAACTTACGTATTGTAAGGATTACTACTTCTGTGGTCACCAGGTAGGTGTTCATTATTTCGAAAAGGGAAATGTGCAGCTGGATATTGACGTTGATTGCTAGGACCACACTATTGGAGGTTAGTTCATGCAATAGATTTGACCCTGCATATATATACGTTTGTTTTTCTTTGACCTCATAGTGGTAGAGCACACACATTTTTGTACGGGTGGAAATTCTTAGATGCTAACATCCCGGGTTCGGATCCCCTGGAGTTGTTTTCTTTTATCTGCACACAAGAATGATACTTGAATCTGTCTGACGCAACGTTCAAGGTAATGATTTACGTGATAGTTTTGATGCTCGATTACCACGGTTCTCTTTACCTATGCTCTGATCTACACATGTTAGAAGCTGATCACGTATTGTTCACATGATCTTAGGTGGAATCTTCCTGTTACCCGCATCCTTTTCCCATGGTGTAACACTCTATCCCTTAGCCTTACACGGGGCCTCGCCAAAGAGCTAGGGCTAGGGAAATGAAGCTTCATGGGGGGGCAGGTCACTCGGTAGCAGCATATGCAATTTTTAGCTCCATCTGTTTGCTGTTCTGTAGACTACAATTTAGTATCCTGTAACGAGCAATTTTTTCTTTAAGTCTCTGCTTCCACATATCGGTGTAAATCAAGTGCATGAACTATTTTTGTGGAGAAATGGCATTGTCGGAATATAGTATGTTCATTCGAACGAATTCTGACCCGCTCCACTTGATGTGAGATATTCCTCTGTTTTTTGCCGTTTTCTTTTCCCGTACAAAGTACAGCAGGCTAGACTATTTGCATATTAAACTCTGATAGAGATAATGCCAGCATAAGAGGTGGGTGTAGATAACAGATAATGTTTTATCATTCGATGTTTAGAAATGATTTTATTTTTAAGAATTACAGCTATACTTTGCGGTTTAGTTTGGCCCTCGTGAACCATTTTCTGTTTGAAAAGACATTTCAGCTCTGCTCACACGAACCTGTTGCACCATGTCATTCAAACAAAAACACCAATGCACATATCTCACTGCCCGTGCCATGCCAAAACGTTAGGTAGACGGTGGAGCGCGCTTACCATCCATTTCACTAGCCACGTGCTGCAAGAACGAAAGGCTGCCGGCGCGGTGAACCGCGCTGATCCGTCTAGTATGGCACTGGGGCACGCTGCGATGAGAGTAAAATTCATCGGCGGTCACTGTACTTGAGGTCGTTACAACATTATACGCTAGTTACGGTCACCAAATACGTAGGCCTGTCACATCGGTCATCACCGCGCGTCGTATCGCGTCGTATCCTGACGATTCCGCTGAGCTGTCCACCGGAGGCGCCGCGTGGGGGGTTTATTTTGTGAAATGCTTGCTAAACAGGGGGTTAGTTGTAAATTTGCATCTCTTTATCTCTCCACGCGAACAGAAATTTCCCCTCCACTCGCCGCCGTAACCCTAGAGAGACAGGTCCGTTCGCCGCCGTAGTTGTGAGCCGTAGCTCCGCCGCCGCTGGTGATCTCCTGCTGCCTCCATGTCGTCGTCAAGCACATCCCGCAGTGCGCTGCGCCATCGTGGCCCCTTCATTCCCAAGATCCCGTGCCCAGATTGTGGTCGCATCGTGGTGTCCAAGACCTCTAGCACCGAGGCGCACAGTGGTTGGGTGTTCTATAAGTGCGAGAGACATGGGGTATGTGCTTGCTCTAACTTGATCCATCTTTCCTGGCTTTCGATTTTTGTAGCTCCCGTGTCATGCGCAATGTTCAGTCTGTAACCGTTTTTCTTTTTCAATATTAAGGCTGGTTGCAATTTCCACTAGGAGCGTGAATATGTGGATTATCTTGTTGAAAATAGCTATGTGAGAGGAGACGCTGCAGTGGACGCTACTGGATGGGCAGAGGATAGGAGAGAAGAACTGACCCTAAGGCAGAGGGAACGTGCAGCTACGGTTCCTGGACAAGATGAGATGGTGATGCACAACATGAGCTCAGTTGTTCTGCTGCTGAAAGAAGCAGTTCTTCTTCTGAAGATCCTGGTTGGACTTGTAGGTTTAGTCTGTGTTCTGCAGTTTCTGAAGAAATGAGCAACGGTTGGGGTGTAGTTGGTCAGTATTGACATGTATGCACAAGTTATCTAGTGGTTTGGTTATCCTGTGTGTGTAAACTTCAATGTGTTTCAGTCTAGTAATGTATGAACTTCAATGTGTATGCACAAGTTATGTGATGTTGAGTAAATGCAATGTGTGATGTGCATTGTTCAATCTAATGTGATGGACTGGTAATGCAATGTGTGACAAGCAAGCAAGACCATATGGTCCAATGCTGCAAAGACCATATGGTCAGGATCAAGCAGTTTCACAGTACATAATCATCAAGCGTCAAGCTCAACTAACATTGCATCAAGCAGTTTAACAGTACATAATCATGACAAGCATCAAGTGACTGCAAAGTAACATAGCAGTTTGCCTAAATGTCTTGAACCTCAACTCATCATTCTCTTCATCTGATTCAGGTCCCCATAAATCTTCTTCTTCGGACTCACCATCTCTAGCAACTTCTTCCTTTACTTCCTTCTCAGCATCACTAACAATGTCTGCAGCCAGATCATCATCATCAGATATGTCATATTCCGAGTCAACATAATCTGAATCATCATCTTCATCATACAATTATTGGCCTTCTCCTTCTTGTTCTTCAGTGTTAATGCAAGTATCCACCTTCCTTCGCCTCAACCCCTCCCTTCTTGCTCCCTTGTCTTGCTCACAGTTCTCTGGATATATTATTTGCATAGGAATAGGATTGTCGCCATGTGGACAAACATGATCATCGTCTTGACCACCAAGATTGTCAGCAACTTGACCATTAGGAGCAACAGCTTGATCACCAGTAGAGGTTTCAAAGGGCTGATTACAGGAGGTAGATCAGCAACAGGGAACTGAACCCAGTTCATCTTTCTGATTGACTCATCATGATCAAGGTACAAACTTATGAAGCGGTACCCAATATCAACAAATTTTGACATTGAACTTGTGTCTTCATCATCCGTGATCTGCCTCAGCCCATTCTTACTCAAATCAAGCAGAGGAATGAGGTAGTGAACCTTCACCCTTCCACTCATTTCATATCCTATCTCCTCAACAATATTTTCTACCATCAGTTTTGACCACGTATCTGTATCCAAGTTATCATACCATATGACTGAACCATCTACATAGCTTCTATTACGACCACTGCCAAGAAAATAGCCCCCATGGTTGATTTCAACAGAGAAATAATTGCTACGAGGCCCTGCCAGAAAAATATATGCAATTAATCAATCATAATCGTCTCTATTAACCCAGGCGCAAACCTCTGCATAAACCCTATCCAAACTCCCCAAACCAAATCCAGGCGCAGACTGAATAAAAACATCCCAAACCGCTCCTAATCAACAGTAGCAGCAAAATCAAACCACATTGGGGCCAAAATCCTAAACCCTAACATAAAAAATATGATCTTTACCGCAGATTAGCAGCCCGGTTTGGGGGGACTCACCATAGACGGGGGGAGGGTCGCCTTCTGGCCGCCGCAACGGTGACATGGTGGCCTTCTCGACCGCGGTGACGGTCGCCGCGCCGCTCTCCTACACCACGATCTGTCCCGCACGCACCGCCGCCACCCCGAGCTCGTCGCCACCACAACACGGCCTCGCTCTCTCTCCCTCTCCTTCTCCGATCGCGTGACAATGGCAACACCCAGCTCCTTTAGTGGGTGGCGGAAGGGCAAATGCGATAGTCCTCAACAGAAGCAGGGGGTTATTGCAAATGTCATGCGTCGAGCGTTTCGCAAGTCACTGACAGCGGGCTCCACAGAAGCGGAATCGTCAGGATACGGCGCGATACGACGCACGGTGATGACCGATGTGACAGGCCTACGTATTTGGTGACCGTAACTACCGTATAATGTTGTACGGTGATGACGGCGAGCAACGACCTCAAGTACAGTGACCGCCGATGAAATTTACTCCTGCGATGAATACTCGGAACTTTTGTCTGTTTTTTACCACCATTGTAAATATTTTTAAGAAATTTCAAATTAAAATAATTATACATGGGACATAAAATTAAAACTACACTACAGATAAACTGGGACATTAAAATCAAACTAGATATAAACCCTGCTATCTGGAAATTGCCCTAGAGCTCGTCATCTGAATCAAGCTCGATGACCGAAGTCGGTGATCGAGTTGCTCGTCGCTTAGCAAGCGCTACCGTGCCGCACGAGAAGGTCACGGGGACCAAGGTTTCCACGGGGTATGTGGTGCTGATGGTGGATTTTTCGGCGGCGCGCCAACTTGCTGCGAGCGCCTCCATCCTAGATGCCTCGGACGCCGCCAACATGTCTGGCCAAACCTCCTACTCAGGCGTCAGCTCATGCACTTCCTTGTACGCCTCCACTGACAACCAGTCCAACACGGGTCGGTCCTACTTCGGCGTTCGTTAGCCGACGTCACCCAGCCGCCGCTAATGGAACTCGACGTAGGTCGTGGCCATGTATGGGCCGTCTTCAGGAAAAGGCTCGTCCGAGTCAAACCGCGACTCTGGCGGATCGTTGGCGATGAAGGTGCCCCACGGGAGATCATGCTCCATCTCAAACCATTGGCCCAAAATGGAGAGTCATCGGTGAAGACTAGATATGTGGGTTGCTCAGGCGTCATTTGGTATCGGCGGCGACAGATCTCCTCCCCACATGCCGCCTTGGTGGTTGGGACGGTCGACACTAGAATCGTAATAGGGTTCAAGTGACAGACGTCAAGAGGTGCACGTTAGACCACGGCATGGGGACGTATACCTCCTAGTAAGTCTGTGCGACCCCGACGCTCCATTGACGTGCCGGATCTATGCAACCTCCGCCTCCGACGCGGAAGAAGCCACGGTGCCGGTTGCCCGACGAGGAGCCTGCCTTGTGGTTGTTCTTCCAATGTCCCCACTTCTTCGACATCACGGCGGTTCTGATTTTTTTTTGAAATGGAGGTTAAACCCCTGGCCTTTGCATCAAAATGATACATGGCGTAGATGAAGGTGTCGCTTGCCTCACGCCTCCTCTCTCTCTCCCTCTCGGGATGGCTGCGGTCATCCCATCCCACCAATCGTTGATGCTCTTGCCCAAGGGAGAGGGGGAGCACCGATGGAGCCGAGCCACTTGAAAATCTTGTCATGGAAGGCAGTCGAGAAACTGCACTCAAAGAGGAGATGTTGCACCGTCTCATGGTGGATTTGGCACAGCTTGCATATTGGGTCGTGCGGCCACCCCCGGATGACGAGGTTGTCGACAATGAGGATCCTGTCGTGAAGGACAAGCCAAGCAAAAAAGTGTCACTTTGGTTCCGCATTATCCCTCCACACCTTGGATGGGCGGAAGGGAGGCACAGAACCAGAGAACTGACACTTGTAGGAAGAGGCGATCGTGTACACCCCCGACATCATCCACCTCCATGAAATCGTGTCTAGTCATGGTTATAGAATTACCCCTTGAAGCATGGACCAAAGCTTGACGAACTGCGAGAGTTGAGCCATTGTAGACAGCCGAAAAAGTGTGCGCATCGAGTTCCCGCCTTCCAACTCTTTGTGCACCGATCTTGATTTCCTTCTTGCAAGGGCAAAAACCAAGGGAAACTTCAGCTTCAAAGGATCACCAGGGAGCCACGGTCATGCCAGAAGATGCATTTGCCCCGTCCCCAATCGTGATGTGCTTGGACGCCCGAAATAAGCACATGCATGCGGCGTCCCAAGGAACGGCCAACCCGAGCCATGGCCTGCATGGGTTCGTCCAAGCATACCACGGACACCTAAGCCTCATTGCCCTCCCGAACTTCTCAATGTCAAATACACCCAGCCCTCCCAAATCCCTTGGTTGACAACCTGGACTCCTGTTGACCAAGGCGTGAGGTCTCGCGCCCGGGGCAGCTCAATGCTTCATCCAAAAGAAGCTCCTTTTTAATTTTTCAATCCTTTGAATGATCCCTTCGGGAGCTTCAAGATGGCCATGTGGTAGATCCCTATGGAAGAGAGGACCGCCCGGTAAAGAAGAACAAGCCCGACCCTAGTTAAGTTTCGCCCCCACAAGCCGGCCAACCAGGCCCTGATCCTGTCAATGAGCGATTGGAAGTGGATTACCTTGAGCTGGGAGTGGTGAAGAGAGAAGCCTAGGTAAGTGCACGGGAAAGATCCACGTTTTGTCGGTAAAATAGCCAAGGTCACGTCAATCTGCTCCTCCGTGCAACCGATGGGAAGGCCTCTGATTTTTGGAGGTTAATGTGCAGCCCTGTAGCGTCCCCAAAAACTTACAGAATGTGGCGCACCACCCTCATGTCATGTGAGTCAGGGCCGATGAAGATCTTGGCATCATCACCCTAAAGGGAGACAGTGAAGCACACATGACGAGCCCAGAAGGGCTCAAGAACACCCTCTTACAACGCCAGCCGGAGAGGTGGTGAAGCTGGTCGGTCACGATGATGAAAAGCATGGGGGAGATGGGACCCCCCTTCCGCAGTCCCCTGTCATGGGTTATCGATGGGCCAGGCTTGCCGTTGAGGAGCACCTTGGAGGAGGCCAAAGAAAGGAGGAGACAAATCCATCTACTCCAACGCACGCCAAAAATGAGCCTCTCCAATAGCTCCAACAGGTAAGGCCAAATGATCGTATCGAAGGCCTTGGCGATGTCAAGTTTGAGAAAAAATCCTAGGGTCTTTTCCTTATGCATTTACTTGATCAAGCCCTGTACATGGAGGAAGTTGTCATGGATGCAACGCTTTTTGATGAACGCAGACTGGCTGGGAGAGACTATCTCAGGCACCAAGGGGGAAAGACGGGAAGCCATCGTCTTGGAATAGATTTTGGTGAAGTTGTGGATCAGGCTTATAGGTATGTAATTGGTGATTATTCTCGCATCATTCTTCGTGGGCAGTAGGACGATGTTTTCTTTCTTGAGGAGCCCAAAACTTGCCCCCCCCCCCGTGCTCGAAGAGAGCAACTACGACTACGAAGAGGTCCTCACAAGCACATCCCAGAAGGATCTGAAGAAGCACCCAATATACTCGTCAGAGCCAGGAGCCTTCTCCGCTGGCGAGGCAAACACCGGCGCTCTCCGTTCCTCCATGCTGAACGGGGCGTCGAGGTGGCTCGGGTCATGGTGCACGTATCCCAGTTGGTCCTAGTTAAGGGAAGCCAACCTTGGTTGCGTTGTGCCAAGGAAACTGCTGAAATGCGCCCGGAGTGCTTCCTCCTTCTCCGCGTGAGATCACTAGCCTGCTCTCCGTTGCCAAGACTTGGATGAAATTCTTGCGTCGTCTTCCATTTGCATGAAGGTGTAAAAGACGGGTGTTGGTATCCCCTATCTTGATCATGAACAACCTAGCACTTTGCCGAATGCGGATTTTGTTATGGAAGCGATCCCAAGAATTTTCTTGCGCAAACTAATACACAAGCCCTTCTCAGGCATCGAAAGATCGATGAGAAGAGGGACATGGTCCAAGATCGATGACGGAAGAGCTTGTAGAATGGCAAATGGGAACAAGACATCCCAATCGTCTGAATAGAAGAACATCTCTATCCGGGTCATTGTGGCATCGTTGGACCAAGTGAATTTACGTTCAGTGAGGTTCAACTCCCGTAGCTCATCGCGTCCAACCTGGCCTTGAACCTCCCCATGAGCATGCGGTTTAGGTTGGATTTGTTTCTATCCACCGCCACGTAGATTAGGTTAAAATTGTCGAAGATTAGCCATCGAGATAGCCTGGTACCCGCCAGCGTGCGCATCTCATTAATGAATGCATTTTTCTCCGTCTCTCCCTGCGGCCCGTAGACCCATGTCCAAGAGAACCCGTCCTCCCTATTTGTTATCAAAGCCGAGATCGTGTTCTGGGTAAGGCTCACATTTGAAAGACTGAATAGGTCAGCATTAGCGGCACGGATGATTCCGCCCACTTGCGGTGGCCTCTTCCTCATGATTGATTGATTGATTGATTGATGAGGAATCATTGCTAGGATGTTCCTTTCCTCGGGAGGCAATATCCCTACTTGATTTTGAGTGAAGAAGCACCAAGATCTATCCACTTGGGACATGCATGGATCTTCGTCCAACGAATGTGTCAAGTCGTTGAAAGGTTCGTCGTCATACATCGTCTTGAAGAGAGAGAAAACTTGAAAGACCTATGGTTAAACGAAGTGTACTCAAATACAAATTTTACCATGTCTTTCACGCAAATGGCACTCACGGTTCTATATATTCCCCATATTATCATAAGCTCAGGTAACATGTTGCATTCCATTTCGATAGTAGCTCACCTATCTGAATTAGAATTTCCAGTGTGATTACTCATGAAATTATAGGGGTCATATTTCGCTCATGGAAGTAACCATGTATCCTTTTCAATAGTTGCTCCCTTTTTTGCTCGACGCCACAAGTAGGGTATTGTCCATTTTCAATCCATATAGTTCACACAACAATTTATCCTCAACCTCATCCTTCGTGTATGATCCGGTTCTTTTGGTTGCATGTCATTGTGTGTGTGTGTGTGTGTGTGTGTGTAGCAATGATTCCTCTCGTGCAACATCAAGCCCATCTACCGCACCCTCTTGCCCACCCTCGGTTATCTTGTCCCTCATACATTGATCTTCACTAAAGTAGGCATATGCATAATCAATTAATTTTACACATAAATATTCATCAAAGCACGTAGGCCTATGTACAATCACAATTTGCACACAATATTAATCAAAATATTCACTCAAATGTTGCTAACATACTGCGTTAAGTTGACGGACATCATGTACTCTTGTGGGTCCTTTTGGTCCCACTGTGTTTTTTTTAAAAGGAATTAACTAGCAAAAAAAAAAAACCTCTTTCGTGCGGACCCTGACGATGATGTCATAAATGACGTCACTTAATACCTTCTAGAAGGCGAGTCCAAACGTTGCTGCATGGGTCGCAACCGTGCGGCGCGATTTCTTAGGCAATGGATCCCAAGATGCACCTGTACGCGTACAATGGGAAGATGAGACCCAGAGAGAAGAAATTCAGGCGTACTCGACCGTACCATTCGCCCCCTGGCCGGCTGATCGCACGCGTCGCTCGCGGGTCGCGGCAGGCACAGACGAGGGGCTAATTAACCAACTAAACCAACCCTCTCGCCCGCCGCCAGAAACTGCCCATCCATCGATCCCTTGCCGCCAATCCATCTACATACATGCGTCGTCTCTCTCTCTCTAGCTAGCTAGCAAGGCGCCGCTCATCAGCCGGCGGCCATGGGCCATGACCCTCTAGCTCCAGGGATGGCGCCGGTGCTCACCCGCGTGCTCGCCGTCGGAGGGGACACCACCAGGCTACACAACCTGGTCACCAACCTTGGCCTGCTAGGCTACCAAGGTGCGCACGACCTACTACTGTGTGCTGCTCCTATACGTACTCCCTTGCAGCGTTCGCTAGCTCGATTGCTGCCGATCCTCTTCGTTGCTAGTACTACGTCGTCGCATGCTCGTACGCTAGCTGCCTTCTGATGCTATGCTGTTTGCTTGCTTGCAGTGACGAGTAGCTCCGATCCGGCGGCGGCCATGGAAGGGCTGCGCCTGCAGCTGCAGGGTGGCCAGGGTTTCAGCTTCCACGTCGTGATGGTCGACATGTTCTCGGAGTACCCCGGCGGAGCGCGCGCCGTCGCGCTCGAGCTCTTTGAGTTTGCGCTCCGCGAGCCGCAGCTTTGCGCATACGGTAATTAATTGTCTACTTAGGGTTGAGATGGATTCCGTGAGCTCTTTGTTTTTGTTTTCGAGATCGATACGTTAATTAGTGCATTAACTTAAGGTTAATTCACTGTGTGTTTTTCTTGTTAGAATCCTACCACTCTTTTTTTTGGGATCTGTGCCACATACTCTCCCTTTTGTTTTCTTTGATTTTTCGTGTGTAACATTGCATTGTTTATAGTACTACATTTATGACTTTTTGTCAATATCTTGTTACAATATTTTTCGTAAATTCATGCCCAAAGTTAACGGGTATATATGTACCTTTGCTCATGTACATCTTATACTTTAAGGTTTATTAGTTTTATCCTAAAAATGGAGATATAATAGTTTTGGGATTCTGAAAGCACTACGAAAAATGCATGGTTTGAGATATCCGCATATATCGCCTGATTCATCTTTGAAGCATAAGTGTTTAGTAATTATTTTGGCCCAAGTGCATATATGACTACAGAAAGTTAATCACGGTTGCTTCGAATTAGTTTCATTGGCTATTATTAAAGTATGTTCTGGTTTTAGGATTTTGTAAATGTTACCGAAATTGGTCCGAGTTAGTACTAACGAATTTAAAGCCATACTGATGGATTATTCTTCCGAGTATATAGGAGCTTGGAACTTTGATCGATGTGAAGGGTTGATAGTTTTAAGATAACCATCATCATTTAAATTAGTTTAGTTCCTTATTATTACTATAATACCCAAGACAAGTCAAAATTTGTCTCTATACATAGTGTCTACATCTTGTACACATAGCATCAGTGTCAGATATTCATAATCTATCAGCACCCTTCATGTACAATCTAACAAGACTAATGAATTACCAAAAAATCACACCAGACAATTATTTGGCTATGTGCAATCAAACGGTGAGCCTGACCTATTCTATTTAAAGCCTTTGTATTATTATTTTTTTGCTTAACTTGCAAACTTGTAAACATGAAAAAACATTGATGTTTGATCGAGGTTAATGTTTAGCCATGGCCTAGGGATAAAGGTTAACGTGTAGTGATATAGAGAACATTGGCTAAAGATAATCTTGAAGCATATTATGAGTGTGATTTATGTTTCCCTTTTGAAACCACCGACAAGAGCACATGCATGCTGCATTGCTAGGGCATTAATGAAAAGAACTAGAGTTTCAACTTCCAATGAATTTACTATGCTACAAATAACACAAACGCAACAAATAAACAATACATCACTTAATGAATCTAACTTTGAGCATTTTGATCAACCTGCTTAGAAATGGATAAATAAATTGAAGTTTTGCAATCCAGTTTCCAAATGTTTTTCTTCTTCTTAATTTGACTTAGTAGAAATATAACAACATTGACAATGAAGCATGTCCGAACTTAGTTAGATTTTATCTACTGACGTCTAAATAATAACATATAATTCATTGCAATCTTTCATATCACCAAACATGCATGAATACTTCCTTAGTAAGACTATGTATCTATCTTCTAAAAGGTGGTAGAGATAAATAATGATGTTGTAGAATTAGCTAAAGTTATACACGAGTGCTTCCCATTCGTATATAGATGGCGTTCTAGAAACCATGTAGTTCAACTTGTATACATAACTTTGATGTATTCAAATTATTTGGGTGCCAATACTATCTCTAGATTTCTCATGAAACAAATTTTCATAATAACATAAACTTATTTTTTGTCCATTTGAATGGAAACTAACCGTAAACGTTACATATTCGAGATTTTGTTTGTATCCAAAAAGTCATCAATATATGCACGGGCCACTGTAGTCTAGCCACATAATTGATACCAATTAGTTATTGTCAAATATGCAATAATTTTTTATCATTATTACTTAATACTAACATTTCATAATTTCACTTCATATACAGCGATACGTAAAGAGAAAACCTATGGACCCCTAGCAATGGAGGATCTTGATAAGATTAGGAAGTACATCTACACTGTTGAACAAAATGGACCGACGTCACCAGAGGCCACTCCAGACGGTCACAACACCTCGCCAACGACAGTGTCTACAATAACAAACTTACCATTCTCAGGAAGAAGGGTGGGGAGCAGGAGCAAAAAACACATAAGCAACACAGACAGTCAGGAGGTGGGGCAGGATGGAGAGCATGCCGAGGAGCAGCAACAATCGTCCGATAAGCCAAAAAGAGCCCGAGTTGTTTGGACCGACGAACTACACAAGAAGTTTGTGGAAGCATTTAATAAACTCCTCCCCTATAAAGGTAATGTTGTGAATCGTTGCCATGCTCAATTTGTGGTTAATCAGTAATGTGCTTTTTTTTTCGAAATGGGGAGCTCAGCCCCGGCCTCTAATCAGTAATGTGCTAGACTTAACTATAATGGATAGCTAAATTTCAAGCTTATCAGCTAATGACTTGCTTGGTTTTTATAAGATAACTTGTTTTATTTGGACTGTTTCTTAGCTGCCGTGCCAAAGAAAATACTTGAGTTGATGAATGACCCCACACTTACTAGGGAGAACATTGCAAGCCACCTTCAGGTAACCAAATTATTCTTTTTTTACGTATTAAAAAACAACCATATCCGCCTGTTTCTGCAGAGATTAGAACGTGATAATTATAATGTCCATAGGTTTTCTCTTTACGTATCGCTTCTTCGACTAGAGGAAGCGTCAACATGTGGTCCGGAGTAGAAAATGTGTGTCTAAAGTCTAAACTAGCCATGCATACTCCTCTTATTTTGGTTTTTGTTGAGAACTTTTTTTAGGGAATATATCCTTCTATACTTTCTTTGTTGTCCAACAAACATAGTATGAATTGCAGAAGCATAGGTTGAATCTCATAAGAGAAGCATGCACACACCCTCCTCTTCGTAGGAGCCATTGTAGAAGGAAACAGCACAGGTCAACACCTCAAGCATCATTTCCCGCTCCTAACATGTCTCGGCAGCAGGTACTGTATTGCAAAACTATCTAAGAAATGATCATCAATTACTCGCGGCAACCATGGCGCCACAAACTTAGTTTATCAACATGCAAATAACATGTGTGTGCAGGATCCTCCTACAATTATGCATGGGTCTGCAGCAGTTTACGGCAACCATATGGTGATTCACATGCAAACATTGGATGCTATGGACAAGAGAAACAGTACATGCCATCCATACAACTATTTGATTCTTATTGTCTTTTTTTCCTAACTATATGTTGTGGTTGCATTAATGCATAACTTTTTTGTAATCTTTTTACAGAGCCTGTGCTGATTGATGTGTCACCGAAGGGGATGTGCCCTGGAGATGATGATCCTATACAAAATAGTGAGAGTTGTGTTGGTAATTCAGATGGCAACAGCCTCCACGAAGACGATATTAGCGCGATTTGGGTAATAAATAAATAACTAGGAAACATAAGTCAATGTGATTGCATCTGCTTGATACATTCTCTGATACGCATGTGTTCACTCTTTCCAATGGCGTGATATTTTGCAGAACAAAGAGCCTGAGCCTTCATGGGACGAGGAGTTTCTCTCCAATGGTGACTAAGGCGCACGCACGGAGGACCAGCTTTCAGGCCACTTTGTTGGCGAGATCATCTCAGTTTCGATAGCGTCCTTAAGTGTGAAGTATAAGTGGGGTCGCTTAGTGAAAGTTAATAAATCTTTGCTGGTAGCTATGGTTCTCAGTTCGTCATTTCTGAGTTTATTATACATGCTACGGACGATGCATTGCAAGGACAGTGTTTATTTGCTTGGATTTTTCTATGTAATAACGGTGGTTATCCGCCTAGATTTCGTACCAACTGGTTTCATTTGAGATGAACTGTTTTAAGCATTGCATGCTCTTAGCTCCCTTGTATTTTTTTTTTTTTTTTGAAGTATTGGAGAAATTCTAAATTGCGCGTCGATTGAATAGAAGTGTAGAACTGGCAAGCACGGCGCAAGTTGCATATGCTTCTTGTTGTGCTAATGCGTCATATACATGTATGCATATTTGTTGGGTTTTTGTTGGTCAGATTGACATTTAGTTCATTGTACTGGGTAGAAATAAAACGATTGGAACATGTCATCACTAAGCCCGTTCATTGCATATCCATCTGGAACCCTGCTACATAAATCCATCTCAATTAAAAACCTTCAATTGTGCGTCAAGAAGACCGAAGATACTTTTTCCGACGTTACAAAAAGTGGTCAGCTACAAAATATGCACCTCATTTGTGATCCATCCCAGCCAAAAACTCCTCATGGAATGCATTATTTTTACTTGCATTCCAGATATAAATGGAAGGAAAAGACTTGTGAAGACGAACACATGAGCTGCGCTGCACCAAGTTCAGATCTGAACAATTTGGTACGCGTTTTCGCTCCAATATTACTAGCTTATAATCACTCAGTCTCTGGATAGCAGGGGTTCTAATTTACAATGTACAAGCAGGCGAGACGGCAGGCTTGAAACTGAAGCTAGCTGCACATCCCTGGCCTTACAACCCTTAATAAAATCCTTAATAAAACAAACAAGCAAGCAAAGCAAAAGCAATAGCAGACTAGAGTGCCACTAATAAACCCTAGCTAATACTTCCGTGCGACCGCTCGATGCGCCCAACAGTTCCCTTCATAAAACCCCGGAAACGGCTCGTCATGTCGCTGGAGCTGACGATCTCTTCTTGGTTGATCGGAGAGATAAATCCATACTAGAGAAGAAAAAACACATGCAGGTCAGCCCGCGGCGCTGCTGCTAGATGTGAATGCTGCTGCCGTTCCCGTAGTACGTGGTCACCAGGCCGTTCAGCGGTTTCTTCTTGTACATCTTTGACTTAGCAGCTCCAGTACCGGTGATGCATCTGGACGGCGAGCTGACCGTGCTGCTGGAAGGTTGCAGCAGGTTCTCTAGCTGTCCAGATGACGCAGCGATTAATCCTGTCACACATACAAGCATACTTTATGTCATTTATTGTTAATTTGGCTCTGCAAAACGGAACTGACATCAAAAGGAAATAAAAGGGCATATGTATCAGAGAGAGTGAAGTAGAGTTTTGAGAATGTTTACCTAAGAAAAGAGGTGATGGCTTTCCAGGTCTAGAGTTAAATTCAGGATGAAACTGCGTGCCCACGAAAAACCTATGAGCTGGTAGCTCAATAATCTGTATCCAGTATTATATATTAGATATTTGGAGGAACAAAAATACCAATGTGTTACTGTTCCTACTTAAAAGTTAGCAAGCTTACCTCCATGCGCCTGCCGCTTTCATCCCTGCCCACAAAAGAAAGGCCGGCCTTCTCAAATTCTGAGACCATGTCAGGATTCACCTGAAAAAATGGAAAAGGTTTTCGTCACTAAGCTGGATTGATAATAGAAAGTTACATGCCATCATATTCTACTTGACATACCTCATATCTGTGGCGGTGTCTTTCGTCTACATAGTTAGCATTGGCATACCTAGGACAGTTCAAATTCCGTAACGATTATTTCCACGCCATGAAATGCGAAGAAGGCAACAAAAAGGGTGTACAAATAATGGTGGGAAATGAGGGTAAGAGCTTTCTTACAGTTTAGCAGATTTGCAGTTGTTGACCTGGAAAAATGTTCTCCTTGAACCAAGGCGCATCGTTGCACCCATTTGAGTTTTGGATCCCTGCAGAAGAATTGCTTAAGGAGCAGAGTAAGCACAAGGTAATTTTACGGAAGCAAATTACTTATATGCAATAACCAGTAAGGTAAATTTACCTCTGGCATGAAAATAACACAAGGTGTTTTTGTAGCTGGATCAAACTCTGTGCTATTAGCGCCACACAAATTCATGACAGAACGGGCAAAGTCAATCACTGCAATCTGCATGCCCAAGCAAATGCCAAGATACGGAACATTGTTTTCTCGTGCATATTTTGCAGCAAGGATTTTTCCCTGGACACCTCTGTCTCCAAAGCCTCCCGGAACTAGTACACCATGTGCACCCTGAGGTAGAAACTCTTCAAATTTCTGCATAATACCATTGATTGAAAATATATGCCGTGCTTACCTTTAGTAGATCCCATGCTTTTTCATAGGCATCAGTCGTCTGTACAATGATATAATACCCGAGAATCAGTAAATGCATTACTATATAAATTGGAATTGAAATGGTATCTGGTAGCAATGTGCCGACCTCTTGAGCTGCAGAATCTTCAAGGTCGCAAGAAGGAACCCAGTCCACCACAAGTTTTCTGTCCAAAGCAACCGACGCATGCAGAAGAGCCTGACGGAGGTATGAGAAAGTATTTTTTTTTACGCCCAATAAGAAATTGCACAAGCATAGCAGTTCTATCAAAAATAAGGATGCATTCCAAGATTTCACTAAATCCCGACACGCTTAGAAGCAGACCAAGGAGCACTTGAGGAGTTGAGTAATGCACAAATAAATGTTAATTAAATTACCTTCAAAACAGACAGGTAGGCATCCGATATACCAGTATATTTTCCAACCATGGCAATCCTAACCTGAAATTTTTTTTGCACAATAATAATTTAGCACCGGATAGTTACTTACATGTAGTACTTACTGAACATAACAGTTCGAATGCTCAAAAACACTAACCGGAGATTTCAATTTGTCGAACTTGCTGGCTCTTTCAGTCCACTCAGGCAACTTAGGTTCTTGAGGCACTTTTCCCACACTATAATAAAGGAAGAAAGAATGCTAAGTATACCTATATATGACTGAAATTGATGATATTATCATACTTAGGCTAAAAGACGTACCACCAAAGGCCAAGAACCTTCAGAATAGCTTCATGGGCTCTCTGGTCCTGTAAAATACCAGTACATATTGTTACCTAAGCACATTGGAATATGGGTTCAGGTAATAGGAGAAACTTTCTGCGACATACCTTGAGCAACAAGGGGATGTGCCAGATATTTGTCACATCATGGAGATTAACAATATTTGAAATCTGCCAGAAAAACTCAAATTCAGCACTAGTGTTGCGTTACACAGAACTCAATTTCCAGCAACCTTGCAGCAAAAGGAAAGACTAGTTACCGGAACTTGGCAAAACTGTGAGAGTTTCAGTTTCACATTTTCTTCCAGTGGCTGCCATAAAGCAGAAAAGCAAGCCATGTACAAAGTTAGCATCAGCAATGACAGACTGAAAACAGGGGGTAGGGCTCTAAAAGAATGGAAATACAAGAAAAAATCTGCATGATACCTCAGTACTACGGCATGCCAAGATATCTGGCATCAACCCAAGTCCTCTTAGCCCACGGACACTATGCTGCGTAGGCTTTGTTTTCTAGATAAATGACAGTTTGTGTTATTTAAAGGAAACAATGCAGATGAAAATGAGTATCACTGGAATTTATAGTATTTAACAACTGTGGTGCTTCCTTATGAGTAAAAGTTACCTGTTCACCAACTACATTTAGAACTGGTACAAGACTAACATGGACCAAGCAAAAGTTTCCAGGTCCTGAAATGCATATTGAGTAAGATCATGTAAAAATGGAAGCCCGATTGTACTTACAAAGTAAAAAATGGAAGCTCGATACTCTAAAGCACGGTCAAGGAATAAGGAAAACACTGAAGGCCTTCATTTTTTCTCACCTACACGGTACGAAAATTGACCTAATGCTTCGATAAAAGGCATCGATTCAATGTCCCCTGCACCAAAAATGCCACTGTTATTATTCAGTGAAATACTACTCTGTCCGCTGCACGCGCAATATTTGCAAACAACAACCCACAATTACTAACAAGTTCCGCCGTTCGCTACAGTGGTGCAGTATGTTGTTCTTACCTATAGTGCCACCAAGTTCTATGACACAAACATCAGCTGGCTTCTCCGTGCCATCGACTGGATTCATTGCCACACGTTCAATCCACTCTTGTATTTCATTTGTAATGTGCGGCACAACCTGATTAAGGAGACTTAGTTCAGTAAACTCATGAATAAAAAATGGTACTCTTTGCATAAGAACCGAGAAACAGGGAAACTCTATCCTAACTGCCAATTCACACCTGAACAGTTTTTCCAAGGTAGTCTCCTCTCCGTTCTTTGTCAATAACAGCCTGTAGTTTGAGCATTAGAAAGGCAACTTTAACTGTTAGATGTCGAAAGGAGGAAGAAATTGTAATATAATTTTATTTCAAAAACACTATGAGAATAAGGAGGATATAAAATCCACGGTATAGCATATTCTCCATCGGTCCTAAATTTTTGATAGCTCCAGACCTGCCAACAGCTACATTTGGCATTTAACTGCAGTTCTAGTCCTAGGCCCATATAACCATCAAGGTGAAATATAAACCGCAGATTCTGGTAAGGCGGCACAAGAAAATCTTGTGGGTTCCATAGAAAATTCTGGTAATCAAGTGCCCAACTGTATTGTTGAAATGAAGTAGCACAAACCACAAATTTCCCACTAGGTAGCAAGTTGTGCTGAAGTTTATGTGCACATATCGACAAAGACTGCTTATGTATTCCGGATCACCTGGTAGATCTTGCCCGTGGTTATGTTGTTGTCGCGAGTCAACTTGATGTCCAGAAACCGCTCATAGTTTCCAAGGTCCAAGTCCACCTTTGACCCCAGAAAAAAATCAGAATAAAGTCCAATGAGCCGAAAAATAAAAATTGCAATTACCAAATACTTGGCTCGGTTTTAGGAATACTACAAAACGTGGAAGTAGGATAATGAAATTGTCTGCCATTGACAAGTGGGCGAGTGTACGGGCTGCTAGAAAAATAATTGTGCTGACGTGGAATCATCCTGTAGGTGCTGAGGTGGCATTTTGTTATGCATGATACACTCTCTTGACAAGTGGTTTACAATTTAGTGCAAGGAGATGGTGAGGCAGGTAGTGGTGAGTACTGAGTAGTACCTCGCCACCGTCGTCGAGGACGAACACTTCGCCGTGCTCGAAGGGGACATGGTTCCGGCATCGGTGTTGAGGTACGGATCTGCATCACGTTACATGGGCAGTGGCACATAAAAATGGATCAGAAACGCCACTGATCCAAGGTAAGAATAACAAAGTACTTTGTTAAAAAAAATATACTAGTAATAGAGAGTCAGATGTATATGTACATGAAAGGACAAGGAAAAAACAGTTTGTTAAGAACAAGACCCAAGAAAGGTGCAGGGCGCACTTGGCCCGGATGAAGAGACAAAATTCTGGGTTTTTTTTTTCTTTTGGAAAAAGTCACGGTTAAGACAAAAAAAATCTTCTTGGGGCAGGAGGTGCCAAATTTGACCTGGATTACTAGCCCCAATATAAAATACACCTGAGAAGTGAGAAGTTCATGTGTCTGAAGGAACCGGGACAGTGACACTGGTTGGCTCACAGTATCATCATATTCAGAGGACGCCCGACCTCACCAAAGCAAAGACTAGAAGAGATCACGGGAGACTGAATGAATCTAAAAAAACTGCCCCTGCTGGGAGATATAGGAAAATACTTTTTTTTTAGATGATATGGGAAAATACTCACAGTGCTTGAGAAGAAGAGTGGAGGATTAATCTGTGAGCAGCTAGGGACAAGAACGTGGTTAACCTACCGAGCAAAGCTAAGCTAAGATAAGCTACTGGTCGTATTAAGAATTCGAGTCGACAAGAGTGAAGAAGAAGAAGAGGGGGACACGTACACAGGGAGAGATTTAAACAATTTTCTAAAATATAAAATAAACAGCGGAGGAGGGTGCAGGCTCTGTACGAGGGGGCGTCGTGGCGTTGGACGGCGCTGTGCGATCACGTGGCCACCATTACGAGCGAGAAACGGACCACTCTCTCTCTCTCTCTCCTGCGGTTTTGACCGGCGGAAAAATGGGGGAGGAGAAACGGCCGGCAGCGGCGGGGTAGGAGGGGGAAGTTACCGATCTTGATGGAGGTGACGCGGAGGCCGCAGGCCTTGAGGAGCACGCCGATGCTGCTGGCCGTCACGCCCTTGCCGAGCCCGCTCACCACGCCGCCGGTCACCAGCACGTACTTCATGGCTACTGCAGGCTAGCTAGCTGGTCTCCGGGCGGTCACTGCACTGGCTCGCCGGCTAGCTCGTGCGAGGTGAGGCTGCCGTGGGAGGGAGGAGAAGAGGGGGGAAATGGGTGGGAATGGGATGAGAGTGGGGGGGGAGGGAGGAGGCGAGGCTTAAATAGGACTTGCCCCTGAGGAGGGGGACAGAACAAAAGTGCTAGGTGTGAAAAAAAAAACCCATAATACTATTTCCCCCTTCTCCTCCCTCTTACTAGTATCTCATAATACTAACTGATAGTGCTAGGTGTGAAAAAAAACCCACCACCCCTCTCACTTTCACTCCCTAAGTATCTATCCTCTGGGATGATATTTTGTTTGTTTATTCATGGAGATCTAATAAGGCTCTTTGTTTTGGGTACTACTTGATCTAAGGCTCTAGGAGGAGGGCCACGTTGATTTGCATATTCCTTTAGATTTATGTTGACTGTTTTTAAGGCTCATTACAGCTTTAACTGTTAGATGATGAAAGATATGTACCACCTATATATGTGACGACTCTACTAGGTTGAAATTAAAAAAAAATATATATATATATACATAATCTAATTGACTTAAGTAAACGGACGTCGGAGCAGATTTTCACTACCTGGACACGCATGTCTTCAAAATCTCGAGCCGTTCGACCACTTCGTGATAAGTAGAGTGGATCTTTAGAACCTAGAGTACACCGAAGCTCCTTTATAAAACCTAGCATAACATAAAAATGAGAGTGCTACAACGTAAGTATGGAAACTTAATCGATATCACTCTCATTCACTTTGCAAATGGTCATATTGTTTGAGGAAAAATTGTATGACCAAGCTTCAACTCAAATTTGTGTGAGTGTGATTTTTCCGAATTTGAAAATCGTATTTTGGCAATGGGTTCATTCTAATGATCTAGAATTTGACCCTATACATGGATTTTTTTTTTCAAAAAGGAGGATAACACAGTGTTTGCATCGATTGATAGTCATATATTATTCATTATTCAAAATTTAGCTAAAATCCGACATCAAAGCCAAACAAGTCAACTAGAAAAAAATTGTCGTGGCCATATACCTCGAGACAGTAACTCTAGCAGGCTACCACTGACTCTAAGGTAAAATCCCTAGCCCAGTGATAAAAGACCAACAAAAATACACGAATCCGGACGGCCTTCAGGAAGGAGTCCTTACATGTGCGCCAACTCTAAGTCGATCTCGTGGTTTTCATCCCCAAAAACCGAGTTTTGAGTCACTACCTTCAACAATGACACGACGCACCGGGCGTCGACATTGCCTGATTCATCATATATGGTTGTCGGTACTTTGACAATCAATTCATTGCAATATGGTAACCAAATAAGTCTTTATTTTGTAGTTTGAATCACAAGCAGTGAAGCAACAAGTTGAGTTATGCGGGTGCGAAACAACCAAATTGTTGCGCTCAACTTATGTACACAAGTTGTCATCTTGGTGAACATGTTCATGTCCCATGGGCAAAATAATTTTAAACGCCAGTGACCAAAAAATTTATTTCTAACACTCGGGATAAACCTTTTCCTTTTTCATGAATAGTTATATGCACATAAAGGACTGTTTTTTCGTCAAGGAACACATGCTTTAGAGTGCAACATCGAATAAATAAAATAACAAGTTTCCTGTAGTGAGTCATCCACGATCTAAAGTTCGAATTTAAACAATATAAAGATTATTGAGCACAAAAGAACCGCCAACAATTTCCCCTTTGTAAATGAGAATCTTACCACCAAGACCAGTGGTTGACACAGGTGACCAGAGATGGAATTAAGCTTCCGTTTGAGACTTTGGGAGACCACCTTTTGTTCGAGAACCTATTCCGTTCAGCCCTGCTGCAAGTCTAAATGTGCAATGTTGATCGTTGGTTTCCCATTTGACAATACAACGGGAATCGTACTTCCATCAAAAGTGCATGCAAAAGCCACTTATATTCCCTAGCTGACGATCGATGATTGACCACTTAAGTGACTGCTAAGTCTTGAAAGAATCAAGCCATCTTGCAGATGCAGCTAAGCAAAGCACTAGCGCGTGTGTACGTACTTTTGCACGACGAATCCGATTCTAAGAAGGAAATCGCGACCATCTCCGGGCGCCCTGAGCCGTCTAATCCCCTACATCTTTTATTTATCTTTCCACTTTCTACGTACATGACAGAAGAGAAGTCTCTTGAACTTTGTACCGTCAGACGTACACACACACCCCATACTCTATCGATCTACTTCTTTTTCTGAAACAAATGCATATATAGAGCCGTGCAATATATGCTCAGATATGAACATATGCCGACTAACAGTACGTGATGATCAAGCTAGTGTCACCTCGTCCGTCCGGGGCTTTGCTGTCGATCGACCGACTTAATCAGAGAACGTCATAATCTGTTGTAGTTGATTAGTCTGGGCAGGCAATCGATCACTTTCTCTGAATTCCTTGATCATGTCTATATACGCGGTTTACTTGCTCGATCCATCTGTTTTACAGCTCATTCCGAGTTTTCGATCGCGCCTTCGAGAATCAAGAAAAGAAAATTCCGTTGATGCGACTCCATATATGTTTTGACTTGACATCTTGGCGCCAAATTAGCTTCATGCTACCTGCCTGCCTGCAGCGATCTCGGTCTGCACACAGGATTACAAATCTTATTTTGCAGCTAACTACTACCTGCCAGGATTTGCTAGCTGTAAGATCGCCCCGAGAGCTACGTGTGTTTCAAAGCTGTAAGCATTCAATAGGCAAACTAGCCCATTCAAGACATCTTCAAGCGTGTGACAAGACGTCTACGTACTTGCATTTATCCAGCAAAAAATAATCTCTACTTGGTTTACCCGAAGAGAAAACTGTCTACTTTGACACGGAGAGAGGCGAAATGGGGCAGGGCTAGCTTACGCGCGCGCGCTCGCGCGGTTTCCTACCGCGACGGTCGGAAATTCCGACAGCAAAACGACTAGGACGGGAGGAAGAAGAAGATGAGCGCCCCGCTGCCGCCGTCGGCCTCGCCGCCCGCGGCCGGCGGCGCTCCCGCACCCGCCTCGCCGCCCACCGTACTCAAATCTCCTCCTTCGCCGGTCCGCCGCTGCCCCGGACCATCCCTCTAAGCCGCCACCCTTCTTCTCCGGTGACGGCGACCCGCACCTTCGCACCCCCGCACCCCCCAAGTTAAGGTTTGTTACTCGCCTCCACCTCCTCCACCGCGGCTGCGGCTTCGGCTCGCGACTTCGCCTCAGTCGGGATGGGGACGGGAGAAAGGAAATCGTGAGGAAGAAGAGAAAAGGAAGGAGAACATGGGTGGGACCCACCCGCGCGTCGCGTTGACGCGAACCGCTTGAGCGGTCGAGCATGCGCGAGTAAGACTTTTTGGGAGAAATGGCTCCTGAGATACACGGTCAATTAATGAAAAATAATCAGGAATTTCAATACTCTATGGAACAATTTACACTTATGAATATTCATACTTTTATGCGCATGTAAATTCTGATCAAAATGTGAGCACATTTGCATCTTGAGAGAAAAAAGTAAGTAAACTTTGGTTCCATAACAACCAACATATTTTTACGAGAAGACCAAAGCCATATCTTAAACATGTCCCTACCCTTACAAGACGGGAGAATATCTAGTGCTACCATGTGTTTAGGTGCTACCAATCCTACCAACAAAAAAATAATTAAATTTGTCAAAAAAATCTACGAAAAAACATGAGTGTTTCTACTACCTCCAAAAATTTCAGTTCCAAATTCGAAATGAGCAGTGAGAAACAAAAAAGACAAATCTGCTATGAATAGTGTCATTCATAGCAGATTTGTCTTTTTTGTTTCTCACTGCTCATTTCGAATTTGGAACTGAAATTTTTGGAGGTAGTAGAAACACTCATGTTTTTTCGTAGATTTTTTTGACAAATTTAATTATTTTTTTGTTGGTAGGATTGGTAGCACCTAAACACATGGTAGCACTAGATATTTCCCACCCTTACAAGACCACCCTACAAAACAGAAAATGACACACGTGTACTTTGGTAAATTGACGTATTTTTCTTCATGCACTTGATTGCAGCACGCCATGAGCTAAGTAGATGTCATCTCTAGATATCAGGAACACCATTCAAGTCATGGTAACATTGTTAACGCAGTGGACGGGACGTCGTCGGTCGGACCCTAAAGGTGCTAGAGACAATGAGTTGAGGATTAGATCGTCGACACATTAAAGAGGACAACGAAGAGGACATGACAACAACCGCAAATCCATCCAGACAGAATCCGGGAGGCCTTACCTCGCTAGCGTCCCGACGAAACCAAAGTTCGACATGCTTCGCCAAATGGAGAAGAAGCCAACAGACCAAAACACGAAACATCACCATCCACTCTGCCAAACAAAGCCTTGAAAGACCACCTACATGAAGGAAGACGGATTCAAGATCCCAGATCAAGCCATGAACGAAGCTCCACATGCCATTCCGTGATGCCAAGGAGCACCTCCTGAGCGAGGATAGGGTGGGAAACCTTAATCCACACAGTCGTCGGAGCCATTGCCTCGGCAACACTGACATGACACCTAAACTGAGCCCTAGCCTAAGCTACGATCAACCAAAACTACACGGGCAACCCCAAACTGAGGTTCACCCACCTCTATGGTACCAAAAGGCACCCGGAGGCGAGGAGAACCCACAACAGCTGCATCATGCGGGGAACCCTAGCTTCTTGTCTTATGTCCAGAATGGTGGCGCGGTTTTCACACACACAAAAAAAAGATTATGAACACAAAAACAAGAGCGAAAATTATGCCTTCTCTTAAAAGAAATACAATTAAATTCAAAATTTCCATGTCTCATTACTTACTAGGTTTTTTTCTACATTCTGGAAATCAATTTTTGCACCTAGAGGCACATTTGTGTTTCTATCTTTGACATCTTCTTTTGATATTGATTAAAAGGCATGCGATGTTCAGGTAATTTAAATCAACACAGTGGAGCATGTGCTCCTGGTCCTAGATGAAACAAATGTTTTCTTATTATAGAAAATGAAAAACCTTACACATGTAAATGCATGTGTGCTATGTGTACATATAAATTCTCATGGAAAATAGGCAAGTTGTGTGGCTTGTGTGAAACAACTGTCTTCCAAAATTTGGTTTTGTAGAGCATTGATATGTGTTTTTTTAGGGCAAATATGTAGTGCCCTCACCTTTTAAAGATGCAGATATATGTGCTTACAATGGTAGTCCGTGGATCGACTCACTACCATACACAGTTTAAGATGAAATACCGTAAAATTGCATCATAATATATTACATGAATGATATAAATTGCATAGACAAATGGCTATCTCAATTCAAAGTAAACAACAAAATTACATAAAGGTCGTGGAGTCCTTGTCTTCATGTGCCACAGGAGAAATGTCGAGTGGAGACTCATAACCCTAATCGTATCTTGCTTCTCGTCGGAATAACCTGCAACATCAAACGTTGCAGCCAAAATGGGCAATACATTGAATGCATTGGAAAATGACACAAAATGGTATAACAGAAACCAATCTTCTAAATGCTCATACGGCTAAATGGAGTTTAGACCGGATTTGCTGAAACCATATCGTCTTCAAATACATTTTCCATCTAATTAAAGTAGTAACACTGTTAAATCCATGTGTACCATGTGAAAACACTTGTAGACGCCAGTGTGTATATACCCTTGTTCACCCATCAAGTTTTAATTTAAGAAATTGGGATGAGGAGATCTTCACACTTCTTTACGTCCAGTTGCTCCAAGTCATTTACTTCAGTCTAGTCAGTTAAAGTTGTCCATGGCTAAGTAATAAGTTTTGACACTCAATAGAGGTCCGTGATGTGAGCATTTTCATAGGTTTACCATCGATATGATCCCCTACCATGCCAGTAATGTGAGCATTTTCATAGGTTCAACGATGGAATTGGCCCCTACCATGTCAATGATGTGAACATTTGCAAAGGTTGAGACAAAATGGCCCCCTACCATGCCAACGATGTCGCATTTGCATAGTAATTTCAGCCAAAATTTCCCCTACCATGCCAATGATGTGGACATTTGCATCGGTTCGACCAAAATGCCCCCCCCCACCCCTACTCAGGCACGGAGACAAGGGGGCGAGCATGGGCTACGCCCCCTATGCTTGTGATTTGCACAAACATATTACACATGATAGCTCCTTGATTATGCTAATTTGTCTAGCTTTGCCCCCCTCATATAGAAAACACACACACACACACACTACATAGTTTAACCTTGCCCCCCTTGAGCTTAGTGCCTGCCACTACTATTCCATCTGCCTTTAAGTCTTCACCATCCCACTCAAATAGTTCACTAACCTTATGTTGGTTTGTATAAAGACATACTTTTCAACTACAATCTGTTGTCATGATATCCAATCCCCATCTACAAGCATCAATCAACATAACATATAACTATCCTAACTAGGTTGCATAATACTTTGATAGTCCTGATATGGATACTACAAAAACACAAGTTCATAATAAAATAATGGGACTTCATGACCAAAGTATCACTTGACTTTGAAAGTTGTCATTATTAACACTCTCTTTGCTAGGTAGAAAGCTGCACTCCGTCCAGTCTATACTTTAAAATAAAATAATACTGAACAAACAATTTCAACAAACATATAGTAGGCACAAAGCAATTCAATTTAAATTATGGTATGTTGACATCCTCTGGAACAAGCCTTAACTCAAGGTTCAACTTTGCAAAAGGTGCTTTGCATTTGAGTTCATGGTCTGCAAATTATGGTCGAAGGGAGAATTGAATTCAAATATGAATAGGATGAAAGGGTATGGTGTTCCAAAGGTTTGACTGGTTGTTCATGATCCATATGATCAGATTGGAATTTTGATCACAAGGGCTGATTCCATTTTTAGTCCTTACTTTGCATTTTATAATAGTACACGACTTTATTTCAAATTTTAAATACTTCTATGATATAATAGTTACCACAATTTTAGGTTTCAGTTCTACTTGAGGGATGGTATGATTTCTGTCATTTTGCAATAATGATAATTAATTTAAAAATGATTTATAGAGTTTAAACTATGCTAAAAATTCTCAACTTTAGTGTCTGGTTTTTAAATGAATTTCAATTTGTCAAAATAGAAAATTAACAGTTTGGGAAATGTTCTGAAGATTCTAAGGTTTCTAGAAATATTTTATTTGCATTTTTTGGACTTACAGACTTAAAGATATGCCAAATTACTCAAATCACTCATTTGAGGTTTGAATAATTTTAAACTAAACACAACAGAAAAACAACCATGGGAATAGGTTCTAGATGTCTCAAGGATTCCAGAGACATAAATTTGTCAAATTGGAATAAACACATGAAAAGTTGTGATGGTTTGAAACTATAGGGGTGTTTCTACAAAATTTCCAATTATTTCATTTTTGGGAATTAATACGGAAACTAGGCAGGACATGTGGCGCTATCCTATTGGTTGGTACCGGTTGCGTTTAAGTGATCTATTTGGACCATGAGATCTCGCGGCTCGACTTTGGCTTGGTTCGGCTAGGCTTAAGCTCGACTCGATATCGTGGCAGCATGATTGGGATCTAATGACTGAGAAACGATGACCATACCATGGATCTCGCCAAAAATGTAGTTACGGTGGCTGAGGGCCGGGCTCGAATCTGGATGCGCTCGTCGATCTAGTGGTCGCCTGGTTTCGGGATGACCACGACGAGATGCGGTACGACGGGGAAAAGACGAGGGTGGTAGCGGCTTCAAGTGGGGCTTCTTGGAATAGCATGGAGGAGCGGCAAGATTTGTGTGGATGCCGGCGAGCTCCTGTCGAGCTCACACTCGTCGAATTGTTGTGGGAAAAATTTGAATAAGGGCATGCATGCGGAGATGCGTCATGACAAAATGGGGCGGTGGGAAAACCTTCATTGTTGCATGAATCACTTGGTGAGGAGGCGGCGCTCTCCGACGACCAATTTTTGCAGCCTGACGGTGTCAAGGACTAGATTTTTGGGGGCAAACAAGAGAGGAGAGGTATGGGATTTATAGGAGTGCGAGGTCGTGACCTTTGATGGTACATAATGGCGGGAATCATGTGCGAAAATGGCACGTTCGACGGGCGAGATTAGCGGCGAGAGGTGGAAGACGAGGTGGCGTGGCAGTGGAGCCCGTTTGTCAGTTTTATTCTTTTTCATTTTTCTTTTCTAAATTTTGTTTATACCTCCAAATCAATTCAAATGAATTTCTAAAATTTTATAAATTCAATTTAGTCATTTTAAATACTTAGGAACCTTTTACACAAAAATTATAAATTTGATAAAAATAATTAATGCTAATAGGTCATAAAAATTCTTACGCAATTTTTGATTATTGAGTTTAGGGCTGATAAAATCCCCCAAGTGGTTCTTTATGCTTTTCAAAACTCCAAAAAATTGAATTATAGGGTTATTCAAGACATTTCAAAAACAAACACACTAATGAAGATATCGTATTACATTCTACCATTTTAGTTTTCTTTTACATTTAAAATTTTCTTTTATATAATTTCAAAAGTTTCAATTTCTTGTGAAATTTGGTTAAATTTTAGCAATCCAAAATTTTCGGATGTTACAAAATCATATGCTTTTTTTCATTTTATTTTGCGTGCACATACAAAAACAAAACATACACGTTATCAACATAATTCAGAGGTGCGAAAATGGCGCGGTCGTGGCCTTTGGTTTTCAAAACTCGAAAATGGAATTATACGGTTATTCAAGACATTTTAAAAAGAAAACACTAATGAACATATCACATTGCATTCTGACCTTTTGTTTTTCTTTTAATTTCAGTTTTTCTTTTATATAATTTTAAAAGTTTTAATTTCTTCCGAAATTTGGTTAAATTTTAACAATCCAATTTTTTATATGTTACAAAATCGTATGTATTTTTTTCTTTTTCGTACTGCAGATAAAAAACAAAACATAAACGTTATCGGCATAATTTAGATTTTTTTTATTTTCAAATTCGTCTAGAGATTTTACTGTTTATTCGAGAAGCATGTGCTCCAAGATTCCAATTTGCCGCCACCCACAGCTCTCCACCAATTTCCTCGGAAAAAAAGATAAGTTGTTGGATCGAACCCGGCCACATATTCACAAGTGCCCTAGCCCCTTCTCTCTCCTTGATTGATAATAATGTACTACTACAGTTACAACATAGCACACTCGCTGTCTCGCAGCAGGAATAATTAACGGACGTCGTGTCACCTTGATCAGTCACCGTTGAAAATCAATGTTCGGGTGCACTCTCCCCGTCCTGCATTAACTACACATCATTGCTGGCATGTGCCGCTAAACGTCAAACTAATGATGCTTTGGTCATCATTATCCGGAGTCATAATCCAGATTGCTGCAGGAAAATTTCCTGGCTAAACTGCGTACGTGGGCGTCGCTGTCCGTCTCAGGGCCAGACGTCGAGATCGATCGTCTCCCGGCCGGCAGTTGTTGGTTCCGTCACGTACGTTATCCATAGCTAGTGGCCGCCTAAATTTTTGCCCTGAGAGTGCAAAGCGAGTCACAGCCGACGCTACAACTAGCTTCTCCACGTACGCACCCCTCTAACTAGAAAAATACACTCCAACGGTTGAGTGGTAACGGCTATCCTCTCCTCCATCCCCAAATTAAATCAGCAGCTACAAAAACGGCCTCCTGCGTGTTCTTGTTAAATATGGCATGTTTTGTTGAGTGGCAGCCATCATCATCTACTTCATCACCTGTAAGTAGGGCCGACAGCGAAGCGGATACGGTTGGATAATACTATCATGCCTTTTTTATGATTCGGGATAGGGCGAATGCCGCTCCGGTTCAAATAAGATGTGGATTATGTCGGAGTCAGACATGGTATGGTGAGAAAACAAACAAGTGGATAATTTACACCTATATACATAGAATTTCACTATTATAAGAAAACTCCGTTGTTCACAATTGTTATCCGTTTTAAAGTAGTATAAAAAACATACAACGGTACAACAAATTACTCACTATTTCCCAAAATGTAAGGCGTGCTTAGTTTTGCAGGTCACTAAAGCACGACTTTAGCCACTATTATATATCCAACTATTTATATTAGTAAATCTACAAAATAAGATATTTTCTCGGTTTGGGTTATTAATCCCCTCACCGTTTATAGATAATTTAGTACTTAGTTATATACATATGAGAGCTTAGGCATTCTTTTTTTCGGATCTGGACACAGGTCGCGTCCTCCTCCCGCCGCCCCCGCGTGGCGGCGAGGAGGAACCCTAGATCGCCGCCGCGTCCCTCCCTCATCCCTCCTCCCTCCATCGTTGCCGCCACCCAAGGGTGCGGCTAGGAAAAGCCTGGCCAGCGCCGGCAACAACGTGGCTTTCTTCGTGCCTCGTGCGGGGAGTCTGCGAGAGTGGCGTCTCCAGGCTAGGGCAAGGCTCGGCCGCCGGAGGCTCAGCGTGGTGGTGATCTGGCGCCTCGGCATCGGGGAGCTGTGACGCACGACGGCTAGAGTGGTGGCGGCGGCAAGGGAGCTTCTCTGGTCGACCGGCGGCGGTGGTTTCATCCATGGACAGAGGGGCAGTGATGGTCGGTGATGGTAGCGTTGGGTTGTGCCCCAAGCGAAGGCGTGGATGTAGTAAGTAGCAGTTTTCCCTCGTTAACGAACCGAGGTTTATCGAACCAGTAGGACTTTGAAATCAACAACAAAGTGAATGTTGAAGATCTCTAGCACTTAATCTTCAACAGACGTGGACCTGCACACACTCAACCAATTACTTTGCCCCCAACGGCGGAAAGGTTGTCAATCTTTCCGGTCTCGCAGAAAACAAAGCGGTTAATTGCATAGTGAAGTAGATGAAAATATGAAAGTGGACCAGAAGAGTAATGATGATGAAAAGTGAATAAATGTTGCAATCAATGTAAAAAGATGGACCGGGGCCCATGGGTTCACTAGTGGAGTCTCTCAAGTAAATAAAACACTCATATGATGGGTAAACAAATTACAGCTAGGCAATTGATAAGATTATAACACAAACTTAATCTAGCTATGACATAGAGAACATGATAATATTTATGTAGGCATCACGACAATGAACAAAGACCGTTGAGTCCAACTGCATCTTTGTCTAAAAAGTCCACCGTGGGATCGCTATCCAGCCTATCACCCAACGGTATTAAGTTGCAAGCAACAGACATTTGCATTAAGTAAAGCGCATGAAGTAAGCAATACTAATATTAAAAGAGATATTAACACCGCTGTTTTACCCTTAGTAGCAACAGCACACGCTCGCCCTTAGACGTTTCTGTCACTCGTGTCCAGGAACAAAAGGGGGCATGAACCCACTATCTAGCATAAATACTCCCTCTTGGAGATACACACAATCACTTGGCCAAAGTAACTACGCACATCGGAGAGCATGCAAGAACATAAATCAACATATAAGAATCATGCACAATCTGATCATAACTTCATAATCCATCAGATCCCAACAAACACATCACATAGCATTACAATAATCGATCTTGATCATGTTAGGCAGCTCACAAGATCATAATACATAAAGCACAAGGGAGAGAGACTACCATCTAGCTACTTCCATGGACCCGTAGTCCAAGGTGGGACTACTCACAAATCATCCCGAAGGAAGGCATGGCGATGAAGAGCCCTCCGGTATCGATCTCCCCTCCGGCAGGGTGCCGGGATCAGCTTCAGAATCACCCCCGAACTAGGGTTTATGGTGGCAGCGCCTCGGGGTGACTTATATGGAAAATAATGGCCGCCCCGACGTTTTTGGGATTAATCTGATTTTATAGGCGTTGAAGGGGGGCGAGGTGACCCACCAGGAGCAGGGGCGGGTCCCACCCGCCGCCCCAGGGCAGGTCACGGCTGGGGGTCGTCCCTGCCCTGTGGGTGGCCCCCAGGGCTGCCCTCTGGACTGAAACTCCGTCTTGGCGAATAAAAAATACTCGTAAATTTTCAGCGCATTCCGAGAATATTTACTTTGGTAAGTTTCTAAAACAAAAAAGACAGCAAAAATAGGAAACTGTCACTGGGCATCTTGTCAATAGGTTAGTCTGACAAAATGCATAAAAATGATGTAATATGATAGTAGAAACATGTGACAACATTACAAAACTAGCATGGATCAATCAAAAATTATAGATACGTTTGACACGTATCAGGCAGCGGGATATCGGTCCCCTTTGCACTCTCCGGCGAGGGTTGGCCCCTGGCTTGCCGGCAGCGCGTGGATGGGTCGGTGAGGGGCGTTTGGAAGTCCCTTTGTCAAGGTCTTGATGGTGTTGTGCGTCGTGCATATCCAACCAGCTGCAGGGTCAGGTGGCGTGACTGCCGATGAAAATCGCGCCAACTTCGGTCATGGCGGACGATGGTGGCGTCTTTGACGTCATTTCCTCCCAAGGCATCGTCATTGCAGTTTGCGTTACCTCGCTCGGGATGCTCCGGGGTAACCCTAAATCTGGGTCTCATGGATTCGATGAAGGTGGCACCTTTGGTGTCGCTCTCCCTCCTGAGGGCATGATGAGGGCATGATGTGGAGTATCAACGTGCGCATGTGGCGCGCGTCATGTGTCTGCTGGACCGTTTTGTGCCCCCGGCTAGCCATTGGGAAGCTTGGTTGAGGCCTCCGGATTTAGATGATGTGCATAGGTGTGTGAGGTCAGAGTAGTGGCTCCGATCAGGTCCACCCGTTCATCCAGGTTGTAGGTGTAGCGAGTTATCGCCTGGACGGTGGCTTCCGGCTGATTGGTGTATCTCTTTGTAAGGCTTGGTGGTTTGTGTTTTCTCTTTTTATCAATAAAAAAGGCTATGTGCATCCTTTGGATGTAGAGGCTGGAGGTACACCCTCCATTTCGAAGAAAAAAATCCTTCCTTCTCAATATTAACTAATGTGGTTTCCTCTTTTTCTTCTGTTTGTTTCCAGATACATGTGGTTTTCTCTCTCAATGCCACCACTCTATTCTTTCACTCCAATACATATTTGCTTTTTCTCCCAACTATTGGTGTACAGTGTAATTAATGGGAATGCGTAAATAACCTCCTAGGTACTCTCTGCACTCTTGGTGTATAGGGCTCAATTCGATTTCATCACGACCTAGACAACAGAGTATTAGATGTTAAAAATTCAAATCTAAGACTAAATGGATTTATGATATGATAACCGAGGCCCACGAGTAAGTGATGATGTGGCATTATTACATCTCCAACATGTCATCGGTTGCCTAGAAATGAAGGTTAAAATTTCAACCAGATTTTTTGCCAAGTCTGACAAAAAGTAATGGAACTTTAAATGCCTGGTCCAAATTGTTTGAAACTTTAACAGATTACTTAGTTCATATTGTTTCAGTTACTCTGAAAGTTTTATATTTTTTGAAAAGTACAAAAATTCACCAAAGCTTTGCCGAATCTCACAAACTACAAAACTTATTTCATACTTTCGAAGATTAGCTAGTGTACGTACATTGTCAGGTGATGACACATGGATAGACAATGCAACATCACACTGACTTGTGGGTCCTGGTCGCCAGATCTGCTATTAATTAGAATTTTGGACCTACGTGTAACCTATTGCACGAATAATTGTGGTATGCGTAGAAAACACGTAAAGTGAGCAGGTTGCACAATGACGAACGCAATAGTTCCGGATTTATGCAAATCCCTCCACACCTTAGCCATGTTGATGATCGGACGATGCCTTGGTATACTAGGATATGAGGTTTCAGTTTTGAAATTAAGTGTGATTTTACTCGAATGTAGGTAATCATTATTGGATTTAAATTTTGAACCAGCCAAGGGAGACTAGAGGGAAGGGATTAGGCGATGGGAGCCGACATGAGGAGAAGATTGGCGAAGGAGAGGCACAAGAAGTAGGAATATTGGGAGGTGACAGTCACATGCCGGGTATGCTAGTCGATCCGCATGACCCATTTTGTCAGGGTTGAGAAACGTTGAAAGCTGGATAAGGAGTGAACGGACGGACGACTGCAAACATAAATCTTTAAAAGTAGGCACTAGTAGAAAAACCACCTTTCGGACGCTGCCGAATTGGCATTAGGCCCGGTTGACTGATAAACCGGGACCAATGCCTGGCATTGGTCCCGGTTCGAGCTGCCAGGGGCCGTGGAGCATTGGTCCCGGTTCGGTTGGGTACATTCGTCCCGGTTCGTGGCACGAACCGGGACCAAAGCTGTCGCGGAGGCTTTGGTCCCGATTCGTGCCACGAACCGGGACGAATGCCCGAGCTTTGGTCCCGGTTCGTGCCACGAACCGGGACGAATGCCCCTCCCCTGCCTATATATACGTAACCCCCGTCTTCTTCTCTACTCTGTTATTTTTTTTGCTCGGATTGGTGGGAAGTGGGTGCTAGTTTTTTTTTCCTTTGCCACGCACAAGATGTGTTCGACGAAATGCCCGAGCCACACTTAAGTTCACACAAAATGATATCCTCGACCGAGGTTAGCAACTTTATCCTTCTCATCTATAATTGATACAGAAATATTGCATGTGTCGATGTACGGTGGTCATTTCAGTATTCAATATGTTATTCTAATTGTATTTGATAACTTAATTATATGATATGCAGATGGATGAACGGCAGCGATGGATGTACGGCGACCGACGCAGTTCTGATTTTATTACAGGCCTGCATAAATTTATCCATGTGGCTGAGGCAAACAAATATGATGGTTTTATGCCTTGTCCATGTGTGGACTGTCGGAACGTTAAGGAGCACTCTTCGTCGAGAACCCTTCAAGGCCACCTGCTTCGGAGAGGTTTCATGCCCAGCTATAATTGTTGGACCAAGCACGGAGAAAGAGGGGTTATGATGGAAGACGATGAAGAAGAAAATGATGATGAGAACTATCGTATGTTCTCTGAAGAATACGGTGATACTGCGATGGAAGACAATGAAGAAGAAGGTGGTGAAGAACAACGGACGCCAGATGAGCATGCTGATGGTCTTGGTCGGGTCATTTCCGATGTACAACGAGAATGCGATACAGAAAAGGAGAAGCTGAAGTTGGAGGCCATGCTAGAGGATCACAAAAAGTTGTTGTACCCAAATTACGAAGATGGCAGCACAAAGCTCGGTACCACACTGGAATTGCTGAAATGGAAGGCAGAGACTGGTTTATCTGACAAGGGATTTGAAAAGTTACTGAAAATAATGAAGCCGAAGCTTCCAAAGGATAATGAACTGCCCGAGACTACGTACGAAGCAAAGAATGCTATCTGCCCTCTAGGATTAGATGTGAAGAAGATACATGCATGCATCAATGACTGCATCCTTTACCGCAGTGAGGAGTATGATAATTTGGATGCATGTCCGGTATGCAATGCACTGCGATACAAGATCAGACAAGATGATCCTGGTGATGTTGAGGGCGATGACGAGCCCGTCGGGAAGAGGATTCCTGCTAAGGTTATGTGGTATGCTCCTATAATAGCACGGTTGAAACGTCTGTTCAGAAACAAAGAGCATGCCAGGTTGTTGCGATGGCACAAAGAAGAGCGTAAGAAAGACGGGAAGTTGAGACACCCCGCCGATGGGTCTCAATGGAGAAAAATCGAGAGAGAGTACCCGGACTTTGCAGGTGACGCAACGAACTTATGGTTTGGTCTAAGTACATACGGTATGAATCCTTTTGGGAGCAGAGCTGCAGTCACAGCACCTGGCCCGTGACTCTATGTATCTACAACCTTCCTCCTTGGTTGTGCATGAAGCGAAAGTTCATTATGATGCCAGTTCTCATCCAAGGCCCGAAACAACCCGGCAACGACATTGATGTGTACGTAAGGCCATTAGTTGATGAACTATTGCAGTTATGGGCCATACCAGGTGTACGTGTGTGAGATGAGCACAAACAGATGGAATTTGACCTACGAGCGTTGCTGTTCGTAACCATCAATGATTGTCCTGCTCTTAGTAACATTTCAGGACAGTCAAATAAGAGATACAACGCATGCACGCATTGTTTAGATAAGACTAAAGGTACATATTTGGAAAAATGTAAGAAGGTCGTGTACCTGGGGTGTCGTCAATTTCTTCCAGGCAGTCACCCCGTAAGAAAGAAAGGCAAGCATTTCAATGGTGAGGCAGATCACCGGAAGAAGCCTAAGCTCCCTGATGGTGATGCTATATTTGGTATGGTCAAGGACATAGAAGTAATCTTTGGAAAGGGTCCTGGCGGCCATTCTATTCTGAAAGACGTCGCTACCGGACACGCGTCCATGTGGAAGAAGAAATCTATATTTTGGGAGCTACCCTATTGGAAAGTTCTAGAGGTTCGGTCTTCAATCGACGTGATGCACGTGACAAAGAATATTTGCGTAAACCTGCTAGGCTTACTCGGCGTGTATGGGAAGACAAAAGATACACCGGAAGCAAGGGAGGACCAGCAGCGTATGAAAGAACCAAACAACAAGCATACGGATAAAGGGCGTCATTACATAAGCAGCTACGCTCTTACGAAAGCAGAGAAGGAAATATTTTTTGAGTGCCTGAGCAGTATCAAGGTCCCGGCTGGCTTTTCGTCAAATATAAAGGGAATAATAAATATGGCAGATAAAAAATTCCAAAACCTGAAGTCTCATGATTGCCACGTGATTATGACGCAGTTGCTTCCGATTGCATTGAGGGGGCTTCTATCGGAAAATGTTCGAGTACCCATTGTGAAGCTATGTGCATTTCTCAATGCAATATCTCAGAAGGTAATCGATCCAGAAAGTCCGACAAGGTTACAGAAGGATGTGGCCCAATGTCTTGTTAGTTTTGAGTTGGTGTTCCCCCCATCATTTTTCAATATTATGACGCATCTCCTGGTTCACCTAGTCGACGAGATTATAGGTCTAGGCAGGAGTATGACTAATATTGTTAGGACAACTGATCCACTGTTGTCATTCTGTACCGTATCAAATACACCGTCGAAGTTAGTTTCAGAGTATGTGATCACCATTGCAGTTCTCTTTTATGTGATCATAGTTTAGGTTACTACTTGCTTTTGAAAACTTGCGACCTAAACTATCGACTTCCGGATATGTGTGTAATATTCATGCATATGTATGCCAAATATTTGGGATCCACTGTTGTCATTCTGTACCGTATCCGGTCGATTACCTGAAGGATCCACTGTTGCCATTATGTACTGTTTAGTGAGATATGAATTAAATCAATAGATATGAATTAATTCAATAGATATAAATTAATTCAATAGATATAAATTAAATAAATAGATAGATTACATTTTTATCAACAATTTGATATTTTAATTTCATTTTTCTGATAAACATATCAAAATATATTGAATTTATAAAATTAATTAATGACTTAATGGAGTTCAAATTCCAAATTTTGTAATTAAATGAATTCNAGCGCTCGGAATCCACATCCCTGCCGTCAGGCTGTCGAATTTCCGCGCCGCCGCTCGCCGTCGTCTGCTCCTCCGGCGCCCGCTCCGTGCCGTCCTCCGCCGCCCGCTTCTCCGGCCGCTCCTCCGCCGGCCTCCACGGACCTCCTCCGCCACGCGAGCCCGGCCTCCTCGGTCCGCCGGACGCTCGATCTCCTCCGGCCTCCTCCCCCGTCGGACACGCGCGCTCCTCCGGCCTCCTCCCCCGTCGTCGATTGTCGCCGTCCTTCTTCCCCGTCACCGTCGCCGTCCTCAAGGTGAGCCGGGGCTACCGGCCTCCTCCCCCCTCCCCCCACCGCGCCGGGCTACCTCTCCTCCCCTCGGCCCATGCTCTGGATGTGCTAGCTAGCTAGGGATATTTTGCAGGTTCCAGATGGGAGAGGAGAATGGTGATTGTTGCTATTGTTTCCTGTGCATACAGCAATGAAGATCTTCAATTTCGAGTATTTTAGATGGAATATTAGCTGATGCTTGGTCGGAGTGTTTTGTAGGTCTCGTTCCCACGATCGTTTTGAGTGGTCATTCACTCAATTTCATTCAGCCGTTTAGCCGGAGTAACGAAACAAGTTGATGCACTGTTTTTAGTTAGTTAGTTAGTGTATGTTAGTGCATTAGTTAGTGTAGGTTAGTTAGTGCATTAGGTTAGGAAAAATATTTAGTTCGTTAGTTTTAGAAAAATATTTAGTTAGTTAGTGCATTAATTTTAGAAATATTTAGTTAGTTAGTGCATTAGTAATTTTAGTTAGTTAGTTTTAGATTTAGTTAGTTAGTTTTTAAAAATATTATAATTAGTGTAGTAAATTTAGAAGAGTTAGCAAATTTAGCAAAGTTAATTTTTTAACAAAGTTTGAAAATTTAGCAAAGCAATGTTATTTGATGATTGGTAGGTAATTTAGTGTTAGAAATTTAGTGTTAGGAAATTTATTAGAAATGTTATTAGAAAAATTTGCTAAGTCAATTGGAATGATTTAGTGGTAGCTGATTTTGCTGTTTTTTATGAGCCCAAGAAAATAATGTTGTCTTCTTGGCTATTCTTAATGCAAGCCGATGATTAGAATAGTCCATTATGCTTGCAAGAAGATGTCTACAGAACCAAGGGTAAATGCAAGAACAATGCATTTATTTCTACTTCGTTCTTGTAGGCACTCGTTTTGCTGACTAATGGCTTTGACATATGAGGCTTCAGATGTAAAACACGTTCCCTATGCTTAGGCTGCATATTTATTTATGATTTTAGGCTTCATATTTGTATAAATAATATTTATTTATGATTTAGGCGTCATATTATTACTACAATTCAAATTTTGTTCCGTTTCAGACAGATGAACTCTGAATTATTTGTCATATATATCACCATGACGACGCTTAGAAACAACAGGCGCAGCACGCGGCCTTTCCCTTGTAGTACCATCTATCCCTACAAGTTTTCTGAACGACACGGCAGAGACGGCTCCGAAAATTACTTTCGTATTTGCAGAAACTATGGAACCACACGGCAGAGATGAAATTCAGGAAAATATCCTCGAGGATATAATCTGCGGCGATGATGAAACAAGTCACTTTTCTGAATGACTCCGTGAGGGGGATGAGTCTCTCAATGCCTGGAAAGAGGCCGAACTCGGCATCTCCGATGAGGGAGAAGCCGGCAAGGCAGAAGCCGGCGGCTCTGTGCAACATTGATTATTACAAACTCCGACGAGGTGCATATATATATTTATATTAATTAATTTAGCCTCTGTTGTCCATATACACATATTAAACGGTCTTTCTTCTTTTAGCCATCCGGATCGAGCAAATCCTCTGTGAGGACGAAACGAGGCCCAACCAAAAAGTTGGAGGACAATATCCGCTATAGGATCGAAGAAGTCGCTGCAGACGGCGAACCCATTGCTCCAATTGATGTTAGACAAAAATTTGTGAAGCAATGCGGTGTTATTGTTAGGGACTACGTCCCGATCACCATCCGAGAATGGAATAAGCCAAGGGATCCTAAAGTTAGTTTATATCGGCCCCGAAGGCAAAAGACGCCTTTTTCAAAAGGTCATGGTTAATTTCACATTGCCGTTGCCAGAGGTGGATCCAGAGGAGGGGGAGCCAGATGAGGAGGAGATGGCTGCCCAAAAAAAAGCTCTAGAAGATAAAGTCAAGGCGTGGGCTCTTAAGAAGATGGCCGAGATATTCAACAAATTTAAGAAAAGATTGGTCACCGACTTTATCTTGAAAGATAAAACTCCGGATTTCGATCACGGGTATGAGAAGATAAGAGACTACTGGGAAGATTTTGTGAATTACAAGAATCAGAGGAAGCTCAGTTAAAGTCTGCAATAAACAAGGCAAATGCTGCAAAAAAGAAGTACCACCATACTATGGGGGCTGCTGGCTACGCCTGTTCATGCCTAAGTGGGACAAACTTGAGGCAGACCTGCTGGCTAAAGGGATCATTCCAGAGCCTATAAAAGAAGGATGGACCGAACGGTCAAGAATTGGTTTTACGGGCATGGGGGCACATTGGACGCAGAAGGAAAAGGGCATATATACCAGAAGACACAAGGATAATCCCCTACTACCCATCGAAGAAATTAGGAAAGCATACAAGGATGTTGAAGAGGGACGGTTCCGTCCCGATAGAGAGGATGACGAGCTTTCACGCGCCCTTGGGAATAAAGAACATGATGGACGAACACGAGGCACCAAAGGCTCCAAGCCGTGGGTACATGGGTTTCCCGTGGAAAGGAAAATATTTCCCGATAAAAGTCATCAGAGGAGAAAGGAAAGGGAGGCAAGGGAAGCAATCGCTGCTGCAGACCGGCTGCGTAATATAGAAGAAACAATTAAGCGGCAGCAGGATCAAATGAAGCGGCAGCAGGATCAAATTAACGAACTTAGCCAGCAAGGCACTGCCGGCCTATCTCAGCAGCACGTTGTAGAAGCTGCAGTCGATGGCTACCGACCCATCATATCGGAAAAGCAGCGTGGCTTCGAGCATGGTCCCGGCTGGTGATGATGATGCACTGGCGACGGATGCTCTTCGTCACTACCCAGTGGATGATATCACGGAGAGCACACCTTGTGAGCTACATGTGAAAGTGTTCAACATAACCATGAAGGTGGCGGTCGGCTATGCCGTACCAATTGGACCTACACCAACTTTCCATTGCTCCCCGGTTCCTCATGGCTACGCTATTGTCGGGGTGGATGAAGTTAGTAAAGGATTTGAGGAGCTGAAGCTGGAACACCCTGCAGGTGAAGATGGGAGGTGGTTGAACTTGGAGAAGCCAAGAAAGGGACTATTCTATGGCCAAAGGAATTCATCGTGCTTCCAAACTGGCCGCCTCCGCCGCCTCACCACTCTCCACCGCCTCCGCCGCCTCACCACTCTCCACCACCGCCGCCTCACCACTCTCCACCGCCGCCGCCTCACCACTCTCCACCGCCCTCAGGCGTCGTCTCCGCCGCCTCACCACTCTCCACCGCCGCCGCCTCAGGCGCCGTCTCCGCCGCCTCACCACTCTCCACCGCCGCCGTCTCAGGCGCCGTCTCCGCCGCCTCACCAGTCTCCAGAGTAGTCGTCTTCTCCGCCGCGTCAGTCGTCTTAGGCTCAGCGTACCCACTACCACAGAAAGGGCTATCAGTGGCGTACCAAATTGCAATTCTGTGGCGCACCCGCCCAAATTGCTGGGTGCGCCACAGAATTCTCGCACAAAAATTTATTTCTGTGGCGCACCTCTTCCGTGCGCCACAGAAATATTTCTGTGGCGCACCAACCAACCGTGCGCCACAGAAATATTTCTGTGGCGCACCACCCCCACCGTGCGCCACAGATTTTTTTTGAATTTTCGAAAAAAAGGCGGCCAGATCTAGATCTGGATCTGGCCAGATCAGATCTGGCCGCCCTTTTTTTTGAAATTTTGATTCGTTTCGTTTTGTAGGAGGGAGTCGTCGGAGGTTGGTGGAGGATGGTGGTCGCCGGAGTTGGTTTGCCGGAGTTCGTCGGAGTTCGTCGGATTTCACCGGAGTTCGTCGGATTTCGCCGGAGTTCGTCGGAGTTGGAGGACGGGATGTCGCCGGGTGGAGGGGGAGGGGGAGGTCGCCGGAGGTGGTGGTGGAGGAGGAGGAGCTCGCCGGAGGTAGTGGTGGAGGAGGAGGAGCTCGCCGTAGGGTAGTGGTGGAGGAGGATGGAGCTCACCGGAGGTAGTGGTGGAGGAGGAGGAGCTCGCCGGAGGTAGTGGTGGAGGAGGAGGAGCTCGCCGGAGGTAGTGGTGGAGGAGGAGGAGCTCGCCGGAGGTCGTGGGGGAGGAGGAGGAGGAGCTCGCCGGAGAAATGGAGGAGAAGGGGAGAGGAGAAAGGGAGAGGAGAAGAGGAGAGGAGAAAGGGAGAGGAGAAGAGGAGAGGAGAAATGGAGGAGAAGTGGAGAAGGGGAGAGGAGAAGTGGAGGAGAAGAGGGCGCCGGCTGGATTCAAAATTTGAATCCAGCAATTCTGTGGCCACAGAATTTTTTTTCCTTTTTTTGATTTTTTTTTATTTTGCTGGGAAAATTCTTCTGTTGGCCATAACTTTTTTTGGTTTGGAATTTGAGGATTTTCTCTATTTTTTTAAGGTATTATTCGCATTTTTTCGACGTCGTATGCAAAAGTTATGCCCGTTATAAGATTTTTTTTTCATTTGTTGCAAAAAAGGTCAAAATTCATATTTCAAATTTTATAGACCTACTAGACACTCATACCTAACTACATCGTAAAGGATTTTATTTATTGAATTTTTTATCATTTTATTTTACCTCCTACAAGACTAAAAAGGCGATCCACGGGGGGGGGGGGGGGGGGGGGGTGATCGGAAGAAAAACATTCTGGTGCGCCACAGAATGTCACCTTTCTGTGGCGCACCATTCCAGGTGCGCCACAGAATTTTTTTCCCCAAAATTCACCAGTCCCCCCCCAGACGACTTTCTGTGGCGCACCTGGCCACATGCGCCACAGAAATGTGACTTTTCTGTGGCGCACCTGCTTGGTGCGCACAGAAATGTGACATTTCTGTGGCGCATGTGGCCAGGTGCGCCACAGAAAGTCGTCTGTTTGTGGCGCACCGTGCTTGGTGCGCCACAGAAAGTCACATTTCTGTGGCGCATGTGGCCAGGTGCGCCACAGAAATGTGACTTTCTGTGGCGCACCAAGCACGGTGCGCCACAGAAACATATTTCTGTGGCGCACGAATTAACGGTGCGCCACAGAGTGCCAACCTCCCTATAACCCATTCTGTGGTAGTGACCACTGCTGGTACTACAAGGAGTCGTAACCGATCACCGAAACGTACAAGGTCACCCCTCCCAAAAGTACCTCATAAGAATCTTGCCAAGAGACCTTATGACTATACGGTGGAGGAAAATAAGGCGATCGCAAAAGGGGAAACGGATAAGTGGTTTGCTAACTTGAAGGTAAAGAAGGCGAAAGCGCCAGAGTTCCCCGACACCCCAGAAGAACATGCCGATGTCGTGAAAATGCTGAAAAATATGGCCCAACCGCCAAAGCTGACACCAGACTATGACCGCTCTATTCTCAGGTCGGTTCGGGCAAATAAAACAGCGGTCGAAGAGTAGTAGTGCAAGCCGGAAGACAGTTGCCCAGCTAGGAGAACAGCAAAAAACAATCGTTGCCCCCCGCTCAAAGTGTTTTCCGATACCGAGGTGGGGTCGAGCAAACCTACGGTCGGCATCGATCCTGAGTTTGTTGCAACGTACGGAGAAGCAGCCGCTGCTCACGGCTTGTCTATTGCTGAGTACTTAGACCAATTACAATTCCACGAAGAAATAGTTCCAAAATACAAATACCGGCACAGGCATCCTCTCGTCAAATCTCAGTTAGCCAAAGATCTGCCAACAAAAATGCGAAGATTGCATAGTTGGTACATGGCAGCCTCAAAGAAAGGGGAAAATTGGATCTACGTGGGATATAAGAACGAGCATTACGGGCATGGAGATGACGTGGTAATGATTGAATTTTGTGAATTATTTCAGTTATACCAACAAGCAGCCCTTGACAAAGCTATCATCAGCGCCTATTGTCTGTAAGTATTATTTCTGTAGTTAAGTCTCTACCTAGCTCAACTCGTTCATTGCATTTATAATCTTACTCATCACTATATTAATTATGCAGAATGAAGATTCTCCAATGCAAAAGAGGACAAATCTATGACATTGGGTTCGTTGATCCAAATTTCGTTCATGAAAAAAGTCTCCTTGATTTTTACGACCGAAACCGAGAATAACTTGATAATGCGTTACGGTTCAACGAAATCAAAAGAGAAATACTATTTCCTTACAACTTCAAGTAAGTGTTACTGTCTTCTACACATTTTATTTCGCTTAATTTCTCGATGTTAAGTGTATAATTGATGACTTATGCGTGCGCAGCTTCCACTTTATTCTGCTAATCATTATGCCTGACAAAGGAGTAGTACAAGTCATGGACTCCTTACATAAACCCCTTGAGAAGTGGGCGGACATGCAGGAATGCCTCCAGAGGTAATTTCAATCATTATGGCATTATCGGCAACTTTCCGTTCATTTACTGATAGTAAGTAATTAATATATAACTCGTTTATTCATTTTCTTTGCCGGGCAGGGCTTGGAAACGATTCACCGCCAGGGCTAGAGGTGAATGGGCGGAGGAGCTTACATTTAAACCAATAAATGTAAGTACTACTATCTAGATCCGCGCATCTCTTTGATTCTAGTTCAATACCATTATCATTCTTGATTATTATTTTGATTGAACTCTGTTCCCGTAAAGTGTTTGAGCCAGGGAAGTGGGAATCATTTATGTGGATACTACGTCTGCGAGTTCATTCGTCAGACGTGCTGTGAGAAGGGCAGAATCTTAGAACAACTTGAAGTGCGTATGCAATATTCATAATTTTAGTTTATTGCCATCAATTCTGTTTACTTTCATTCATATATATTGACCCTTTTTTAATTAGATCGAACGGTTGCGGATGGCCTTCTACCACACGATCGCATACGAGCAATTCAAGAGGAAATTGCCGGATTCTTACTTGCAGAGGTCCTAGATCCGAAAGGAGAATACTACTGTAAAGTTGAAATTAAATAGTGAGAGTTTAAAAGAGATGTATATATGTAGGACGACGAATGAGATGTTTGTAATATATATATTCGTGGCGATGATGTGTAATAGTGGTTTCTCTTATTTAACTAGTAGTGGCATTTTTGTAGTTCTAAGAAATATTTAATTTAAGTTTTTTAAACATGCATGCATTTTTCATAATCAAATAAGTCTTATTTTTCTGAACATTTTGGTATTTTATTCATATTTTTATGAATTACAGAATAAGCATTATTTATTTTATAAATTTAAACAATTTTCTAAAATTTTTGGAAAAAGTAAAATCTAACGGGACAATAGGGCTTTCGTCCCGGTTCGTAATACGAACCGGGACCAAAGCCTCCGCCCCTGCAGCCTATGGCCAGGCCACGTGCCCCCCATTCGTCCCGGTTGGTGTCCCAACCGGGACTAGCATTCGTCCCGATTGGATAGTCCCGGTTGGGGAACCGGGACCAATGGCCCAAACCAACCGGGACAATAGGCTATTTTTCCACTAGTGGAAGGCTGAGCATGAGCAGCTCCTTCCCCTTCCTCGCACGCACGGACGTACGTATCTATATACCATCCGAGGACGTCAAAAGTGGATGGCATCAACGGTCCGAGAGGGTACGAGCAGGAAGCTTCCTTAAAAAACGACATGGCCGGATTCCGTGACGCGGTGACGGTATCCAGGCCATTCCTTGTTTTGGATCTCGATCAGCGGGTCCCAGTTCAAAAAGAGAATGTTGTAGTACTATATTTTAATAGAGACTGAAGAACTTATGAACAATTCAGTTGGTACTATGTGACTAAATAGGAGGAACTGATGAGATTTAACATCAATAATCAAAGAACTTTACGTACAACGTGTTCGTACTTTACCACCAATAACAAAGAACTTAATAGATTTAAATTCTAAAACAAATTTTAAAATATTGAATATTAGACTCATTTTGAAGAGCTCATCGCGAGGAAGTTCAATATATAAACAAAACTAAATTTGCATATGTGGTTTACAAGTTATGCTCCGTTTTTAGTTTGTAGTGCATTTGTAAAAGGGAATCTAATATGTGAGAAAAGGAGGGTGTGCATGTTAGCGGGGCCCGCTGTACCGGATCCCTAGAAAAGAAACAACGATGGGGATTTCAGCTATGCGCCATATCATGTTGTAATGGCACTATTCGGTTAAAAAAAGGGAAGCTCCCTTCAAGGGCTGAAGTTTCAAGACCACAAATACGTACGTGCAAGGCGAGCGGGTTCGCACAGCAAGGCATGCATGCGCGGCACCCGCCAAGTACTACGACTTTAAAATTTTGATTGTGGAGTTCAAGAAGTTTGTGCGAGAGGGAAAATATTACGGCTTTAAAAAGATTTTCACGAAGTTAAAAATAAATCAGTACGTCATTTTTTTAAAGTTCATGTGTTTGAAAAAATTATTGGATTTAAAAAGAGTTGTTTTCGGCATTGATGCAGAGCTGGATCTTGACACCCATGGTAGGATAGGTTGTTGCTGCTCGAAAGAATGCAGAAGCTTTTGAGTTTTGAAGGAGGAGAAGGATAGATCTAGGAGTAGATTGTTGGCCTTAACTTTCCCGCATGTATAGAAGAGTTAAATACACTAGCAGTCCAAAAAGCTGTCTGGAATTAGTTCCGCTTCTTGCAAATTATGGTCAGGTAGTCAGTTTTCGTCATGTGCTAATCAGTGTCGTCTAGCCGAGTGAGCCACACGTGGAAGGCAAGCTGACGCTGGTCGGCCCCGAATGTTTTTAGCACTGGTGGAAAACGGGGCTTTTGTCCCGGTTCTCCCGCCCCTTTAGTCCCGGTTGCGCAACCGGGACAGCGCAATCGGGACTAAAGCCCTAACCTTTAGTCCCGGTTCTGTTACGAACCGGGACCAAAGGGTCCCGACGTGGCAGCGCGCAGTGCCGCGCCTGTCAGAGGACTTTTAGTCCCGGTTCTAGCCACGAACCGGGACTAAAGGTTTATTCTGTTTTTTTTTTGTTTTGCTGTTTTTCTTTATATTGTTTGTTTGTTTTACTGTTTTTCGTTTATTTTTTCATTTATTGTTTTTCTTTTTAGGATCCAATTCGACGATACTATGTATATACAAAACAACTAAAGAAGGAATTACACAAACATCGCCATAAGTTGTCGAATCTTTACATATAGTATCATATAAGTTGTCCAACCCTATTAACATACACAAAACCCTAGTTGCCCGGTGAATAAAATTCTCCATTTTTATCTATGACTTGATCTAAGAAGAATGCCGCCAGCTCCTCTTGAATTGCTCGCAAGCGGTCTTGTGGTAGGAGCATGTCCCGCATTCCTTCGATCTATATAATTTATGGAAGGGGTCAATTAATATATATATATATATGAGAGAATCTCAACACAATTGATTGTAATAAATTAGTATTGTGAATATTGTTTACTTACTTCAAGATGTTCTAAGAGTCTGCTCCTCTGATAACACCTCTGGCGAATGAACTCGCAGACATACAATCCACATAAGTGATTTCCGGATCCCTGTCTCGGGCACTTTATAAGAACAAAGTTCAATCAAAATAATAATCAAGCATGATAATATTATTAAACTTCAATCAAATAGATGCCCGGGTCTAGCTAGAACTACTTACCGCCATGTCTTTAAATTCAAGCTCATCTGTCCATTCACCCGGAGCCCTGTTGGTGAACCGTTTCCAAACCCTGGAAGTCAATGAAAAAGAATAAATGACTTATTAATTACTACATACCAGGAAATGAACGAAAGTTGCCGATATAGTGCCATAATGATTGAAATTACCTCTGGATCATTCCCTTCATGTCCTCCCAGTTCCCTGGTTGATCACGTAGCGGGTCCATGACTTGTACTATTCCTTTGTCAGGAATAATGATAAATAACAGATAGTGGAACCTGCGCACGAATTACTCGTCAATTACACTTAATTAACATGGAGTATAGAAGGTGTATAGACACTAACACTCACCCGAAGTTGTAAGGAAATAGTATTTGTGTTTTAGTTTCTTGCTTCCTTAACGCAAGTACCAAGAGGTCCTCCGTTTCCTTTTCTTTATGTATAAGATTGTACTGATGAATGACATGTGGGTCAACGAACCCAATGTCATAGATTCCAGATAATCTGCATTCTCGAATCTTCAATCTGCATAATAGAGTGAGGATAATTACAAATATGTTTAACGAGCTGAGTTAGAGACTTAGTTACAGAAAAAAATACTTACAGACAATAGGCACTGACGATAGATTTGTCGATGGCATCTTGTTGGAATAACTGAAACAGTTCTTCAAATTCAACCTGGACCTGGGCAGTTCCACGACCGTAATGCTCTTCTTTAACCTCCAGGTTGATCCAATTTTTCCCTTCCTTTGCTGCTTCCATGTACCACGCATTCAATCTTCGCATTTTTGTTGGAAGGTTCGGGACCTTCTCTGGTTTGACAAAAGGCTCCCCGTGCTTGTATTTGTACTTGTCTGTGATCACCTCAGCAATGGGATACTCTATTAGCGAGCCCAAGTATTCAGCCATGGTCACACCAAGCTCAGCGGCGGCTTTTTTGATTTGTTTGTTAGTTAATTGTTTAGGCCGAGGGACATCGGAACACACCCTCAGCGGGGCGCACGATTGCTTCTCCTGTTGTCCGAGCTGAGGAACTCCTTGACCGTATGGACGGTCCTTCGGCTTCGGAATATTGCGTGCCCTCAGAACATGGGGCGGCACCTGAGCATCACGTGCCTTTATAATTGTTCGGTCGTAGTCCGGTAAAATCTGCTCAGTCGTTGGTCACGTCAGGTTTCTCAGTGTTCTCTCAACTAAGACCGGATCTAGTGGGACCTTTTGTGGCCGCTTCGGTGCTAGCTGGCGTCTGACATCCTCTTTAACCCACTCTTTTAGCTCTTCTTCGGTCTTTTCGTAAGGTAATTTCTCGATAGGCTTGGCGGGTTTCGCTTTCTTCTGATGCCTTGTACCACTAGAACCCGAGGCAGAGGCGGCGCAGGCGGTGCTCTTCCGCTTTTGAACACGACTATGAGCCTGTGACGGCTGAGGCTGCGGAGGAGATGCCTGACATGGCGGAGACGGCTGAGGCGGTGGAGACGGCTGACGCAGCGGAGGAGATGGCTGACGCTGCGGAGGAGATGGCTGACGCTGCGGAGGAGATGGCTGTCGCGGCGGAGACGGCTGAGGTGGCGGAGACGGCTGACGCGGCGGAGACGGCTGAGGCGGCGGAGACGGTGACCTTGGCTTCCAATTTGGAAGCACAATGTGTTCCTTCCGCCATAGAACAGTAGTTTTTCTACCATCCCTCAGTGCAGTCTCGTCTTCACCCGTAGGGTAGTCAATCTGCAGATCCTCGTATCCTTTCATGACTTCATCCACTACGACAACAGAATATCCATCTGGAATCGGCCGCGAATGGTAAGTACCATTAGTTACAGCAGCTAAGACTACGCCGACCGCCACCTTCACGGTTATGTTCATCAATGGAGCATGTAGCTCACAATTTTCCCTCTCCGTGATATCATCCACGGGGTAGCGATGAGCCGAGATATCTGGCCGAAAGAGCTCCGTGGAAGCCACGCTGCTTTTCCGCTGAGATGGTGGGCCGCTATCTTGCTGAGAAGGATCTTCGTGCCGGTGAGCTTCCTGGGTGGTAAGTGAATCAAGGATCTGCTGCTGCCTAGTTAATCTATCTTCAATCTACTTCAGCCGATCTGCCTCCTCTGCCTTCTTCCTCCCTCGGCTTCTATAACTGTCAGCGTCATCTGGAAATCCATACTTCCATGGTACGGAGCCTTCTGTGCCTCGTGTCCGACCTTTGTGTTCTGGATTCCCGAGGGCCCGTGACAGCTCGTCCTTCTCTCTGTTTGGAACGAACTCCCCGGCTTCTACCTCCTTCATTATCTTCTGAAGTTCAGCGAGAGGGGTTGCTAGTTGTGCTTTTGTAAAGATGCACTTCCCTGTTTCTGGGTGCAACGTTCCCCCATGGCCGAAGAACCAAAGTTTTGCCCGATCAGCCCACAGCTGCGTCTCAGGAATTATCCCTTGTTCAAGCAGGGCGTTCTCAAGTCTCTCCACCTTAGGCTTGATAGCCCTGTAGCCACCTGACCCCATGCTATGGTGATATTCCTTCTTGGAAGCATTTTTCTTATTATTTGCTGACCTTTTCTTAGCCTCGTCAGATAATTTGTACTTGACAAATTCCTCCCACTGATCCCTTAGCTTTTCATACGCTCCAGTGAACTCCGGAGTCTTTTTTTGAAGGACAAAGTCCTTGTGCAATCTTTTCTTCCAGTTTGCAAATTGTTCGGCCATCTTCTTCAGTGCCCACTCCTTGACCTTTTTCTCTATGGGATCCACGTAATTTGGATCCTCCTCCTCTAACGGATGAGCGTCGTCGTCTTGACGAGGAAGCGTGAAATTAGCCATTAGCGTCGTCCAAAGATTTTCTTTCACTCTATCGTCAACAAAAGTGAGAGACGAGCGTTCTTTCGCCTTCGGCGCATTCCATTCTTGAGTGGTGATCGGGACGTTGTCCCTAACAACAACTCCGCACTGACTTACAAACTTGACAAAATGTGTCAGCGGTCTGCCATCTGGAGCTACTGCTTCGATCTTGTATCTCTCTTCTTTATCACACCTTTTGGATGGGCCTCGTTTGGGGATAGAAGAAGATTTGCTCGATCCGGAGGGCTAAAAGAAGAAAGATCGTTAATGCATATATATATATATATATATGAATCAAATAGTGGATTTAGTCAATATAGGGTTAGTTAATATACCGCGCCGGAGTTTGTAGTAATAATTGTCCGGTCACCATCATCACCGGATGCCTCAGCTTCTATCTGCGCTCCCTCGCCGGAGTCGTTCAGAAAGCTCGAGGTGAACTCCAACTCATCTTCACCGCGGATAATATCTTGCAATATGTTCTCCTGATTTTCGTCTCTGTTGTGATCCATAGTTTCTGCAAGGACAATTGACCGGGTGGTTAATGAAAATTAACCCATTCTTATTCTTATTCTTATTCTTTAATTCTATTCTTATTCTTATTCTACACTAATTATTAAAATAGCTAACATAATTGCTAACACTAATTATTAGTGTTAACACAATTGCTAACATTTCAAAATAGCTAACATTTTAATTATTCAAAATAGCTAACATTATTTAAAATAGCTAACAATTGCTAACACTAATTAATACAAATTGCTAACATTTCAAAATAGCTAACATTTTAATTATTCAAAATAGCTAACATTATTTAAAATAGCTAACAATTGCTAACACTAATTAATACAAATTGCTAACACAATTGCTAACACTACTTATTAAAATAGCTAACAATTGCTAAATGATGAACACATGACGTCATGGTGATGTCACCGATGAACTTGGGCACGGCTTGATCACGAAATCGTGCAATCGGCTTGAAATTGGGTACGGGCATGGGCTCTAGGAGCTAGAGGAGGCCGAGAAGAGTACGGGGTGGCGGTGGAATGGACCAAATGGTCGCCGGAGGACCGACGGCGACCATGTCCGCGGCGGCGGGCGGTGTGGTTCTTCGTGGAGCGCGGGAGGGAGAGGGTGGAGGGGTCCCAGAGGACGGGGTGCTCACCGCTGGGAGGTCGGAGGAGGCTGGTGACGGGCGGCGACCGGCGGAGGTAGGAGAGGGCGGCCGGCGAGGAGAAGGAGAGGGCGGCCTCGGCTCGGGCGGGCTCGGGCGGTCGGCGAGGAGAAGGAGAGGGCGGCCTCGGCTCGGGCGGGCTCGGGCGGCACGTCGAGGGCGGCGCGTGGCGGCCGGCGGCGAGCAGCGAGGACGCCGGAAAATTGGGCAGCCTGCCGGCGTCCGTGCGGTTGGCCGTCCAAGACCTTAGGCGATTTCGCGAATGAGAGAATGAGAGAAGGATTGGGGGAGAAGAGAGGTTAAAGGCAGGCATTTCGTCCCGGTTCGTGGCTGGAACCGGGACTAAAGACCCTTCCGTCCCGGTTCCAGCCACCAACCGGGACGAAAGGGTGACCTTCAGTCCCGGTTGGTAGATGGAACCGGGACCGAAGGGTCTTTTTTCGGACACCGAAAAGGTGCGCGCCAAAAGACCCTTTAGTCCCGGTTCCAGCCACGAACCGGGACGAAAGGTTCTTTCAGAATTAAAATTTGGGCACCAACAAAAGTTTGTTCTGTTTTTTTGTTTTAAACTTATAAAATTATAAATACAATATCTTTCGATCTGTTTATCAGAAAAAAACAATAATTTTTGTTTTAAACTTATAAAATTATAAATACAATATCTTTCAAAATGGAATTAAATATTTCTAGAAACTATAATTAAGTCTGGAAAGTTGTCCCGTTTCCAGCAGAATCGGTAGAAATTTGTGATTTTTAAAAGAGGTGGATGGAAATCTTTTCTTAGAAAACAAATTGATTATTTGTGCATATAACATGTTCTAGCATATTGAAAAAATGAATCACCCAAGTTTTGCAACATATTCTAGTAGGTCCTTCACAAAAAAAAACCATTTCTGACACTCGGAAAATGGAAAGTGGTTTTTTTATTCAATAAAAAAACCTTCCTTCGTCAACATTGTCCGTGCTTCCAAGATGCATGTTTTTGTGGAATATGGACCCATTCAAACAAACTATGCCATGTATTTGGCCATAACACCCGTTATTTCGACACAAACCCTAGAATGTTAGGAGGAGATAGCTCTTTGTTGTGAACAAGTTTTCAACAGAACTGTCGTACTGCCTAGGACATATTCCAAGTTCTTGAGCCGTGGGGTGCTGAGCCGCCGGCGCTGCGCATCCAAAGAGAAGGAACCCTCACAGGGTCATAGCTCACGTGAGAAGGAACCCTCTGAAGAAACGACCACCTACTGTCGTACTGCCTATCCAATAGATACATGTAGCGACGGATGTGCTCATCCTCCTCCCTGATACGGCGACGTACCACCTCCTCGGAGGCCGGCTCCCTCTGCACCGAGCGTGGCCCACGCGACTGCCACCGCAGAAGATTCGGGTCGCTGACGTCACCCGGATTCCTCACCAAGCTGCGCGTCCCGGAAGGTAGCACCTCCCAGTGCCAGCCCGGTGGAGCCCAGTCCCGCACATCGCCCCTCTGGTCCAACATGGACATCGTCGCCGAGAACACCTAAGTCAAAAATGCTTAGATGTGATATGGCAATGGAGGCCAAGCCTACATATATAGAGTGATCAGGGCCTTTAGTACCGTTTCGTGTTACCAACCGGGACTAAAGAAGCACACGGATCGTGTGTTTCTTTCAAGCGCTTGTGAGCCGTTGGATCAGGGGTGTGTTTCTTTAGAGCGCTTGTGAGCCATTGGATCAGAAGCAGACGGATCGTGTGTTTCCTTCGAGCGCTTGTGAGCTGTTGGATCAGGGCCTTTAGTACCGGTTCGTGTTACCAACCGGGACTAAAGAAGCACACGGATCGTGTGTTTCTTTCAAGCGATTGTGAGCCGTTGGATCAGGGTGTGTTTCTTTAGAGCGCTTGTACACCTTCTAATCGCCTATAAATAGCGACGTCCCTGCAGCGAAATGGCACACAACGAGCGTCTACCTTTGCCACCGAACCCAATGGTTGGATTTAGCCTACCCGCTGGCATGTTCCCTAACACAAGCCCTCGGGTAGGTTGAATCCAACCACTGGATTAGGGTGACACAATGATGAATTGCCGAGGAGGTGGGAGTGGCTGCAAGGCTCTTTGATGATCTACAACATTCCCAACACTTTTTGGGACGGTCGTTAGATCATCAAAGAAGTCTTGCGGCTGCTTGGATCGAAGGTCGATTTGCTGCTCACTTCAGTTCATCGACCGAATACAAATCATTCGGATTCCCGTCATACAGCCCAACGGTGCATTTGATATGCAGGCACTCACGAGCCACCGTTGGGCTGTATGACGGGGAAACCGTGTGCATTTGATAAAAGGTTTAATACATTGTCCGTGCTTCCAAGATGCATGTTTGTGTGGAATATGGACCCATTCAAACAAACTATGCCAAGTTTATTATTACACATCACCACACGAATGGGTGACCTTTAGTCCCGGTTGGTAGATGGAACCGGGACTAAAGGGTATTTTTTGAGAACACTCATACATAAATATTATCAAAGTGTTCATAAAAATACATCATGTTTGAGAACACTCATACATAAATATTATTACACGAAGACGAAGGCGGGAAGCGGTGGAAGATCATCAGAGAAGTCTTGCCGCTTTCTTATGGTCGCACTAGCCGTAACCATGGAGCATCTTCATCATTCAACACGATGGTTGGGTCAGTTTTCACCGTGAAGGGGGGAATTTCATCAAACTTATCGTAATCTTCTGACATGTCTGTCTTGTCCTCCACTCCCACGATGTTTCTTTTCCCTGAAAGAACTATGTGACGCTTTGCCTCGTCGGATGATTTATTCGTTTCCTTATTTTTCATCTTTCTCGGTTTGGTAGACATGTCCTTCACATAGAACACCTGAGCAACATCATTGGCTAGGACGAATGGTTCGTCTCCGTAACCAAGATTGTTGAGATCCACTGTTGTCATTCCGTACAGCTTGTCTACCTGAACCCCCACTCCATTCAGCTTGACCCATTTGCACCGGAACAAAGGGACCTTAAAAGAAGGTCCATAGTCAAGTTCCCATATCTGCTCTATGTAACCATAATATGTGTCCTTTTGTCCATTGTTGTTTATTGCATCAAACCGGACACCACTGTTTTGGTTGCTGCTCTTTTTATCTTGGGCGATCGTGTAAAATGTATTCCTATTTATCTCGTACCCTTGGAAAGTCAACACAGTCGAAGATGGTGACCTGGCCAACAAGTAAAGCTGATCTCCAACAGTGTTGTCATTAATGAGATGTGTTCGAAACCAACCGCCGAAAGTATCAATGTGTTCATGTGTAATCCAGGTGTCGGACTGTCCCGGGTGTTGACACCGTAATATGTTCTTGTGTTTCTCGATATACGGGGCCACCAAGGTAGAACTCTGTAGAACTGTGTAGTGTGCCTGAGTTAAAGAATGCCCGTCCCTGCATATGTCTGCTTTCTTTCCTAGCGTGCCTTTTCCACTCAGTCTCCCCTCATGTCTTGATTGTGGAACACCAATCGACTTAAGGTCAGGAATAAAGTCAACGCAGAACTCAATGACCTCCTCTGTTCCATAGCCCTTGGAGATGCTTCCTTCTGGCCTAGCACGGTTATGGACATATTTCTTTAAAACTCCCATGAACCTCTCAAAGGGGAACATATTGTGTAGAAAAACAGGACCGAGAATGGCAATCTCTTCGACTAGGTGAACCAGCAGATGCGTCATAATATTGAAGAACGATGGTGGGAACACCAACTCGAAACTAACAAGCCATTGGACCACATCGTTCTGTAACTGTGTCAGATTTTCTGGATTGATTACCTTCTGAGATATTGCATTGAGGAATGCACATAGCTTCACAATGGGTACTTGAACATTTTCCGGTAGAAGGCCCCTTAGTGCAATCGGAAGCAACTGCGTCATAATCACGTGGCAGTCATGAGACTTTAGGTTTTGAAATTTTTTCTCAGCCATATTTATTATTCCCTTTATATTCGACGAGAAGCCAGACGGGACCTTGATACTGTTCAGGCATTCAAAAAAGATTTCCTTCTCTGCTTTGGTAAGGGCGTAGCTGCTCCGGTGTATCTTGTTATGTGGATGCATGTTGTTTGGGTCTTTCATACGTTGTTGGTCCTCCCGTGCTTCCGGTGTATCTTTTGTCTTCCCATACACGCCCAGGAAGCCTAGCAGGTTCACGCAAAGATTCTTCGTCACGTGCATCACGTCGATTGAAGAGCGGACCTCTAGGACTTTCCAATAGGGTAGCTCCCAAAAAATAGATTTCTTCTTCCACATGGCCGCATGTCCGGTACCGTCATTCGGAACAGATTGACTGCCAGGACCTTTTCCAAAGATCACTTCTAGATCCTTGACCATATCAAATATATCATCACCAGTACGGTGGTCAGGCTTCCTCCGAGGCTCGGCCAGACCTTGCAAATGCTTGCCTTTTTTTTTACGGGATGCTTGGTCGGAAGAAATCGACGATGCCCCAGGTAAACAACCTTCTTACACTTCTCCAAATATATACTATCTGTCTCCTCTAAACAGTGCGTGCAAGCATTGTATCCCTTATTTGTCTGTCCTGAAAGGTTACTAAGAGCTGGCCAATCATTGATGGTTACGAACAACAACGCTCGTAGGTCAAATTCCGCCTGTTTGTGCTCATCCCACACACGTACACCTTCTTCGCGCCACAACTGTAAACGTTCTTCAACCAAAGGCCTAAGGTACACGTCAATGTCATTCCCGGGTTGCTTCGGGCCTTGGATGAGCACTGGCATCATAATAAACTTCCTCTTCATGCACAACCAAGGAGGAAGGTTATAGATACATAGAGTCACAGGCCACATGCTATGACTACAGCTCTGCTCTCCAAAAGGATTCATGCCATCTGTACTTAGGCCAAATCTTAAGTTCCTTGCGTCATCTGAGAAGTTCGGGAACTCTCTCTCGATTTTTCTCCACTGTGACCCATCAGCGGGGTGTCTCAACATCGCGTCTTTCTTACGATCTTCTTTGTGCCATCGCAACAACCTGGCATGCTCTTTGTTTCGAAACAAACGTTTCAACCGTGGTATTATAGGAGCATACCACATAACCTTGGCAGGAACCCTTTTTCTCGGGCGCTCGCCCTCAACATCACCAGGGTCATCTCGTCTGATCTTGTACCGCAATGCAGTGCATACCGGGCATGCATCCAAATTCTCGTACTCCTCACCACGATAGAGGATGCAGTCATTAGGGCATGCATGTATCTTCTGCACATCTAATCCTAGAGGGCAGACAATCTTCTTCGCTTCGTACGTACTGGCGGGCAATTCGTTATGCTTTGGAAGGTCCTTCTTCATTATTTTCAGCAACTTTTCAAAACCTTTGTCGGTCACACCGTTTTCTGCCTTCCATTGCAGCAATTCCAGTGTGCTACCCAGTTTTTTTAGGCCATCTTCACAGTTTGGGTACAACGGTTTGTTATGATCCTCTAACATGCGCGCGAATTTCGACCTCTCATTTTCTGTTCCGCAATCTCTCCGTGCATCAGCAATGGCACGACCAAGATCATCAGTCGGCTCATCTAGATCTTCAGCTTCCCCCGTTGCAGTATCACCGTATTCAGGGTACATAGGAGAGTTGTAACCAACATCTTCTTCTTCATTTTCTTCCATCATAACCCCTGTTTCTCCGTGCTTGGTCCAGCAATTATAGCTAGGCATGAAACCGTGCCGAAGCAGGTGGGTGTGAAGGATTCTGGAGGAAGAGTAATCCTTCTTATTCTGACAGACAACACATGGACAACATATAAAACCATTCTGTTTGTTTGTCTCGGCCGCAGCGATAAAACTACCAAGTCCCGTAATGAACTCGCCAGTTCGTCGGTCACCGTACATCCATTGCCGATTCATCGAGCACCTTATATATTTCGAGTTATATATTGCCGACTCATCTGCATTATATGAGTATATTATATTACACACAACATCATGAATAGAAGGTCATCACATTAAAACCTTCCGCAGAGTACTGACCAAATGTAATACATAGTCCTAATGATGAAAACATACAGTGAAATTAACATACAAACTATCTAATGCATTTAAATGCAACAACAAATGCGATCAAAATCGCAACTAAGGTAACAATTGATCCGACGGCATAATGATACCAAGCCTCATTTTTAATGGCATCTTTTCTAATGTTTCTAATCTTCTTAGGCATTGCATCCATCTCGATCTTGTGATCATCGACGACATCGGCAACATACAGCTCCAATTTCATCTTCTCTTCTTCAATTTTTTTGATTTTTTCTTTCAAATCATCGTTTTCTCTTTCAACTAAATTTAACCTCTCGACACGAGGGTCGGTCGGAATTTCAGGTTCATATATGTCCTAGATCAAAATATCTATGTCAAATGTTTGGTCGGCATAATTGTTAAAATAAAGAAATTAAAAACATAGTTATAAAAGATAATATACCACATCCGAATCATAGACCGGACGAGGGCCGACGGGGACGGATATCAAAACCATGACACTATACATATAAAAAACAATTATACAAATAAGAAAAATTATACAGGTAACAATGTAAATCATATAAGTAAGAATAAGAAGCTCACGAAGGTGGTGTCGGCGACGGGGCGCCCGGCGCGGGCGATCGACAACAGTGAGGACAAGGACACGAATGGGACGGCACTAATTAAAAACAACAAATCATACTTTAATTTGAAATCAAATTGCATATAAAAAAATAAACTAGCAATAAGTCAACTAGCCTAGAATTTGAGCAATTCTAACTTAGGCATTTCATCAAACACCTAGCATGCAACACCAATGAAATGAGGAGCAAAATAGCGATAGAGATGAATCCGAGCTCCGAGAGGATAAGGTTTCTAACCTATTAGAAGCCTTGGGTGGATGGGGCAAACTTAATGTGGACAAATGGTGGAAAAAAATATGGATCAAATGGAGCTTTGTGAGGAGCTTGAGAAGAAAAATGGTGATGAACTCGAGCTCCTCGGGCAGGAAGAAGGTGATATAGTGAGAAAACACCTTTTGTCCCGGTTCGTATTACAAACCGGGACTAAAGGTAAGCCTTTTGTCCCGGTCTATAACACGAACCGGGACAAAAGGTTCCCGCGTCGGACCCCACCTCGGGGGCTGTCGGGTGCGGACCTTTAGTCCCGGTTCGTGCCACGAACTGGGACAAAAGGGTCCCAAAGAACCGGGACGGATGCCTCCCGGTCCCCGCGCGTCCTCCGAGCCGCACGAACCGGGATAAAAGGATCCTTTAGTCCCGGTTCGTGCCGTGACCGGGACTAAAGCCTCCCGCCGGCCAAAACGGAAGGCTTGTTTTCTACTAGTGTAGATAAACCCTTCTGTGTTGCTGGCTGCGCGCAGAAAGATCACTGGAATAGCAGAGCGAGCTCAAATTGTCGAACTAGTCCATGTTTTCTAGCATTTCTACTTCATACGCTTACCTTTTGTTTCGGAGCCGTCGAAGTGGCGATGAAACGACTCTGGAGCTCTACTAGGTTCCCATCAAGTTCTTGACGATGGCTAAAGAAACCACGCTATGGGGGATAGTGGGACGAGGCGTAGGACTATGGTGAGCCTTGTTTTTCTTGATTATGATCAAAGTTTGGGTTGGTTCTTTGGAGGTTGGTCTTGGGTTTATCGGATGGGGAAGGTGGAGCCAATTTGGTTGGTTTTCTGGCAGGAACGGCAGTTGTTCATGTAGATTTGGTTTGTATTACTACTTGGATTTTATTGTAATCGAACAATTTTTTTTCCATATTTTGTGTCTCCAATGAGATGAATTTTAGGGGGGGGGGGGGGGGGGGGGATTCCAAACAAATTTCTATCACTGTATAAACATTCTTCGTCGTGGTTCCCAGCGCTCCTTCATATCAGTACTACTTTGGATCATCCTACCCAAAAGTGCGTCCGTGCGCCATGCCTACCTAGTACATTAATTAAGCGCGCTCCTTGTCTATTTCTGGAGGGAGACAAAAGAGGCGAGAGTGACACTGCCGACACAACTCTATTTCTGGATCGAGGATACTTCCTTGGCGGATTAGATAATGCCGACAAACACATGGCATCGTCTCCAAGCGGCAAAATGACCAAAAATAACCGTGAGGCGAAAGAAATTCACAAAATAAATGTGAGACAAAACTATTTCAAGAAATAACCCTTTTGAGTAGTGCCCAATAAAAAGGCGCTACACTCTACGGTGTAGCGCCTTAATGCTAGGCGCTATACATCTGCTTAAGTAGCGCCCGTGTTTAAGGCGCTACTCGCAGGGCTGTTTTCAAACGTTATAAGTAGTAGTAGTACTATCATATACACATAGTAATCGCATAGCCCAGCCGGTCAAACTGATGTGTGCGGTGGTCGCGGGTTTGAATCCCGTATTTCGCAATTTTTCATTTTTTTTTTGTTGCTCCCGTGCGCTAGCTCCTAGCTGGTCCCCTCTATCTTCTTCATTTTTTTTCTGCCACGTAGACGCATGCATCACGTCGGCGTCCTCATGAGTAAACCATGAGTAAACCACAACAGTTACTTGCTGACGTTTGGAGACAGAACGGGATAATAATCCGCAGAGCCAATCTGACGGAAAAGAAAATAAGTCAAACTCTTAGGCAACAGAACGGGAGTCGAACAAACAGAGCAAATTGGACACCCACACAATCTGAACGAGAATGACAAGCGGGGTCGAGCTAGCTCCGGACCCACGCGCAGTGTCAAAAGGAGCTCACGCAGACGCGGAGGCTCCTCACCAATGCGCGCCTGAGTGGAGGAGTGCGGTGCAATGTGGACTGAGTCTAGCCAAGGTAGTATCCTCACAACTGAAAAGAAAGAAAAAGCGCGTCGGATTTCCTATCCAGCTCACCCCCCTCTATGAAAAGAAAGAAGAAACTCCCACTCCCACTCCTACTCCTAGTTCTCTCTGTCGTCCTACCAGGTAGCTGGACCCGAGATCTTCCCATGGCCGACCCGACCTCCACGACAGGAAGCAGCGACGGCAGCAACTCTGCCGTGGCCGGCAAGAACGAGGGCCGTCGCGACCTCACCCCCATGGAGTAAGAGCAAGCACTCAAAAGCTCCAGCTTTACTGATTTGTTTCTTGCTCGATGTTACTACGTACTTCCTAGCTGAACGTGCCTCCCCTATTTCCAGGCCTCGATCCGGCCACCAAGAGGCCGTGTACGGTGAGGAGACGTTGCAATCCGGCCACCAAGAGGCCGTCTGCACTCTCGGCGAGGGGACGCTGCAAGCCCTTATCTCCGTAGGCTTTCCCTTCGTCAACTCTCCTGGGGTACGTGAGATCCATCCGCGAGGCGTTTTACCCTAAAATTTTGCAAAGTTTTGCCTAGGAACTCTCTTGGATTCCGGTCCGTGGGCGTTCTGGAAATTTCACTTTTTGGATAATCTTATTTTTGGAAGGGTACGGTGATTTCCTCGAGATTAGGTTTTGCCCATGGCTTAGGTGCGCGTGCCCTAGACGTATTATTGCATGCTCTTACGGCCCATGAACCTATACCTCCAGTCCAGGATGTAGCCAGGAGTGTCGATCTGGTCCTGTTGGGATCCGATGGCCGGTGAGTGCCGCCGTCGGCGGACGAGGTGGGATTCCCGTGGCGATGGAGGAGCCGGTAGCGCTAGTTCCTTCCTTCGCGGCGATGGGAGGAGGAGACTGATGGTTCTGCGTGCCACTATTCGACCTAAGAATGTTCTACTTGCTGCACGCTAAATTATATACCACAAGTGCAAAAACCTAGGTACAGCCCGGCGGACTTGGGTTTTGAAGCGAATCGAACGACACCTATATCTGTTAATTAGTAGGAGTGTTAGGCAAATGATTAAGTTGAGCGAATAACTTGGGAGTATGCCCTTACCTTTTACACAATTTCTTAGTCTCTCTTCCAATTAGCATCTGAGGTCACTAAGGCCTCGTTCGGCAGGCATGTATAAGAGTGGATCTCAGAGTATTATCCACAATGTTTTCATACGTACGCGGTTCTCTCGTCAAGCTGCAATGCTGCATATGTGTCACTTTGGCGATCTCAGCTTCTTGCACTTGCTCTACTGCGGTAATCGTTGTGCCATGTCCTAGCAAACAAAGGAAATGCAAGCAAATCACATGAAACGATTCAACCAACCCAAGACGCATCAACCCGCTGTTCCTGCAATGTCTTCCTCTCAGGCCATACGCACTTCTCGACCACCGGCCGTCGTGAACGAATCGTGGCTGTCCGCTTCGCGTGACACCATGTTCTTGACTGCAGCAGAAGGAACCTGAGCGGTAGCCCCACTAGCGGCATCCATGTCGAACTGGACGAGATGGCCGGTAAAGCAGGGCCAAACGAGAGGCGGAGGAGCAGGTCTGGCGGGGCGTCCGACGAGCGCCGGTGACATTGTTGAGCTCGAGGAGACGAGGCTTGGTGCTGGAGCGTGACGAGTGAGTAGTGACTAGAGGCGCTGGACCACGACGAGCAGCTTGGAAGAGTAGAGGAAATTCTCCGGAGCAGGTTGACCACGACGAGCGCTTGAGCTTCTGGAGCAGGTGGAGTGACCTGGAGGATATTCCCCGGATGATTAGAACCCTTCTCCTTTCAGTTATGCGTACCTTTCTTAATTCGAAATTTGAAACATTTTTCGAATCTGAAGATTTTTCTAAATATGAACAAAATATTAAAATCTGAACAAATTTCAAATTTGAACATTATTTAAAATCTGAATGAAATTCAAACCTGAACAAATTTAAAATCTGAAAAAAATTCAAATTCAAACATATTTTGCATTTGAACAAATTGAAAATGCACAAATTCATAATCTGAACAAAAAAAGATACAAAAAAGAAAAATGAAAAAAATAATAGAAAAAGAAAAACGAAAAAGAAAACAAAAAGAAACGAAAAAAGAAAACAACAACTGGGCGGGTCCGTTGGAGCACGCAGGGGTGCGCGGGCCGGCCCATTTGAGCGCGCGGCGCCAGCACCCGTGCCACTGAAGGCGGCAAATAGCATTTGCCCTAAAATAGCTCCATATTGTCGGAGCGTCTTAGGAGGCCATCTTCTGTTTATTCGTCATAATCTTAATTAGGTCTTTGTCCTTTACCTCATTGATGGCAGCTCGTTGAACTTGTCCTCGCCTGTCAAGTGACCGAAGGTCCCAACAACAACCCTACCATACAAGAGGTACGTGATATCTAGATATATAGCCTAATCTAAATGTTTCCTTTAAAAACTAATGATGATGTGAAGCTTCCATTTACAGGGCAACGATGAGGATGGGGATGATGTTGCCATCACCATAGACCAGCCCGTTGAACCAGCAAGCATGCACACCGCGATGTCTCCGACGCTTCTTCCCCGAATATTGTTGACATTGGCCATTCTCACGCTGATCATGGACATAGGGACAATGTTGTATAAAGCACCTAAAGGAGTGGTCTTTGGCCACCACAGGCTCCTGTACTACCTCACTCTCGCTGGCATTTGTGTTGTTGGGGTTGGAGAGGCATGGACTGCAATATGGATCTCCCGCTCCCGTGACGCCTACAAACGCCACTCCTCCTTCGGAATGGTTGTTCTATGTGTCGCTGCTGCAAATTTTATTATTATCGCTGCCATCGGCGGTTTCACCTTCACAAGTGGCTGACTTGACAAGTCGGGTAAGTTAAAATCTACGATTTGTTTGTTTGTCACAAAATATCAACATACCACACTTTTAAATAATTTTCACACAAAAAACACGCTTACCGTAGAAACAAACTCGAAGAAGTGGCATCTCAAAAATTATATCTAATGAGTCTCTTTACAAAAATGGAGAAATAATATGGTATTTAGTATTTAATGAGGCATCTGTAGAAACACATTGTGACTGCTCCCACATGTAGGTACACCCACTAATTATTTATTATTTATATGATATTTGTTGCACTATAATTATAATAAAAATTCTCAGGGAAATAATGAGTGTAGTGCAACATTACAAAACCATACACTTCGAATAATATGAGGGAAATAAAATAATATGTGACACATACAAAACAAAGCAAGTGGTAACAAATATATACCAATTTCAAATTCGAAGATTTTTCTCTTTTTTTTTCTCCCAAATGACAAAAGATATCACCGTGAAACTTTATTTTTCAACACAACTTTGGTACCATAGTGGCATAGTGTGCCTTTTCTTGCAAGTTTTTTTTAAAACGAGTGCGGGTGTAGGTACCTGCGGTTAGAAAAACTCGTGTCTCACAAAATGTTCTCACTTTGTACAACAATGACTACCTTTTCTTTGATCAACTCTTGTTGACTTTAATATATTTTCTTATGTGTTCATTTACATGTTGTTTGGCAGGCATGCCATATATATATGAGCAGGTCGCATGCTATATATACACTACTTCAGCCTCCATGTCTGATTTGGCCGTACAGTATTACAACAAAAAGAAGGCAGCGACATAACAAAGAAAATGAGAGGAGTTCGTATAGGATTGTACTAACTAAAGTTGTATTTCTTAAAGATTCTATATGTTTGTATTTTGCATTAATAGGTGAAATTTCAGTGATACTAGCTTTCTAATGTGTGTCTCACGGATTTTGTGAAATGATGTGAATGTGATGGAGTAATATTTTTTTTGCTAGACATGCGCAGGAGATATGGTGACAAGATATAGCAAATTGCCATGCTCCCTGGAACTATAGCACAGACAATTGAACCAGCTAAACAGACACACGTCCTCCGATGGCTTTAAAAAACAATTTCGTATGGGAACAATTTCAGAAGGAGGAAGCTGTTCCCACAAAAAAAAAAAGGAGAAATCTGTTAAATACTACACATCCTGTCTCATTTGGTCCGAGACATAGTTAAACCGCCACACAAAGATTTTTTGACAACACTGTTTTTAACGGTAAAGGCTAAAATTAAATAAAGCAATACATCTTCCGTTCCAATTAAGTACTATGTACTAAATCCCTGTCACTTAATTTGGTTACTTAATTTGGAATAGAGGGAGTTTATGCCATGCACAATAAAAAACGGTTTTGCTAATTCTCAATCGACTGAGAATTACGTTAGCGTTCAGTCGACTACTCTGCCCTTGATTACGCGTAAATATTCGTGCAAACCGAGGCCCTTCGTCCTCCTCGCGTGACATAGCCCGAGTCTACGACGGCGCAGCTGGCCACGGCAGCGACGGCGGATACGAGGAATGGAGCGAGCCGGAGCCATCGAGGACGCGGCTGGCCGCAGTGGAGATGGTGGAAGTGAGCAAAAAACTTAACTAGCTAGGGGTGCGGGGTCGCCAGAGCCGAGAAGAAGGCCGGGTTTAGAGGGATGGTCGGGGCGACGATGGACTCGCCAGTTGCACATGGGTTGCACATAGTTGCAACTAAAATTTCTCAGTTGCACATAAATTACACATTAGTTGCATATGCAACTGGATGACATCATCTGAGTAAGAATTAATTTAATTCTCACTCGATTGAGCCATAGTTGCTCCCGTAAAAAAAATTATGTGCACAGAACAACAATAAGACGAAGGTACGTACGAGGCACGAATTCCAGCTTTCGTCAACCAACAGCCTATACAAGAATAAGGAAGAACACAATCAAAAATCTTGCGCGGGGGTAATAAAAGATCATGATCGATGTTGGTACCTGGAAATATGGAGCTCGTCCACCTCCATACGTATGTTCGCCTGTGGAAAACATGAGAGCATAGTCTCACCGGACGGACGGAAGACGCAGCTACCTTTGGTCTTGTTCTACTTGATGAGGCCGCCAGAGTTACGTCCTTTGGTTGCTATATATGCACGGCGCCGGGCATGGTGTCGCCTACCTTGTCCTCCATGGTGAAGCGGAGGTGACACGCGCAGTCCACAGACCCACGTCCCGCGTTTAATATCGGAGAAGGGTTGCAAGGGAAGAACACGAGTGTCAGCTTCTCTCATATAGGGAAGGAAGACAGCAACATGGTAGAACGCGTGGTCCTGAGACCTTGAATTAGTCGTTGATCTCATCTACACGTTGGTCTCATCTTCAAGCTTTGAAAAGTAGAACCAGGCTGTGGATGGGGATCATCACATGACGTGTTCGCTCATGAACTACTCACATACTAGATACCTTCGCTCCACTTGCCTCTGCTCGTTTCTAATTTATAATTTTTTTTCTTATATCAAGGTATGAATTTATAGAAGATTTATTTTATTAAAAATCATCATATTTTACTCTTACTTGTGACTTTGCGATGATATTATCTTATTTTAGAATTTCCCATCCAAACTGATAAAAGACACACTTGTCGAAATGACAAGGAAAATGGGACAACATGGGATATACAAATAGTCATAGTCTTATGAACCTTTCGATGTCCTAGATTTCTAGTATCATCTATGTCCATGTTATTGTACACATGAAAACGGCATGCATTTTGTCAGAAAAAAAATCAAAACGGCATGCATGCTATGCACAAAGCACGGAATCGGCTTCCCCTCCACAAAGCCCATACCTGAAATCGGCGACACTGACTAGAGTTGTGGCATCAACTTTCAATATTTCTTCCAGTGGCATCTGATTAGCGATGAGTCGTTGGACAGATAGATTGTTGTACAAGCATAGCATCGAGTTTGCACACACTTTGGTGAAAACATTTCTGACAATGTTGATGTGCGCTAATGTCGTGCCCTTACAGAAAGTGGCGGCTCATAACTTGTTTTGGAGGATTAAAATCGCGAGCTCGACTCTTGGTTGGACTCGTTATCGTCGACGCAGGTGCGACCTTTTCTACTTGAAGAGTTTGCCTGAAATTTCTGTATTTTCTCCTTGTTGTTGTTGTTGTCTTTTACAAGAGGATTAGTGGTAGACTGATCAAGGTACTAACACGAGACATCTGACCTCGGGTTCGTTTATTTTGTATCTTACTGAACTCTGCAATAAGAAATATGTGTGAATTTTGTACCAACAACACGAACAAAAGCATGTGACCCATTCCCCATCAGCACGGGGAAGTCCCTGTGAGCTGGTGATGCATATAAAATACATACATGAACTTTGCATTATAATTCTCATATTTCAACCATATTTGCATCATATAAGGGTTATATCATGATTATATAATATTTTTTGTAATATTTCACAGTTTTCCTATTTTTCTGTAATTAACCCTGCACTAGCAGAAAACCCTATTTTCTATATTTTGATGTTTCAGGGACCCAAACGTCGTCCAAATGACCTAAAAATTCACGAGCATCAGTTTTAGGAAGGAAGAAGAATTTGGAGCGAAGAAAGCAAACGAGCGGAGGCCCGAGGCCCAAAAGGGGGTGGCCCACGCGGCCAGATTCCTTGGCCGCGTGGGGCCCACCTTCTGGAGCCTCGAGGCTCTGTTGTCGTCGATCTTTTCGCCCACGACTCCGTCTTGACCTAAAACCGACTATAAAAATAGCCACCCGACGTAGATCGTGAGGAGGCGGCCGCAAACAGAGAAACACTAAAACAACGACCTGGACCTCCAGATCGGAGGGGGAAAACTCCAGAGGAGCGCTGCCGGCGTAGTCCCCATCTCCCCCATCAACGTCTCCACCGTCTCCATGATGAAGAGGGAGTAGTCCACCCCTGGACTATGGGTTTGTGGAAGTAACTTATGTTTCTCTCCTCTCTCTTGAGCTTCACTAATTAGCACCGTATAAGCTGCCGAACATGATTGCGATCATCTTTATAATTCCTATGTGGTGGATCTCTTTATGAGTTAATATATGTTTAAAGATTGCAATTTTTTTGTTTCAGTTATGAAAGTAGATGCATATTATGTACCCCGTTCTTGTCTACTTGTTTTGATCAAGCTTATTTGTGAGAGCATGTGTGGGGGAATGTGTGCATTAGTTGGAGTAATGAGGGGGTGGCTAGTGCGGTGAAAGTGAGAGAAATTCTGCGATCCACTTGGGTATTCCAACCTTACTTTATTACCTCACTAGGGATAAACTAAAATACCATGCTACCAGAGATGTGGGTTGACCATTGCCACTTCTCATGACTAGATCTAGCATGTTCTTATTTTCACTTCATGTCATGATGCTTAAAGCTATGCTCTGATTTATCTTAATACTAAGGTGTTATTATTTAGTTCGCATATTAGTGGAGTATAAGAGAGATTAATAACAAAAAGATCTCTATGTTAGGATGTGATGCCCATATAATTAGTAACTTGTCATAAAACTTTGTGTTGCAATCTCATATGTCAATTCCTATGTTCCATTGTCCACCACAACATTAAAGAGAGAGTGCATTTGTGAAACCATGAACCCCGGTCCATTTTTAATCATAAGAAACACCTTTCCAACCACTTTTAATCATCATCTACATTCAGCCATTTTAAAATCAAAAAATACAAAAACACTTTTACTTCTTGCATTCACATTACAAAACCCAAAAATATCATCCATCATTGTTCCCACCATCCTTACATATTTATTAACCACCATTGCATATTTACTTATTGTTTTGTATTTGTTTTATTATCAATCTCACACCTTGTGCTTGACAACCACTTGGTGAGGTTGAGGGCACAAAATAATTTACTTTGTTTGTAGGTTCTCAAGGGAAGGATAAGAAGATAAACCTTTCACTACTGGTTCCCCGAGAGTTCGATATAAACCCTCGAGTACCGTCTTTCCTATACTATACACTCTGCACTTGGAGTCTCAACCTAACCATTCTTTTAATGTATGTAACTACACCATCAAGGACGTTTTCTGGCGCCTTGCCATCAAGTGTTCTCTGGTGTTGTCGCTGAGTTAAAACCATCAAGACATTTTCTGGCGCCGTTGTCAGGGAATCATTGCTGTAAAGATTTATCCAAGGAGTGTCTCACAACAAAGTCAACTTCATCACCAACTTGGGCTAACACCAAAGCTTGGGGAGGTTGCACCTAAGTGAGCATCATCTTATCCATCTTTACCTACAAGTCATTTTATTTTGTTTTATTTTTGTCTTGCATATCATCTTGTTATTTCGGTTTGCATATTTTATTTTCAGTTTTGCATTTTATGTTGCATTGCATAATTCGGTTTGCATTGTTTAGTATCATTTTATTTTCAGTTTTGCATAAAAAATAAAAAAACACATAAAAATCTGCTACAATGGGTGAAAGAACTAAGTTGTGTGACTACACAAACACTCCAAATGATCATTTTATTGCTAGGCGCATTGCCACACCTGAGATAACAGCTGAGAGCTATGAAGTAAGTCCTAGTTTGTTGAACTTGATAACTAGGGAACAATTTGGCGGTAGTGCTATGGAGGATCCCTCTATGCATTTTCATGATTTTATTGAAATATGTGACATGCAAAAATTTAAAAATATGGAGAGTGATATTCTAAAACTGAAATTATTTCCTTTCTCACTTAGAGGAAAAGCTAAAGAATGGTTGCATTCACTACCGACTGATAGTATTAATTCTTGGAGTGATCTAAAAGAACCTTTCATTAAAAAATATTATCCTCCTATTAAAATTTTGCAAAATAGAAACAATATCCTTTCTTTAGGCATAATGAAAATGAACATGTTGCTATGGCTTGGGATAGGATAAAACTCATTCTTAGAACTTGTCCTTTACATGGGGTTAATGAATGGACCATATTACACTCTTTTTATAATGGTCTGAACTATATGTCTAGAAATATTCTTGATTCAGCTGCTGCAGGAGCTTTTATGGAAAAAACTGTAGTAGAAGGTAAGAATATCTTAGAAAGTATTTTGCAAAACTATAGTCAATGGAATACTGAAAGAGCACCTAATCCATCTAAGAAAGTAAATTACATAGAAGAAACAAATGATTTGTCATCTAAAATGGACACTATTCTTGCTTTTATTAATAAACAAAATATTGAAAATGTTGATGTTAACTTCATTAGAAACTATGGTAATAACAATTACAATTCCTATAATAAACCCCCATATGTTCCTAACAACCGTACTTATGTTCCATTTCCTAAGGCTAGTGATAATAAATGGAAGTCTATGCCACCAAGTAATGATAATTTTGAGGCTAATACAATTCTTATGGAACAAGTTGCTAGTCATAATACCATGATACAAGAGTTGTCTAAGTCTGTTGCTTCTATTAGTTCTGATATTAAAGGCTTACAACTCCAAACTGCAGAACTAGACAAAGCACTTTCAAAACTAGCTGATAATCAAGTCACTTTATTGAGTACGTCTGCAAGGGAAACCACAAGCACCATATGTGGTTGGAATGAATTCTATTAATATTACTGAAAATGCTCCTCTTTCATTGGAGGACACTCTTAATGAATTATTGAACTATCCTGAATATTTGCTGCCATTTATGTCTCAACTTGTTGGTTTAAAAAAAGAAGCTAATGAAACTGAATGTGAGGAATCTGCTATGTTAATTGAGTTCGAGAAGAATGTTGAAGAAGTTAAAATGCTTAGTGAAGTCAGGGAACCACTACTTGACTTAGACAATTGTAGCTTGCATGAATTAATATCTATCCTACAAAAATTTGCAAGTGATCCTTATACTAATGCCAACCAAGCTGGTTTTGGTTCTTATATTACTAATCATGTGTTAACAGAAAAGATTGCTAGGTACAACCAAGAAGCTATGATACCACCTAAGCTTGGGGATGTATGGATTCCCAAAGTACTAGTCACTATTGAAAAAGAGACACATCATGCTATATTAGATCTAGAATCTAGTGTCTCTGTTTTATTTAAAGAATTATATGAAGTACTTGAATTAAAAAAATGCTCTATTGAACTTGCACTTGCTGATGATTCCATTAAACATGCTTTAGGTAAAGTAAGTGATGTTATGATAGAGTTGCATATGACATTTGTACCTGTTGATTTTCTTATCATGGATATGGGGAATAAAACCTCTAGTCCTATTATTCAGGGAAGACCTTTTCTTCGTACCACATGTGCCATTATTGATTCAAAAGAAGGGAATGTGAAGTTTCAGTTTGCACACAAGAAATGCATGGAACATTTACCAAGGAAGAGGGACATACCAAAGTTCAATCTCCCTCATGAGCTTCGTCCACAGTAAGTATCAAGTAAGAAGCCTAACTATATGGCTATAAAGAAAGTGATTTACGGGAGGCAACCCGGTTGTTTTTATTTTAGATTTGCTTTGTGTCCTCTTGCTGTAACAAGAGACTTAGTTTTTAGTTTAGTTTCTAGAATAATTAATAAAGTGCCAAGTTTTACCTATTTTGGTATGAAAAAGTTGTTATTTTGCATGCGGAGATTTCATCCCAGCACAAGTCTGTGCACGGTTTGATTTTTGTTCTTATTCTGTAACTCTGAATGATCTGATATTTTTACTGCGACTGAAAATTTTCAGCCTCTATGTGCATGAATTTTTTCAGAATGTTTAGAGATGTGACAGTCAGGTAGAAAAATAGGTTTTGCTGCTGCTAGTTTTCCGGACAGATTCTGTCCAATATTGTTTGATGCATGCTTTGAACTTTTAACTTGAATCTTGTTAATCCAATTGAGTTTATGAATAAGCATACAACATTATACACTTTCTGGACATTCATATGAATTTTTTGTCTAAGGATGATAAGCAGCAAGTAATGCATTTATCTATCACTACTAATGTCACCCCACAGAAAAGAAATGGGAGAAACAGTGTTTTGAAGTTTTTTCACAGGGATTAGAGGAGATGCACCAAGAGCTATCCAAGGATGGTGAAAACCATAAGCTTGGAAATGTGAAGACAACCCCACTGAAGCTACACACTCAGTTTGCACATGTCTAACTTCTGTTTTTCTATCCATGCACTTTATCGAATAAACTTGGAGCGTCTGTTTTTCGTTCGTTATGTTAGTTTTTGTTTTGAGACCACCACTATCATTTATATATGAGAGAGCTACTGGAAGTTTGGGTTGAATAAAGTTGGATGCCAAATAAAATATTAGGAAAGGGATGTTTGAGTTGATTTAAAAAGTTACATATAGTTGCATAATTCATATGTTTTTAACGAGTGTCAATTTGCAAGTGTTTTATCAAGAGCTATCTTATATTCATGTTTTGATGCTGAATGTTACTTTAGTTGGTTTAACATGGATTTAGTAGTTCTATGGACAATTGTGCATGCATTTAGTTGGTCAACTTTCTCCCTTTTACTAGCCTTACTAGCCCAAAAATCCCAACAAGTAAAAAACTTGTTTCCAACACCTTCAACCAAACTTTTTCCAGTGAGTCCACCATATCTACCTATTAGCTTTATGCTATTCCGAGTATGTATGTCATGTTACTTTGAGTTATCTATACCTCTGAATTAAAATGCTTATGTTATTGATTGTTATGTGAAGAATCTAGTTAAAAAGCTCTCACGTTTTATTATTGCACTTAATAAACATGAACCATTGTGATTAAAATTATGAAGTTGTGATTTTGACAAGAGTCTTGGTTGCTAGTTAGCCCAAATGTGCTATCACATGGCAAGCTTTCAACATTGCACTAAATATATCTAGTTGATATCATGTACTTTTGGTTATGGATGCTTATCATGGGGCCAAATAAATGTGGAAATTTAGTATGTTTAATTAGTTATATAAATGACTAGAGAGATACCTGAGTCCCTAATCTAAGCCATGCTGTCATGGTGGAAATTTACTTACATGCTCTATGTGAACCTTCAGTGATACACCTCACAATAAAAAGCTATACCAATGGTAAATAAAAAAGGTGTTGAGATTGTTTTTTATGTTTGCTTGTCTTGTTATTTTGACATGGGCTTGTTCCATGTCCTGGGACAAGAGGGACCCCAGTTAATCTTCTTTATGACGCTATTATATAATGCTTTTACTTGAACTTGCTTTGTTTCCTAAGTTGAGTAACATCAAGGTGTAAGTGCTCGTAGTCAAGGGGCGTGAAACTTTCAACCATTGCTTTGTCAAGCACACCACTCATATTTGCATTCACTTTAAACTTAACCATTAAATATGCTATGATAAGGTGTAATGAGAGCTTGATACCATTGATACCACATTGCAAAAATTAACTTAAGTAGAAGTATTTGGAAGTTAGATGAAGCTTGTTCATGTTTTTACCTCTACTCATATATATCTATCTATCCAAAGTGTCCACCTTTTATATTCAGTTTTATAAGAGTACTCTATGACCATTATAGGACCTTTTTACTTTTCATTATGCATACATTTGGTCCATAGTATTTTCTTCTATGTTACACTTCGTGCATTATCATTGAACATTCTTGCATTGGATATTTGATATCACTTTATAATCTATCTTACTTATTGCTATTCCTTTAAATAATGAGTCATTTGACTCTATGTAGCAATAATAATCATCTTTGATATCCATTGATAGAATTAAAATGCAAAGTCCATGTTAGTTTTATCACCTTCATACTCGAGGACGAGTATAAGTTAAGCTTGGGGATGTTGATGCATATAAAATGCATACATGAACTTTGCATTATAATTCTCATATTTTAACCATATTTGCATCATATAAGGGTTATATCATGATTATATAATGATTTTTGGAATATTTCACAGTTTTTCTATTTTTCTGGAATTAATCTCGCACTGGCAGAAAACCCTATTTTCTATATTTTGGATGTTTCAGAGACCCAAACGACATCCAAATGACCTGAAAATTCATGAGTATCAGTTTTAGGAAGGAAGAAGACTTGGGAGCAAAGGAAGCAAACGAGCGGAGGCCCGAGGCCCAAAAGGGAGTGGCCCACGCGGCCAGATTCCTTGGCCGCATGGGGCCCACCTTCTGGAGCCTCAAGGCTCCGTTGCCATTGATATTTTCGCCCACGATTCCGTCTTGACCTAAAACCGACTATAAAACTAGCCCCCGACATAGATCACGAGGAGGCGGTCATAAACAGAGAAACACCAAAACAGAGACTTGGACCTGCAGATTGGAGGGGGAAAACTCCGGCGGAGCGCTGCTGGCATGGTCTCCATCTCCCCCAACAACGTCTCCATCGTCTCCATGATGAAGAGGGAGTAGTCCACCCCTAGACTATGGGTTTGTGGAAGTAACTTATGTATCTCTCCTCTCTCTTAAGCTTCACTAATTAGCGTCATATAAGCTGTCGAACATGATTACGGTCATCTTTGTAATTCCTATGTGGTGAATCTCTTTACGAGTTAATATATGTTTGAAGATTGCAATTGTTTTGTTTCAGTTATGAAATTAGATGCATATTATGTACCCCATTCTTGTCTACTTGTTTAGACCAAGCTTGTTTATGAGAGCATGTGTGGGGGAACGTGTATATTAGTTGGAGTAATGAGGGGGTGGCTAGTGCGGTGAAAGTGAGAGAAGTTCCGCGATCCACTTGGGTATTCCAACCTTACTTTGTTACCTCACTAGGGATAAACTAAAATACCATGCTACCAGAGATGTGGGTTGACCATTGCCACTTCTCATGACTAAATCTATCATGTTCTTATTTTCACTTCATGTCATAATACTTAAAGCTATGCTCTGATTTATCTTAATACTAAGGTTTTATGGTTTAGTTCGCATCTTAGTGGAGTATAAGAGAGATTAATAACCAAAAGATCTCTATGTTAGGACGTGATGCCCATATAATTAGTAACTTGTCATAAAAACTTTGTGTTGCAATCTCATATATCAATTCCTATGTTCCATTGTCCACCACAACATTAAAGAGAGAGTGCATTTGTGAAACCATGAACCCCGGTCCATTTTTAATCTTAAGAAACACCTTTCCAACCACTTTTAAGCATCATCTACATTCAGTCATTTTAAAATCAGAAAATATAAAAACACTTTTATTTCTTGCATTCACATTACAAAACCCAAAAATATCATCCATCATTGTTCCCACCATCCTTGCATATTTATTTACCACCATTGCATATTTATTTGTTGTTTTGCATTTGTTTTATTATCATTCGCAGACCTTGTGCTTGACAACCACTGGGTGAGGTTGAGGGCACAAAACAATTTACTTTGTTTGTAGGTTCTCAAGGGAAGGATAAGAAGATAAACCTTTCACTACTGATTCCCCGAGAGTTCGATATAAACCCTCGAGTCATCCCTCGTGGGGAAACCGTCTTTCCTATACTATACACTATGCACTTGGAGTCTCAACCTAACCATTCTTTTAACGCAGGTAACTACACCATCAAGGACGTTTTCTGGCGCCTTGCCATCAAGTGTTCTCTGTTGCTGTTGCTGAGTTAAAGGCCATAAGCTGGTAAGAAGAAAACATGGAGGCATCAGCAAGAACATGTACATTGGCACCAGTGTCAATCAACCATTCGGGAGAATGACAAGCTGAAAGAATGGTAGGAAATAAACCGTACCCAGATTCCTTCATCTCAGTGTCGCCCATGACAACATTGGCATTCTTGCCATTGTTGTCCAGTCCGCGCAGCTCATGGCGGTTGGGACAACAAGGTCCCCAGTGACCGGGATCACCGCAGACATGGCATGATCGCTTCCTCGGTTTATTATTGTTCTTCTTAAAGTTGGTATACTGTTTTGGCTTGTGCCTATCATCAAACTTGCATTTTCCCTCAGATTTGCCCTTATTATGTTTGGGATTGTGGAATTGCTGGAAATTCTTTTTCTGTACCACGTGGGCACTAGTACCAGCCTCAGCAACTCGAGCACGAGTGTCCTTTGCTCTCGCCTTCTCTTCCACATCAAGAGAGCTAATGAGATCCGAAACGGAAAACTCTTGCCTCTTGTGTTTCAGAGCAGTAGCAAAGTTGCTCCACGAAGGTGGAAGCTTAGCAATAATTCCACCAGCGACAAACTTGTCCGGCAGATTACACTTGAAGTGCTCAAGTTCTTTTGCGAGTGACTGTATCTCATGAGCCTGCTTTACAACAGAGCGCTCATCAGTCATCTTGTAGTCATAGAATTGCTCCATGACATACAACTCACTGCCAACATCCGAGGCCCCAAATTTGGCCTCGAGCGCATCCCACATGTCCTTACCGTTATCAAACGACATGTACGAGTCCACAATGAAGTCGTCAATGATACTTAGAAGGGCACTCTAGAAAAGAGTATCGACCCTCTCATATGCCTCCTTTCGATCAGGAGAAAGCTCGCCCTTAGGCTTGCCTTTGATGGCATCATAGCAGTTACTGTTCTGAAACCAGTAAACTGCTCTCATGCGCCACCGTTTATACTGTTCCCCTTTAAAAGGAATCAGTCTCGTCGATGTGATAAAACTAGGCGTTGCAAGTTGCCTATAATCAGGTTTTTGGATTGTTGAATATATAAGAAATTTTGCAAATGATTTAATCCGCGAAAACAGTAAATATACTATGACTAGAATAACCAGAATTAAACTAATCATGCGATCTAGTAAAACTAGATAAACCGAACGAATCTAGAGATACTACCATAAGCAGAAACACTAGGAATATCTCTAACAGAAAGATTAAGAGATCATACAGTGTGGCAGCAACGAAAAATGTTGGCGTTGATGTTGTCACCCATGTCGTTGATGAAGAGGCTGCCGATTTCGGGGAAGAAATCGTCGTTGGGGAAGAACTCGATGCCAGTATTCGCGTGAGTGCGCTCCCCAAAAACCTGATCGCCCCTCTCCCGTACTGGATCGCAAGAGGCGGGGTTCCGGAGGCCTAATGTCCCTTCAACCGGTGCACGCCGGAAGACGGGATGGAGAAGACTTGGAAGATGGTGGCGCAAGGGTTTGGAATTGGAATGGCGAAAAACCATGTGTTGCACGTATTAGCGGCTAGGGTTCGCTTAGCCAATATATATAGTGCGCGTCGGGTAGGACGTGGGCGTAGCCCCACATTCGAGTCGGTACCAGCCACACGATCCAAAAGAATCAGAAACGGCTGAGTAATTAACGCATCTGTTAATTAATAATCAATGACTCATTAAATATTACCGAGCAGCAAAAAGATAGCCATCGACTCGGCTCATTCCCGCAACCCGTGGCGCGTCGTGACGAGGTGAGGCGGAGGAGGAGCACGCGTGTGACATTCCCTTTCTCTCTCTTTTCTATGATTATACAAGTGCTAGTAGAGCTCACCTTATAAGCTGGTACAACTCTCATCCAACTAGCAGTATGGGAGTAAACTTTAGTTCCATCACTTGCATGCATGAATGGGCCATGAGAATTTCAGAATTTAGTTGGGCTTTGGGCTAAAGGCCCACTAGCAAATACTAGTAAATTCCAACAGATTAGTCATGCTTAATTAACGTCTTTAAGTTAATTAATTAGGGGAGACGACCAGCACGCTCGCCGGCCGGCCGGAGGGGCGGAGGGTAGCTTGCAAGCGCAGTGGCGGAGGCAGTTCGTGCTGTGAGTGTGTGCTGCTGAGCTGCACAATGTACGTGCGGCTGGGACGAGGCGAACCAGTTTCCAGTAGGTCGTCGCCTTCACCCCATGCTTCACCCCATGCCACCGACGGCCGGTTAGGCCTACCGAGCTCATCGCGAACTGGCGAAAGGCGAGCTCGTCACGGAGCTCCCATCTCCGCCGCCGCCCCACGATCCGCTGCTCCCGCCGGAGAAGATGACAGCCAGGAGCGATTTGACGAACAGCGAGCTCGCCGCTGTGCTCCCGTTTTCGCCACCGCTCCCGCCCCCGAGCTGCCGCTTCCACCGAAGAAGAATGACCAAGATCAGTTCCTGCTCTCCGCTACGAGCTCGCCCGCGTCCGGTCGCCGCTCGCCGGCCCCTGCCGGCGTGCACACATGACTACGTGAGAGGCCAGAGTCAGCAAGTTTAGCACATAGGAGATGTGTGGCGGCCGCGCGACGTGTAGGTGGGCGACGACCGCGTCCGTGCGAGACACGCGCGTCATGCAAGAGTGGCCCCTCCTTCGCCGCCCTGGACGAGCGTGCCACAATTGGGGAGGACCTCGTCGGCGCGTCGGCGGCGACCGGACAATGGGGAATTTCTACGGGCAGGTCGGGTCGGGTCTCATGTCTTTGAGAGAGACGGGAGAAGAGAGAGATAGTATATGTGACACGTGGGGCCATTCGATTTAGAATTACCTGTCTACCCTTTAGTAAATAAACTTAATCAATATTTTCAGTACTTACCAGTACTTTTTTCTACTACTTCCCAATACTTCTCATTTCTCCACCGTTGGATTCAAGTGATTGGACGGTTTCTAAAATCCCCAATCATTGTATAACTTGTATAATTGCGAATGCACTCCCGAATTCAGTCGTTTTGTTAGGATGAAGAAGAATATTAATTGTGAATGCACTCCCGAATTAATCAGGTAGTATGTCGGGAGTCGTACTCTTTGCCGATCCCTTTCGTTGGGCACTTGGCGCATGACAAATCCCCAACTCTTATAAAATCATCCCGAAAAATTTAGAACAAAAAAAAAGACAGAAATTCCTCTGCTCTTTCTAGACGACAGGTTTGTTCGTCGCCGCTAAACCCTAGCTAGAACCCCGGCGAGTCTACTCAGGATCCGTGCAGATGCGGACGGATTCGTCGGCGGCGGAGTGGCTGCAGGCGGCGGTGCGGGACGCCGCCAAGGCCTCCTCGTCCTCGAGCTCCGGCACCTCCGCCTTCTCCGACCAGGCCCTCGTGTCCCGGGCCGCAGGGTATGCTCCACCTCCTCCTCTCTGATTCCATATGCTCTCTCTGTTTGGGCACGCTGGCTCGCTCGGTAGATGGTCCGATTTGGGCGAATTGGGGCGGCGGGTTTCGCGGTGTGCGTATTGCAGAGTGTTGCGAACTAGTAGCAGTTTGGGATTGCGATGTTCATACTGTACAATGTAAGTAGTTGTAGATGACAGACACTTTGGGAATCCCGTAAGACGCTGGTGCCACATGGTTCTCCAAGTCTCCATGGCTATCATCAGCGGCAGGGGTGGAAGATTCAGTAAATTGTGTGGGTAGCACAACCTAGAAGAATTCGCTTCCGTTTATTTTCATGTTGCGTATCTTAATTAGGGTGTGTATGATATCTCTGGGTTCATATGATGCTGTATAGTTTTCTGTATCTTACGCGAGCGATTGACCGTAAGACTGAAAACCAGAATTATTCTGGGTTGGGTATGTGCCCTGTATATTTTTAGAAGAGAAAAAAAGCAGGTTTAGTACATGAAATTGCCCCGGATGTGCGTTTTAGTTACGAAGTTGCAGAACACAAAATTCCGGTCACCAATTTGTCATGCGTGAGCGTTTTGGTCAGTTCGCATACGTGGCAGTCTATATTTTGCAAATTGCCCCTTAAACTTTTATTTATTTCAATCGCTAGGTCCTTTTCAACTGTTTTTTCTTTGACTTTTTAGGAAGGGGTTTGTAAAAAAACAAAACTTCAGGGGGTATTTGTAAAAAAGCTAACTGCCACGTACGCGAACTGACTAAAACGGTCACCCGTGGTAACTTGGTGACCGAAATTTTGTGTTCTGCAACTTCGTGACTAAAATGCACATCCGGGACAACTTCATGTACTAAACCTGAGTTTTTCTCTTTTTAGAACTTCGTAAACATCAGGTATTTGTCAATTGGGCTGCCAGTGTGAACTGTTAGGCTGTTAGCCATGCGACGATACGTGATTGCAGATGCTGGGTTCAGGCTAGATCACGATGCCCCTGCTGTTACATGATTCCTGCAAAATTTCCACCCATCCTACTTTTAGAGTCATAGCCTCGGACTTTCCCTTTGCCCCTGTGTGCTACATGAACACCTAGGCTTGTAAGCCACCTCCACCCCCACCATGCATTTGCCCGTCACCTCTTCATTGGATCCTGATTGGAAGGTTGATGATTTGTTAGGCGTCTAGTTGGTTGGAAGTTGCTTGATCTTCTAGGCCAAAGATGGATCGCATACATCACATGTACAGCAAATGCACGCCCAACATATCGCATGTTTCTCCGCTGCTATCCACACAGCAGAAGGCTTTACAAATGCGTTCCGATGTAACTTGTAGTAAAGATTTGGCAGGGTAAAGCTCCGGTGCTTCAGTAAAATGTGTATGGTAGAACAACAATTTCTGGGTACTTTAATTTATCTGTAAGATGAATCTCTAGCGTGTGTACGATCTTTACCCTGATTCATGCTGATCACGCTGCGCTGCATGCTACATGATTTCTGCAATTTACCCTATCCCATGTTTTCGACCGTGGCCTCCGACCTCCCATTTGCTTTCCCAAGCGAACTCCTAGGCTTGTTAGCCACTTCCACGCCCGCCGTGCCGCTGCCCCTAACCACCTCACTCTCATCCTGATGTGCCCTGTTGTCCTGCCGCTGTGCACCTTATGGTGCGGCTCAAGTCCTGCTTCAATTAGGACAGTGGGATTCCGACCCTATACCAGCGGCACATGGTTCCCCATTTGAAAGCCCCAAAAATTATGTGGACTAGCTGAAAGTTTTTTAACCATAATGGGAAGTGATCTATCTGTAGGCTCCTCGTTAATTGAAATTTGCTTCATAACCCTAGGTGTAAGTCTGGTTTCTGATGTGATTTTTTCTTAAAAATCCGAGGTTGAAAGCACTAGTTTGAAGTTTCATTAAACTTCCTTAGTTGAAACAGTGTGAACAATTCAATTGAAAGTTCAATCCAACATGCAATTGAAAGCTGGGGAAGGAACCGAGGCAATGTTGAGGGTCCTCTGTATCTGCTGAAAAAACTAGCTAGAGACGTCTGCTACATACACTCATTCGTGCATCGGTGTTAAATAATAGAATTCTGCTATGTTTTTTCACCGTCTGCATCAACTTTCTAGTCATATTCTCTAGATTTAAGTTTTTTTCCAGAATAAGCCTCTAACATGAGAGTTGATACATATCATTATACTCCTTGTAACTGACAATCATTTGCCGATCTGTATTGCAGCCGGGTCGTGTCTCTGTCGACTTGCACGAAGGTCGGCGCCATCAGCTTCGTGGTCGGCGTCGCAGTGGGCTTCACGCTGAAGAGAAGGCTGCGCCAGTGGGCTACCAGGCTTCTCAAGAGGATCAAGGACGACAATTAGCTAGCTAGCTAGTGCAATGTCTCTCTGAAGTTTTGTTCGCAAGCGTGCTCTAGTTATTCACTTACCCTCTAGCCCCAAAGTTGAACTTCCCTTAGTGACTGCTCGGGTTAACTGTGATGGATACACAATAGTTATTTGTAAAACTGTATTGCGACTCCCTTTAAGGGGATCTGTACTGGCAATTGCGGTATGAGCAGATCCTGACGTACATGTCTATATCCGTGGACTGTGGTCCCTGTCGATACTGCCTTTCGTCGACGGTTACTGATACTGTTAGGCTAATGTTGTTCTTAAATATAAAACTACGTGTTCATAATGTAGTAAGTGGTTTAGAAATGCTATCTACCACCTTAATTTTGTTTTATGTTTGACATAAAACCTGTCAGGTAGCCTCTTAATATGCAACATAACAACTGGCATTATGATCTGGGGAGAGCGAGAGGAGCAGGAAGGGGGTTACTCGCCGGCGGCGTTGTTACCGTACTTCCGGCACGGGCGATGCACAGATAGTGGGAACTACTGGGAAGGAAGCGGGAGGCGGATCTAAGACGAACTGTATGTACCCGTGTTCTTCTAGTCCCCTGACCTCCTCGACAGGCTGAATATTGCAATCTGTGTGCAGTTTGACAGGAAAAAGGGGAATGCAGTAGTTTAACCTCTTTGCTGAACCTTGCAGGGGCAACGTCGCCTGGTTTAACTGTACAAGAAGAAGCGGTGGGAACAACCACAACAAGTCAACAATGGCATGTTGATGCGTGTAAATTTTTCGCTCTTCATGATTCTGCAGACTAGAATATAAAGATATGGACCCTCTGTTCTCGAGTTACGGTCATGTTCAGTAAGCTAGGCATTATGATCTTACTGTGCAGGTCTGACAGGAAAATGGGAATGCAGTTTAGCATGTTTGGTGGCCACATGTCTAAGAAACAAGTACAAGAAGCAGTGGGAACAACCACAACAATGGCGCTAGCATACTTCTGTTGATTTAATAGCCTGATCAGGCTGAGAAGCGAATGACAGCATAATTTACAAACAAAATGCAGAAGGCTACCATCAACCCAACCTATGCCGCCCGATGCGGTCTAAATTTCGGAATCATCGATTAGAGATGTGGGCTATTTGTATGGTCATCTTCGAGCATCAACGTCTCCGCTTGATCAACACAGGTGGGAGACATGGCCGACTCCGTCTCCTCGCACTTCGGCTTCCCCGCCGCCCCCTTCTCTGACGAACCAAGTCCTCATGCCCAAGGCATCAGCCGTCAGGGTATGTGCCCTGCCCCTCTCTGTCGCTTCAGTCGTGAATATCCCAGCAGATGGCAGATTGGCTTGATCAATAGTTTCACAACTGTATAGATTTGATATCTTCCATGTAATCACCGAGCTGTAACCTGCATCGTGTATGCATATTTGTCAGAAAAAATTTAGTTGGCAATGTTAATTCTTATTGAATATGAAAATAGCAATAAACATCTAACCTGTCGGATTGACTAATGAAATAAAGACTCGAGTTTTGTAGGCCTTAGCAGTCCTCGTTTATCGAGCTCGACCTGATAACTATGAAGGACCAGAGGGAGTACGGTCTCCATCATCTCTCCCAGCTCTGCTTGGTCATACATTTGCTGCAGTGTTATCAGGTCCATTGCGTGCTCCAAAGAATGGCTGTAAGTGTTTCTCTTAAATCGCAGGACCTCCTTCCCAGCACTGGTGCCTACTGGGTAATAGGTACTTCGTATGTAGAACTTAGCCAGGTATGGGTTTTGCTGAATGAGCCCGGCCCAGTCTGGTGGGAAGACCAGATTTTTCATCACATCTGTATATGCACTATAATTCCACTTCTGAAGAATGTGTTCTGAAACATCGTAGATACGAACAAAAAGCTCTTTCTTGTCAATTGCCCAAACTAGGGAGCAATGATGTTGAATAGCGTAGGAAGCGTGTGTCCTTTGGTTTTCATCAGGCCAAGGAGTTGCTGGAAATCAGGAGGCAAGGATGCCACTTCTCCACTGAAGATTGTTTCTCTGAATATCTTCTCGACACTTGCATAGTTCCTCTGGGCTAGATTCTTGTCATAGTCTGTACAGAATACTTCACACAGAAAAGGTTCTCCGGACTGCAGGTCGACGATAACATTTTCAGCATTCAACTCGAGGAAGCACATCTTATTAGTTGCATGGTCCGGCATAAACTGTACCAGACGTCTCATCAGCTGTTGGACTTCTTCGGTCGAGACCAAGGCGCTGATGATTAGGATATCCTGGAGGTGATACAGTCCTCGTTAGTAGGAATCAACCTCACATATTCAGACAGTGGCACACTCATACTCCCTGATTCAAAATACATGTTTCATGAGAAAGTCAGAATACATAAAAAACCAACAAAAACATGGGAGCGGAAATGAAATCATTAGAATGCAAATAAGCTGGTGAGCACCGATAAACCAATTGCATCATTTGCAGATAATAATCTAACCCAAAACATGCAACCAGTGATGATTTCTACATGTTGCCGATTGACATTCTATGCTAATTCTTCATTTAGAAACTTGTGGCAGATTTACAGCTAATGATATGCTCTATAACAGCAGCAATGTAACATCACATTGCTAATTTCTTATTGTTATTAGAAACACTCAGGAGAGCTACAATGGCATATACTCCTTTGCAAACGTTGATCTACTGAAACAGGGGAGCACAGCAGAGGCTTTATTTTCCCTTGCAAATATAAGAAGAAGAAAAACAGAGTAATACAGAGCTCATAGACACCGCAGATTGTCAGCAGGTTAAGATACATACATGCATGCTCAGTGTGAAGAAAAATGCAGGGAGACCGCTATCCGAAAGATGCTGCCAAAGCGCGCTCACCGCAGAAAGCCGCCGAAGATCGCCGGTCGGCCGCTGGAGGTTTCTCATTTGTCGAAGGTAAGCTTGGGGAAGAAAGACGGTGAAGATCACTCAACAGAAAAACAGATGGGGCTCGCCATGCCGAGTTCGCCGAAAAAGACTGCGAAAGAAGGAGGCCTTGCCGAAGAATGGCCTCGCCAGAGTCCAGAGAGAGGCCGCCTTGTAACTCAAAGATGAAAAGGCTTGGCGATGGATGGACGATATCTGTTTTTTTTTTTTTTTTTTTGGGTTTAACCTCGTGCGTGCGTGCGTGTTGTGCTAGTGTATGTAGTCTTCATTATTTAGAAACTGGTGGCAGATTTTACAGCTAATAAACTGATCTATAACAGCAGAAACCTAACATCCATTGTTAATTTCATATTGCTGTTCAAAATACAGCAACCTATGGTAGATTCAGGTGCGGTGAAAATAGAGGACTAGTATAACAAGAGAGATCACAATCGACTGCATACACTCCAGCAGTAGCGTAACAGCAAACAATCATCGACTCACCTCACCACCAAAGAGATCTCCGTGGAGTCCGGACTGCTTTCTTTTCCCTTGCAACAACTAAAAACAGAGTAAAACGAGTAAAACAGAGAAGTTATGTGTGTTTCTAATGGTACACAACGCTCACCGTAGGAGGCCGCTGAAGATCGCTCGCCGGCCGGCCGTCGTGGAGCGTTTGGCTGAGCAGGAAGAGAGCTTTGCTCATAGGAATGGCGGTCAGCCTGAGGAAGAAGTAGAAGACGACGAAGACTGCGGCGGCAACCTCTTCTTTTATACACGCGCGATATATATTTTGTAACACTGGATCATCAGAATCTAAGGGGCTTCGCTGGAGCAAGATATCCACCCCAAAAGGATAATATAATTCGTCAACGGACAAGTGTACACATATAATTCGTTCAAACTCCATCATCTTCTTTCAGCCGGCCGAAGCCAGGTTGATCAAATACGGGACGGTGGCAATCAAACAAAAACTAATAGGGTGCCAGCGAGAAATTATAAACAGTATTACTTCCAAACGTGCTATTGGTCAAGCAGAAGGGAAATAAACTAAAGTTTATTTGTAGTGTTAAGAATCAGCCCACGTATGCAACCATCATTAGGAATGGTCATTAGCCAGTGAGTAGTGTACAAAGCACCCGTATTGTACCCCTTCTCGATGCCGAACAGGCACCTCTTCTTGTAATAGACGCCGCAATCTGAGACGCCGATCCTCGTACGTAGAAGCTTTGCCCATTTTTTCTTATCGAAGAAACGGTAGCTCATTTTTTGAAACGATGAGATTTGCATTTTGAAGTTGAAAAAATATGAAACAAAGAAATTGTTTATAAGCATGCGAAAAACCAATCTTAAATTCATCGTATTTTAGAATGGATAAAAATGCAAATGGGTGGATTCGGACACACGGCGGACAGAGGCGGATGCGTCCGTTATCTATTTGGCCGTATTTCTGTCCCAAATTTGAGGACGAAATAGGTCGACCAGACACGTCCATGCTAAAAAGGGTAAAAACCCTCGGTGATAAGGCGGCCAAGATGAATTGGAGTAATAGTCCAGCTAGCATGTCTGCAAGGGGATACGTTGAGATTAATCTGTGCGAGGTCACTACTAGGAAACTAGCTATAGGTGGAATGTGTTTTTGTGGCGCATCTAATATGCCGTGCGCCACTGATAATATTCTGTGGCGCATGTCTAACGATGCGCCACAGAAAGTTTAGGGTTTTTGTTTCCCCGTGCGCCACTAAATTAGAATTTTCTGTGTCGCACTGGATCGCATACGCCACAGAAAAGATGTGGGCCCCACCACCAACGGCTGGATGACATCCTACCATACCTTTTCTGTGGCGTATGAAGTTTGATGCGCCACAAAAAGTCGCATTTCAGTGGCGCATCTGGACGTGCGCCACAGAATATTACGTGGGCCCGGCACCATTGATTGGGGGGAGGTGTTTCTGTGGCGCATGGAGTCACATGCGCCACAGAAATATGGATTTATGTGGCGCATGGAAGTTCATGCGCCACAAAATGCCTTTCCAGAATAACAAAAAGGGCAGCCCCCACTCACCACCCCCATTGTCTTCTTCTTCCCCTCTCCTCTCACCTTGAGTAGCTCGTGTTCCTCCTCCCTCCCACCCCATTTTGCTCATACTTTTCTCCATTCTTTGTAGTTAAACCTAATTTATTTGATAGGTAATTGGTGAGGGGGCCGGGAGGCTCCATATATACTCTCCTCCTCTCCCAAATACATCTCTTTTTCTCTCCAACATCACACACTCTCTCTCATCGATCGTGGTCACATCTCGGTGACAAATCTACTAGGTGAGTATAGTTGGATGGACATGCGCACAAAACATGCATATGAAGGGGCGGTTTGCACGATGGCGAGACGTTTGTTTGTTGTGCTCCGACCATCGTGTCGTGGAGATGTGGATATTTTTGTGAAATGCTTGCAGGTACCCCGAGAGGCCCATGAGATTGCCGGAACGTCGATTAACTTCCGTTCCGGCGAATTCGGGTACTCCATACGTCCCTTTTTTAGCAAAGGTCATGCCGAAAATTTTAAAAATTTCGACACGACCTTAGCTGAAAAAGGGACATATGTGTGTGTGCGCGTGTGCATGTTGCGGTTTTACTTAACATACTCTCGTTTCTTATTTCTGCTTTATCTATATATAGCAACCATGGTCATCAAGATGAGCTCCAGTCAAATCGGTAGATACAAGGAAGAAGCAAAGGCGGACATGATTCGGTGCAACAGGCACCAGATATGATGTCCGTGTCGAACATGCAAACTCGTGAGCTGGATTGACCTTGATTCCGGACAATTGGAGGAACACCTGCTCAGGCGCGGTTTCTGGATAGGCTTCAACAAGGCGCCGACAGCAAATGGTGCGCATGAAAACGAGGGCGGGCGAGAAGACGAAGAGTCTCCCGGACATGGTTATCATGACGAAGGAGATGCCGGCGGACAAGATCATCATGACGAAGGAGATGCCGGCGGACAAGATCATCATGACGAAGGAGATGCCGACGGACATGGTCATGATGAAGGAGTAGATGGTGGTGGAGAAGACGCGGATACGCAGACCTCGCTAACTTCGGCCTTGCAGGACACTCATCTTCAAGAACTCCTACTCAAGGAGACGAGCGACGCCAGAGGTTCAGCCAGAGAGAAAGCGAAGCTGGAGCAAATGAAGAAAGACGTGATGACTCCGTTGTATCGTGATTGCCGGCCCCAGGATACGCGCTTGCATGTAACGCTTGATGCTCTACAGATGAAGGAGGAAAACAGATGGACCGACGTCAGCTTCAGTAGGCACCTGAAATTCTGGTACGATCGTCTTCCCGAGGGGAACACATTGCCAAGCAGTATCGAGGAGGCCAAGAAAGTCGTGTGCCCTCTTGACCTACCGTACGAGAGATACCATGCCTGCATCAATGATTGCGCAATTTATCGGGGCGTGTACAAGGACAGAACCACATGTCCGGTGTGCGGCCAGGGACGGTACAAGAGTGGGAACAAGAATGTTCCTTGAAAAGTGGTATGGTACTTTCCTCTCATTCCCCGTCTGCAGCGGTATTTCGTGGACCCTAAGGAAGCAAAGCTCATATAATGGCACGCGAAAAGGGAGAAGCCCGAAGAAGATCCGGAGAAGGGCGTGATCCTAACACACCCTTCAGACGCTTGCCAGTGGGAAGGATTGGACATGGCCTTCGAAGATTTCGGGTGCGACGCAAGGAACGTCAGGCTGGGTATGAGCACCGATGGACTCAATCCGTTCGGCAACGAGAGTAGCACGCATAGCACCTGGCCCTTGTTTGTATGGCCTTACAACCTTCCCCCGTGGCTGTGCACGAAGCAAAGGTACATACACATGAGTATTCTCATTCAGGGGCCGAAACAACCAGGTACCGACATACATCTGTATCTCGCGCTGTTGAAAGAGGAGTTAGCCAGGTTGTGGGAGATGCCAGTCCGTACGTGGGACGCCTACACTGGAGATTATTTCGATATGAGAGCCGCGTTGCTCACGACGGTGCAGGACTATCCTGGTTGCTCATATGTATCGGCACAGGTAGGCCATGGATTCTGCGCATGTGTCAGGTGCATGGATGAGACCCCGCATCTCCAGCTACCAAGGGATCCCGGGTCTTCGAAAACCGTGTTCCCAGGGGCTCGAAGGTGGCTTCGCATAGATCACCTGTGGAGGAAATGCGGTGATTTGTTCAATGGTAAAGACGAGCTTGAAAAGCCCCGTGCCTGAGGAGCGGCGAAGAAATCGATGAGCTTTTGAAAATTGGGAGGAGTGCCCTGCGCCGGGAAAGAAGCGACCGAGGGTAGACCCCCTGCTGGGTGTATGGAAAGCGAGGTCTGTTTTCCACGACTTGGAGTACTGGAAGGTACTCCACACGCCCCATAGCCTCGATGTAATGCACATTACCAAGAACGTTACCGAGAGTCTGCTTGGCACTCTTTGCAACATGTCCAATAGACCAAGGATGGGACGAAAGCAAGATACGATCTGAAATGGCTTGGCATAAGGAAAGATCTTCAAGCACCCGATAGTGATGATGACGATGATGATGATGATCAGACGGAAGGGACTCAAGGTCGCCGCAAAAGGGTAAAGAAGAACGTGGTGGTGTTTCCCGCTGCCTGCTTCACTATGAGTCCGGAGGAGCTCGAGAAGTTTTTAGGTGCCTCCTAGGAGTCAAATTTCCTCACGGTTACGCGGGGAAGATAAGCAGATATCTGGACGCAACGAAGAAGAGGTTCAGCGGGATGAAGTCTCACGACTGTCACGTGCTGATGACGCAGATACTCCCCGTTGCGATCCGAGGGCTAATGGATGAGCATGTCCGTGATACGCTGCTTGGCCTTTGCAACTTTATCGACGTTATCAATAGGAAGTCGATCGGCGTGAGGCAGCTCCACAGGCTACAGGAAGAAATCATGGTGATATTATGCGAGCTCGAGATTTACTTCCCGCCCGCATTCTTCGATATCTGTGTGCATCTCCTTCTCCATGTCGTTGATGACATCAGGCAGCTCGGGCCGACGTTCCTGCACTAGATGATGCCGTTCGAAAGGCAGAACGGTGTCATGAAACGATACGTCTGCAACAGGTCCCGTCCAGACGCAAGCATGGCAAAGGGCTTCCTAACATACGAGTGCATCTCCTTCTACCAGAATTATCTGAGCACCGAGAACCAGGATGTTGGTCTGCCAACCAGGACGCACCTCGGCAGGCTCGAGGGATTTGGTCACCGCGAGGGCTACCGCTCACTCCATGTTGACATTCATGGTCGACAAGACGACTTCAACAGGGCTCACCGGGTCACGCTACAACACTTACAATTGATAGAACCTTGGGTGGAAGAGCACAAAAGCTTAATTGAGCAGAATTACATCAACCTGGGCCGACCGAGGAAGAAGGGAGACGTAACCAGAGAGCACAACTCCAGCTTCACGCGTTGGTTCAAGAAAAGGCAACTGGTTCAAGCAAAGAGCATACCGCCCTACGGAAGATGAAAAACTCATATTCTCCTTATCACAGGGCCCCGGCACAACGTAAAGACCTATCAGACGTACGACATCAGCGGTTACAGATTCTGCACCGAGGAAAAGGACAGGAATAGCGAATATCAAAACTCAGGAGTAACTATGCTATCCTACGGCGATGACGAGGCTACTGTGAAGGAAAGATTCTTCGGAAGGATCGAGGAGATATGGGAGCTCAACTACTGTGGACAGTTGGTGCCAATGTTCCGTGTGAGATGGGCCAAGGACATCGTCAAAGAAGACCGGTATTTCACCACCATGGTAATACCCGATGCCAAATCGAAGAATGCCTCCGCGAAAAACGAGACATGGGTACTCGCTAGCCAAGTCGAGCAATGCTTCTTCATTACCGACCCGTCAAAGCCTAGCCGTGTTGTCGTGAGGAGGGCAAGAGGAGCATCATCGGAATGGAAGGAGACGCCAACGAGGAAGACTTGGACAAGAACGGCGATCCGAAGATCGAGGAGGAATTCGACAAGTACTTCGACATGCCTACTACTAGCAAAGAAAAACGGAAGACCTCCCTACCTACTAAAGGTTGTCCGTTCACGCGAAGAAATCTCAAGATGCCCGGCCTGAAGTATTCAACCGCGAAGAAGGGAAAGAAGAGAAGCTAGCTCGGAACCGAGACGAAGAAGACTTTTTTGGTGTATTTAATTTGTGTGTGTGTGAGAGAGAGACAATGCAAGCATATTTATGTATTCAATGAAACTGTATGAGAGACATTGTGTGTGAGACAATGCAAGAGCATATATATGTATTAAATGAATTGAATATGTATGAGACATTGTGTGTATTTTGTAACCAAATTTAACCAAAAATAATTTAAAGAAAAAAATTAAAGAAATAAAAAGTGTGAGGCCCCCCCCCCGCGCTGCCCTTTAATTCTTCCCCAAAAACACAAGCATATTTATTCTTTCAATAAAATTTAACCAAAAAAATTAAAAAACAAAAAATTCTGTGGCGCATCCCTCTGCAGATGCGCCACAGAATGTTGATAATTCTGTGGCGCATCCCACCGGACGTGCGCCACAGAATTATCGCGCCTCCACTTACATGTGGGGCCTCCCCCGCGCTGCCGCCTCTCTTCCTTCCAAATTTCGCGGATTCGCGCCTCCCAGTCGCCCTCGACGCCGCCGCAACTCCCCGTCGCCGGCGACCTCGATCCCCTGCGCCCCGGCCGCCCCCGCCCGAGCCGCGCCCCCGCCCGAGCCGCGCCGCCGCCCACCACGCGGCCGTGCTCGACCGCGCCGCCGCCCGAGCTGCGCCCCGGCCAGCCCCTCTCTCCCTCCCCTTCCCTCCCCTCCGCGCCGCCGTCACCTCCCCTCCCCTCGCTGTCGAGCCGCGCCCCCGCCCGAGCCGCGCCGCCGCCCACCACGCGGCCATGCTCGACCGCACCGCCGGCCGAGCCGCGCCCCGGCCAGCCCCTCTCTCCCTCCCCTTCCCTCCCCTCCGCGCCGCCGTCACCTCTCCTCCCTCGCCGTCGAGCCGCGCCCCCGCCCGAGCCGCTCCGCCGCCCACCACGCGGCCGTGCTCGACCGCGCCGCCGCCCGAGCCGTGCCCCGGCCAGCCCCTCTCTCCCTCCCCTTCCCTTCCCTCCGCGCCGCCGTCACCTCCCCTGCCCTCGTCGTCGAGCCGCCCTGGGCCAGGCACGAGCCACCGACAACCTCAACTCGCCATCCTCGCGGAGGTACTGCCCCTCTCTCCCTCCCCTCCCTCTCCTGCCATGGTTGCACACTAGGTGCTTGATGAAATGTGGAAACAAATTTTATAGGTTCAGTTGCTAGTGCTAAGTGTTTTTCTAAGTGTTGTTGCTACTGTTGTTGCTAGTGCTAGTAATTGCACTATAGTGTCATTGCTAGAGAACAAAAAAATTACAAAATTTTCCTAAGTGTTGTTGCTAGTGCTAGTAATTTTCCTAAGTGTCATTGCTAGTGCTAGTGCTAGTGCTAACTACTAATTGCTTGCTTGCTGCAAGCAAGCACACTAGTTGAGGACATATGGGTTGCTTTGTGTTGTTGCTTGCTGCATATGGTTGTCAAGGACATAGTGCTAGTGCTAGTGTCATTGCTAATGCTAAGTGTTGTTAAGATGCATTCTTGTTTGTGTTCTGCTAATTCTTGTTTGCTGTCCACTGATGATCCATTTTTTTGGTTGTTCAGGGTGCATAGGTGCTTGTGTGTGCTAGGCAAGAAGACACCCGTGGAATCGATTTGGTGAGCTCCGGTGACCATGTGTTATGTGATACCACGACCATCGTGTCATGGTTGTTTGTGATGCTGTTGGCCGGCCAGCTATGCCGGCAAACATTATTTGTGAATGTGGATGTTGTTGATGTGATGCTGTTGCCGGCCAGCGATGCCGGCCATTATTTGTGAAATGCGTGTGCAGGTACCCGTGAGGCCCTTGAGATTGCCGGAACGTCGATTAACTTCCGTTCCGGCAAATTCGGGTACTCCATATGTCCCTTTTTTAGCAAAGGTCATGCCGAAATGTTTCGTGAATTTTAGCATGACTTTGCTAAAAATAGGACATATGGGGTATTCTGACTAATGCATGGGCCGGGGTATCTTAGTACTTAATTAAGTGATTTTTTTCATATATTTCGCTTACTAACTTCGACTTTTTTTTTCTTATAGATGCGAACATGGCTGACAATAACGAGGCCGGGGGTTCTCGAACAGGAGGCGAGGAACCGATAGAGGAAAATAGTATGATTCAGACGGTCATCGCACAGGTAGTGACAAAGACGTTCACGTCGCTCTTTCCTACCGTCTGTGAGGGTGTCAGGGTTTGGATTGAGGGAGGGAAAAAGGGGTTGGTGATTGTTAGGAAGTGTGGTGATGGCATAGTTCCTGTCAGCTGGATCCCTAGTGGCGCATCCATGCTCGAGACAGGCCTTGACGTGGAATTAAGAAGCCAAGTGGGAGTCTCACACGTGGCGCGCGTTGGATTAGCTTACTCTCAGAACACCTTGTTTAGGTGTCAATGAGGCGGTCAAGGGGCCCACCAGCTACTAGGTCAGCTTAACAACGAATAACAAATAGGAGCTCGGAGGTTGTCCAGGTCAGCTTATCCACGGATGACAAACAGTGAAACCTGTGGGTTGTAAGTGGGTGTTTAAGAAGAAGCTGTGGCCTGATGGTACTATGGAGAAGTACAAGGCGCGGCTTGTGGCCAAGGGCTATACGCAGAGAGAAGGTGAATGTAGCGGACCTGCACTTAAAATAGGCAAGATCCCTGTGTATAGTGCAAACCCCTGGATCGATTCATTTGCACTCACAGTTTACGATGAAATATCACAACATTGTATCAATTTATTACACGATTGAATCCAGAGTCAAAATAAACCATTACAACTTTGCATAGCTCGAAGCTAGCATAAAACAGAAATAACAGCGGAAGACTAAATATTATTGCATGGAGTCCCAATCTTCATGTAGCCACAGGCGAAACATGTTGGTTGTAGACTCGAAACCCTTAACGAACCTCACTCTTCGTCGGAACAACCTGATAAAAAGATATCAACAAGGTGGGTCAGAACCATATAAAATGGAACTGGCAAGTGACACTTTGTGGACTCATATTGGAACAACTCTAGTAACCTGTATGCATATTTGGCTTGGTGGAGTTTGAAGGCTATTTTGCATAAAGCCAATTTTTTCCCTATCTCTTTTCAAAACAACTTTTCATCTATACGAGACAAGTATGGTATGACAACCATTGTCTCAACTACCCTGGTTCACCCATCAAAATTTTAACTTAGAGAAATTGGAATGATGAGATCCTCCATTGACGTCCTTGTTCAGCTGCTCAGAATTGTCCGTAACCGGGGACACGGCTATGATCATAGTTTTGACACTCTGCAGAGGTTGTGCACTTTCACCATTAGACTTAACCAACCCAAACTATCCCTCACACTCCATTGGTGTTTCGGGGAAAAGAAGAAGGTTAAGACGAGATCTTTCAGAAGCATTTTCCCACCCCATGCTGGCCTGACGCGCTCCACCTACAAACCTCTACCACCACCTGTCAAGCCGGGATGAGTCCACGCAACTTAGTTGATCAAGACAGAGCCCATATGACTAATGGCTGCACTGGAAGCAATCTTCACTTGGAGTAACTTCAAATCCCTTTGATCCTGGGTGGCTTTCCGCGAGTGTGATTCATCCTCCTAAGTCAGGGGACCACGTATGATCCTTCCTCCCAAACTAGGGAATCACCCTCTTCTGCAATTCATCCTCCCGTATATGGGGAATTGCTTTATTCCAACCACCCACCCAGGTAGTTTATTAACTTAGTAAAATTTTCATTAGCTTTTGATACAAAACACATAGCATAGCATTTACCTATTCTACTAAGTTATCATATAGGTACTAGACACTTAGGAATATTCTAGGGTAATACTAAACAGGTCTAGCATAGCAATACTAATAAGCCTATCATGCAAATTTTCTAAGTAAAAGCTACAACAATGCATATATCAAAATAATAGGACGAAAAGTATGCAAGTGTGCCACTTGCCTTGGCAACAGGAGTGGCAGGAGTAGCAACCACCAAGGTCTTCGTGACTCTCCGAATAAACTAACAAAAAAAAAATACACAAATAAACATACAAATCCATACAAGTGACAATACAAAAATTATGCTATGCATGAGTATGCAAAAATTACAATAACACAAAAGTAAAATAACTTTTAGTTCTCTGGTTGTTCTATATGCATGATGCCACAAACAATTTTTAATAATTTACTTACTAGGAATAAATTCCAAAACACCTAAATAAGGGCAAACACACAAATTCTAAAGTTTCTGCATAAAAACATTTTAATAAAATATGATGAACATGCTACTGGACAGAGGACATCTAAACAAGATTTTAGCAACTTGATTCACTCAAAAAGGATTTGTAAAACTCATTTTATAGCCTAAACAAGTTAATACACAATCTGCAAATAACAAGTTTATGCACGATACAAAAAATAACAAAAACTATACTACTGGATTCTACTCATTTTTCTCAATCCGTAGACATCAAAATCACTAAATTTGGATATGTGGTTTAGGAGATATGGAATTTCAAAGTTTGGATGATTTTCTGCCTAAAAACAGAAAAACAGAGAAAAAGATTAAAAGAACTAGCCACGTGGCAGCTCCCTATTGGAGGGTACCGATTCGGTAATAAAAGAATAAAACGCGGCCGTCCGATCAAGATCTAACGGTCTAGGATGGATCGGCCTAGGGCGGGCGGCGCGGCCGGCCGGAACCCTAGCCCGCGCGGTGGCCGACGGCGGCGACGCGCGTTCCGGCTCATCTATAGGGAGGGGGAAGGGGAAAAGCTCACCACGGCGTTCAGGAGGTCGAGGCGGGCACGGTGGCGTGAGAGTTGGCGGCTTCGAGCTCCGGGTCGGCGGGGATTCCTCGCCGGAGTTGGAGGAGGCGGCGGCCTGATGCGGTCGCGGATGAACCCGTCGATCTGGGGCACGAGGAGGTGCAAAACTTTGTCAAAACGGTGCGCAGTGAAGAAATAAAGGAAGGGGGGAGAAGAAATGGCGCGGGGACGCCGGACTTCACCGGAAACGGAGCTCGTCGGCGGCGGCAAGTGGCGGGACGGCGAGCTCGAATCCGAGCAGCCTCGGGGCTCTCGGCTTGGGAGTTTTGGGGCAAAACGGAGAGGAGGAGATGGGGATTAAGAGGGGCAAGGTGGGAGGGAGAGGGGCGCGGATTGAAGGCCGGATTCGAGTGGAATGTGGGTGCGGGGGGGGGGGGGGGGGGGGGGGGGTTTCGGCCATTGATGGCCTCCACTGGAAGGAAGAAGGTCGGATGACGTCAGCATGACGTCATCAATTTTTTTTTGATTTAAACCTTTTCTGAAATTGCTAATAACTTTAAAAATAAAAGCCCAAAAATTATGAAATAAATTTGTAAAATTTTGTAATTAAAAATCCACCATAATAACATTTTTGTAAAATATTTGAACACTTTTTATTTACAAGAATGCCACTGGCATTAAAAGGACCTTTTTGGGCATTTTACTTATAAGGGAAAATATAAATAAAATATTTCTTGTTTTTAGAGAAACAAATAAACAATCAAAAATGCACAAATGCAACAATGATTCCATGCCATGTATGATTTTGGATTTTCAAATCAAAATATTTATAGTCTTCAAAAAGTTTTTGATTTTTCTGATTTTTCAAAAAATTTGAAAATCTTGGGATGTTACAGTGAAGATTACTTCGATACCTATTCACCTGTTGCTAGACTGACCACCATTCATGTACTACTTTCCCTGGCTGCCTCTTATGGTCTTATCGTTCACCAAATGGACGTAAAGACAGCTTTCCTCAATGGAGAGTTGGAAGAGGAGATCTATATGGATCAACCTGATGGGTTCGTGGTAAAGGGTGAAGAGAGAAAGGTATGCAAATTGTTGAAGTCCTTGTATGGACTAAAACAAGCACCTAAGCAATGGCATGAGAAGTTTGGCAGAACTTTGACTTCTGCGGGCTTTGCCATTAATGAGGCTGACAGGTGCGTCTATTATCGCCATGGTGGGGGCGATAGTGTCATATTATGCTTGTATGTCGATGACATATTGATATTTGGTACAAGCATGAATGTGATAACTGAGGTCAAGTCTTTTCTGTCAAAATGTTTTGACATGAAAGATCTGGGAGAAGCTGATGTAATTCTGAACATCAAGCTGATTAAGGATGAGAGTGGGATTGTTTTAACTCAATCGCACTATGTTGAGAAGGTCTTGAGCCGATTCGGCTTTAAAGACAGCAAGCCTTCTCCAACACCTTATGATCCCAGCGTGGCACTTCGAAAGAACAAGAAGGAATCGATAGATCAATTGAGATACTCTCAAATAATTGGTTCACTCATGTACCTCACGAGCGCGACGAGACTTGATATCTCATATGCCGTGAGCAAGTTGAGCAGGTTCATGTCAAACCCGGGTAATGATCATTGGCATGCACTTGAAAGGGTCATGCGCTATCTGAACGGTACAATGAGTTATGGGATTCACTATTCTGGGCACCCTGCTGTGCTAGAGGGATATAGTGACTCGAACTAGATTTCAAATGCTGATGAACTCTACGCCACAAGCGGATATGCATTTACCCTTGGAGGTGGCGTAGTATCATGGAGGTCTTGTAAACAGACCATATTGACGAGGTCAACCATGGAAGCAGAACTTACTGCTTTGGATACAGCCATTGTAGAGGCAAAATGGCTGCGTGAGCTCTTGATGGATTTGCCGATGGTTGACAAACCATTGCCGGCCATCCTTATGAACTGTGACAACCAAACGGTGATTGTCAAAGTGAACAGTGCTAAGGATAATGCGAAGTCATCAAGACACGTTAAAAGACGTTTGAAATCTGTCAGGAAACTGAAAAACTCCGGAGTAATTACTGTTACGTATATTCAAACAGACAAAAACCTGACAGATCCCTTTACAAAGGGACTATCACGAAATGTGATAGAGAGTGCATCGAGGGAGATGGGTATGAGACCCATGAGTGTTACACCATAGTGGTAACCCAACCTATGTGATCGGAGATCCCGTGAAGTAGGACCTGGGAAAAACAAACTAGTGGTTTAACGGAGGAGAGCCTTTTTGTTACCCTCTCTAAGTGAAGATACACGAGCTCTCAAAAGCTGTAAGGCAGGTTGGCAATATGCCTTAATGTGGTTCTATTGGCCTGTGACACCCCGATCCAGAGATCGAGACATCCCATATATCAGCCCCAGGAGCACTGAACATATGAAAGCTTGATAACAGAAGATAACCTATTTATTAAAGGGGGTCGGGGACCGACGATATATTACAAGGGTCTCATTACAAGGCTGCGCCCTAGCGCACACAACACTTTGTACATTATTTATTGAACATGTCTTCATCAGAGGGCGTCAGCGGTATAGCGGAAGCGTGCGGTGAAGAGGGCCTAACTCCACAGGGCTCTGCCTGGATACCGGGTCTAGTTCTCGTACAAGGGGTATTCGGCGGCGGGGGTAGGGGGATCTGGCCACATGAAAATCCAGGTGAGTACATGGAATGTACTCGCAAGACATCAATCCACAATCAACCGTATCCAATGATCCTATATGGCATGCATGTGCAAGTGCGAGTCCAAGCTTAACGGTTGGACTTAACTTACCTACTTACCTGTGACGAACGTCGTGGCTTATGAGAACATCTCTCACTTCCACACAACAACACTTACGACCTCAAGCTTTGGCCAACTCTGGCCTAACTCGAGAGCCCATATTCGACCAACTATGGTCCACTTTTTAGCTCATTCAACTTTAGCCAATTCTGGCCTTTTAGTTCATCCCTGTCTCCGTGTTCGACTGGACTGACTCAAGTGTGACTGGACCCAACACCGTTCCTTAGGTAGGAACAAAACTAGATTCTAGATTTGACGCTCTCGAGAGGTTGCAACTTTTATCCACACATTGGGGACCAAGCATGTACCGCCTGTACCGAAGTACTATACCCATCATGGCGACAGCACAAACCCATTCCCCCATAGTCTTCCGCTCTACTAAGACACTCCTTGTATAGCTACCGACTTACCACTTGGGCTAAGTCTTATGACGAAGTGAATCCGCCACGTCCCCAACTCATGAGCAACGCCTAGCTCCGGAACCTTCACAAGACTAGCCCCGACCACAACTATGCAGTATTCGACTAGACTTGCCAAGTGGGTAGCATCAAAAGAGGCTCGATAGGCTACTCGACTATAGTTTGCCCATTTCAACGACGCATGGTTGTGCGGGTGTGTTTGGCGAGTGGCAGTATAAGACTCAATCTAGTCGACGGAGGTGGTTATCTTTTTTCCAGATTGGTTCTCAGCCATAAGACAGCAACGGGCGTTAGTCCACAAGATATATATGAGCTTAATATAATCACATAGTAGTTCAGCAAGGTAAAGTAAAATCGACCGGGCGAGGACGGAGATGTCTCCGGCCAGTAACAGCCATAGTTGAGTAAGAAAATAAAAGAACAAAATCAACCGGGCGAGGACAGAGATGTCTCCGGCTAGTAACAGCCACAGTTGAGTAAGAAAATAAAAGAACAAAACCAACCGGGCAAGGACGGAGATGTCTCCGGCCAGTAACAGCCACAGTTGAGTAAGAAAATAAAAGAACAAAACCAACCGGGCGAGGACGGAGATGTCTCCGGCCAGTAACAGCCGCAGTTGAGTAAGAAAATAAAAGACCAAAACTAACCGGGCGAGGACGGAGATGTCTCCGGCCAGTAACAGCCAAAGTTGAGTAAGAAAATAAAAGAACAAAACCAACCGGGCGAGGACGGAGATGTCTCCCGCCAGTAACAGCCACAGTTGAGTAGGAAAATAAAAGAACACCATCGGTTAGCGTCAACCGGGCGAGGACGGAGATGTCTCCGGCCAGTAACAGCCACAGTTGACTACATAAGTTAGTGGAGGCGTCCACGTGATCCCGTTCCTCCATTCCATTGACTGCGGCGGTTCCCGCAGTCCATCGTCGCCGGAATGGGGAGTGGTGCATGGTACCATCCAACACACGCCTCAACTCTACAGAAAAGTAGACGAGATTCAATCCACGTGGGCAGTGCCCAACATGCATTTAGTCACCGGCCGGAACTCAACTCACGGGACATGAGTTTATCGTATTGCGGAAAATAAATAGTGAGGTCAGGTCACATGAAATAATCGGCACAATATAGCATGAGGGATGCAACTATCGCGCAAGCGGGCCACAAAACAAAGCATCGACAACTAGGAACAGAGGATTGGGGGCTGTGCCTTCAGGGATAGGTTCCACCTCCACTTCAAAGGTAGGGTTCGGATCTATTAAATAAATTGAAAAGCATGGTTAAAACCCTCCACAAAGTATTTCAAGGTTCAGTGGGCAAATGAACTTCAAATCCATTGAAACCAGTGGAATTGGATAGATCTTTTCAAAACCAAGCTACTGCAAAAAGATTCATATTTTTTGAATTTTTTTGAGGGAGTTATGACCTCCCAAAGTTAGCCCTAAAAATCTGTTTTTCCAAAACAGAGAAAATCAGAAAAAGGAAAAATGTTTCAGAAAAGGTTAGGAATCTGACAGGTGGGACCCGCCCTTTAAAACCCAAACTGTTATGCGTCGGGAAAGAAAAGAAAAAAAAGAACAGAGGGAGGGAGGGGAGGTTGCCGTCGCCGGCGTTCTCACCGTCGAGGACGAGGGCGTCGATTCCGGCGGTCTTAGGGCAAGGTGAGGGTGGCTACGGGCTCCGGGAGGTTCAGATTGGAAGAGGGGAGAGGTGTGGGTGGCGGGGTGGCTCTGGGGTGAGGAATCGCCCGGAGACAGAGCGGCGGGGACGCGCTCATCGCCGGCGCTCCGGTGCTCCCGGGGAGCTAATCGTGGCCAGGGAGGAGGCTCAGAGGGAGGGGGTGGTGAGGTGGTGGTCGAAGGGAGCAGGGGGCTCCTTTTATAGGCCGGGGAGGAGGTGGCCGTCGGGGATAGGATGTGCTAGCGGGGTGAGGTGTCCCCAACCGGCGAGCTCTGCGTTGATGGTGCAGGTGCGGCGCGTCGCCGAGCGGGCATTGTATCAGCTGGACAGTGGAACACGTGGGCTGCGGATAAGCTCGGGTGGCGTGGCACCGGCGGGCGGGTGAGGGCGCTCAGGCGGCCGTGGCGTGTCGACGGGCATCTCGTCGATGCTGTAGCGGGCGGCGCGCCGTCGGTGTAGCTGCAGGGGGAGCTGGATGACGGGATCCACGAGGAGGTGATAAGCACGACGGCCTGTGGAGCACTGGTGAGGGAGGGGACCCGTGGCGGTGCTGTGCAGCGGCGCGTCGGCTAGCGGCCGACGGTGCACGGGGAGGGTGGCGGCGACGCGGTAGCGGCTGGAGGGTCTAGGAAGTGGAGGGGAAGCAGGGGGAGCACGTGGGAGTGCGGCGGGGAGTTCACCGGCGGCGACCACAAAGGGGCAGCGCCGTCGGGCATGGTCATGCCCATGGCGGCCATGCCACAGGGCATGCCAGAACCGGCCTGGTCATGCCATTGGCATCACAGGGCACAAAAATGGGAAAGTGATCGTGTCACTAGGTGCAAAATTGAATTTCCAACCAGTCTGCAGAAGAAATTTTTCCCAAAATCCAAACTTGTCTTATACAAAAATTTCATCGAACACCTTCTGCTGATAAGAGGAAATAGGTTTTGGATAATTAAAATAAAACATAATTGGCCAGGAAAATTCCCAGAGGTAGATATAGGTTAGGAGCGTCTGCCTTAGGGTTTTTAGAAATTTTGGAAAATGTTTAGTAGGGTTTCCAAAAATGACAAGGTTTGGGGCAGAAAGTAAAGTGGCGAAAATCTCCAGAAAATTCTTAGCAAAGTAGGGAATATTTTTGCATATTTGGGTTACATATTGGGTAGGGGTCCTCCCTGAATTTTTGGAGAATTTTAGAAGATGGTAATGACATGCTCCCTTTGGAAGCTAGGGTTTAGGCCTTTTGTATTTAAGAAAAGTCAAATCCCTGGATATTTTTGGGGTTTTGGAAAAGTAGGAAGAAAGGAGGTTCCAAGATTATAAGATCCAAATTCAAATCCCAATTGTTGGTTTTGAGAAAGAAAAATTTTATTGGTCCAAAATTCGGGATGTGAAAAACCTTCCCCCCTTAAAATGAATCTCGTCCCCGAGATTCGGGTTGCTCATGGAACAGGTACGGGTATTCTGCCCTCAACCATTCTTCTCATTCCCAGGTAGCTTCTTCTTCGGTGTGTTTTTCCCACTGCACTTTAAAAAACCTTGTGACCTTGCTGCGGGTGCGGCGTTCTGACTCATCCAAGATTCTGACGGGGTTTTCCTCATAAGTCAGTTCAGGGCTTAGTTCCAGATCCAGGTAATCTGCTTGCTTGGTTGGTGGAGATATGCATTTCTGTCGTGGGGTTGTCACGGCAAGTTCTTCCATAGGGAAGATGAGTTCTGGGGCCATTGGTGATCGAAGTACACGGAAGCTGTTACTCTCGCCAAAGACAAAGGTTTTACCCAGGTTCGGCCCCTCTGAATAGAGGTAAAGACCTACTTCCTGCTTCTCTATTATTGCTCTTTACTAGATCTCGATTACAAGGTCCCCGACTCCTACAACTCAGGAGTCGGCGAGTTCTCTCTGGTGGCTAGGGTTTCTTTGATTCGACTTAGCTTGTCCAACTATGGTCCAGGGCCCTCCTTATAAAGGTGGCGAGTCCCTGGACTTTACAATCTGTACCGAGTTCTACTCATACACGGAGTCCTACTCTAGGCTTTGTCCTTCCAAACTAGAACTCCGGGTTATACTTGGACTCCTTCTTCTGGCGGGTCCCTTTCTCCACACGGGCCTTGATCGGCTTGTCTCCAGCCCAGCCCATGTGACTTGCATCGTGACTCGGCACCGGCCTTCTTGGTCTTGGCGGGTCTACTTTCCGGGTCCATGGGCCTACCTATAAAGTATCCCCCATCAGTAGCCCCCGAATTTTTCTTGGGTGCAGCTTTGTCGGCTTCCTTCTTCTTCTTGATTTTATTCCTGGTTCGACTCCTCAGGTCAACTCCTTCTGTCGACTCCTTCAATTCGGGTTACTGGTTCAGAAGTCGCTAGCTGCTGGCTCCAAGATGAATTCCTGCAATTAAAACATAATACACGTGAAATGAACCCATCCTCGCCTTTCGCACAGGTCCACTTGCTCTAGCCTTTTACTGTACTGGCCGAGTCTGTGGCTACTCCCGTACACTAGCTCTGCGGATTTTCAACTCTTTAAGTCATAGGACTCGGCTTTCTGGAACAAGCCGGCCTTCCTTCCACCTCTGTAACTTTAGTTGCTAACTGTTAACTGTCCAAACGTTACCCACGATTTTACCGCGGGCCACCACTGTAAACCCTTAGGGTTTTTACCCTCTTATAAATATCAAAGGGTGAGAACCAAATCGTCATCAGCCCTTTCATTCCCCAAATTTTCCATCTCTCCCGCACTCATCTCTTTCCCGCGCAGCACCTTGCCCTTGCACCGCACGTCCGCCATGGCCCCCAAGCGCCCCTCCAAGGGCATCTCCAAGGCCAAGGCTCCTTCCTCGAGCAGGATTGTCGACATCGCGGCCGAGGCTGCCGCCGCCGCCGCACCTGCCTCGAAGAGATCGATCTCCGCCGATTGGGGCGGTTCAACCATTACGGCGGAGCAACTGAAATCGCACCGCCTCGCAGGCCTACTTCCTTCAAGCGTCAAGGCACGAGCACCCGGGGATGAATCGGTGCCATCTCCGGCGAAGGACGAGGTCGTCATCTTTGCGGAACATCTATTCCGCGGCTTCACTCCCCCCGGTAACTTGTTCTTCCGCCAGCTTCTTGAATTCTATAAGCTGCGCATCCACAACCTCGCTCCCAACTCCGTCCTTACACTTTCCAATTTTGTCGTTCTCTGTGAGGATTACCTCCAGATCAAGCCTGACCTAGATTTATGGCTTGAGCTGTTTATTGCAACCCACAACCTGAAACATCTGGAGGCCCTCTCTTACAGTGCGGCGCTGTGGCTCTCCAGCGTCGCCTAAACTCTGTATTTCCAAAACCTGTTTTTCCCAACCGCATAAAAGACTGGCAAAAAACCTTCTATTACTGCAAAGATACATCCCCTGAGGGCGAGCCCAAACTGCCTTTATTCTCTGAAGATCGCCTGGAGGCGACTTCTGTCATGAAGGCCAGGTGTCCCGAAGTCGCCCGAGCCAAAGTCGAGTCTCTGATCCTTAGAATCCGGGCTCTTCTTTCTCACAACCTGGAAAACATGGACCTTGTCCGATGTTGGACCACCTGGAGAATTCAGCCGCTGAGTCCTAGGACTCGGCTAATCTGCTCTTATACACGGTGTATCACTGATGATCTCAGAACGACTGACAAGTTGTCAGATGGCCCTGAGCTTGGTCGACTGATCAAGAAATTGACTGGCAAAATGGTAAAGGACCAGGCCTACTTCGGGCTCCAGCCTTTTTGCTCCACCTGCCCAGCTCCTGCTGTAAGTGCTTTACCTGTCTTTCCTTTTTACTTGCTTTTACTGTCTCAATTCACTAACTCACACTTTCTGTCTTCTTTTTTGAAGCTTACCGACTCCTTCTGGAAGCCGTCCCTTGAAACTGACAAGGGTAAAGGGAGTATGTCGTGGGGTTGTCACGGCAAGTTCTTCCTTAGGGAAGATGAGTTCTGGGGCCATTGATGACTGAAGTACGCTGGAACGGTTAATCTCGCCAAGGAACAAGGATTTACCCAGGTTCGGCCCCTCTGATTCGAGGTAAAGACCTACTTCCTGCTTCTCTGTTATTGCTCTTGATATGTCTCGATTACAAGGACCCGGCTCCCACAACTTAGGAGCCGGCGACTTCTCTCTGGTGGCTAGGGTTTCTCTACTGGTTGAAGCTTATCGATCTAAGGTCCAGGACCCCGCTTATAAAGGCTGCCGGGTCCCTGGACTTACACTTTACACCGAGTCATACTAGAACACGGAGTCCTACTCTACGTCTTGGTCTTCCAAGTTTAGACTCCGGGTTGTACTTGGACTCCTTCCGGACGGGTCCTTTCTTCATCATGGGCCTTGGCCGGCTTGTCTCCAGCCCAGCCCATGCGACTTGATACGTGACTCGGCTTTGGCCTTCTTGGTCTTGGCGGGTCTACTTTCCGGGTCCATGGGCCTACCTATAAAGTATCCCCCCATCAGTAGCCCCCGAATTTATCTTGGGCACAGCTTGGCGGCTTCCTCTGACTTGCTGGTTCGACTCTCTGGGTCGACTCCTTCCACTTGAGCCAATGGCTCCAAAGTCGCCTGCTGCTAGCTCCAAGATGAATTCCTGCATAAAAACATATTACATATATGAAATGAGTCTGTCCTGTCCTTTCGCACAAGTCCACCGCTCTAGCTCTTTATAGCACTTGGCCGAGTCTGTGGCTATTCCTGTGCACTACTCTGTCAATTTTCAACTCTTTAAGTCATGGGACTCGGCTTCCTGGAACAAGCCGGCTATTCTTCCCTCTCTGTAACCTTATCTTTTGACTATCGAATCGTTATCCACGATTTTACCGTGGGCCACCACTGTAAACCTCTAGGGTTTTTACCCTATCATAAATACCAAAAGGTGAGAACCGAATCGTCACCAAGCCTTTCATTCCCCAAACTTTCCATCTCTCCTGCACTCGTTCCTTTCCCGCGCAGCGCTTCCTCTTGCCCCGCACGCACGCCATGGCCCCCAAGCGCCCCACCAAGGGCACCTCCAAGGCCAAGGCCGCTTCTGGCAGCAGGATCGTCGACATTGCCGCCGAGGCCGCCGCCGCCGCCACTCCTTCTTCGAAGAGATCTATCTCCGCCGATTGGGGCGGTTCAACCATCACGGCGGAGCAGCTGAAATCGCATCGCCTTGCGGGCCTTCTTCCATCAAGCGTCAAGGCACGAGCTCCTGGGGATGAATCGGTGCCTTCTCCGGCGAAGGGCGAGGTCGTCATCTTTGCGGAGCATCTTTTCCGCGGCTTCACGCCCCCCGGTAATTTGTTCTTCCGCCAGCTCCTCGAGTTCTACAAGCTGCGCATTCATGACCTCGCCCCAAACTCTGTCCTTACCCTCTCCAACTTTGTTGTTCTCTGTGAGGATTACCTCCAGATCAAACCTGACTTAGATCTATGGCTCGAGTTGTTCTATTGCAACCCCCAACCTGAAACCTCCGGTGGACCTCTCTTACAATGCGGCGCTGTAGCTCTCCAGCGTCGCTTAAACTCTGTCTTCCCCAAACCAGTTTTTCCAAATCGCATCAAGGACTGGCAAAAGTCCTTCTTTTATTGCAAAGACACCTCTCCTGAGGATGAACCTAAACTCCCTCAATTTTCTGAGAGCCGACTGGAGGTGACTCCTGCTATGAAAGCCAGGTGCTCAGAGGCCGCCCGGCCCAAAGTCGAGTCATTGATCCTTAGGATCCGGGCCCTCCTCTCTCATGACCTGGAAAACATGGATCTCGTCCGCTGCTGGACCACCTGGAAAATTCAACCGCTGAGTCCTAGGACCCGGCTCATCTGCTCGTATACCAGGTGTGTCACTGATGATCTTAGGATGACTGCTAAGTTATCTGACGGTCCTGAACTTGGTCGATTAATCAAGAAATTGACCGGGAAAATGGTGAAGGACCAGGCCCACTTTGGGCTCCAGCCTTTTTGCTCCACCTGCCCAGCTCCTGCTGTAAGTACTTTAACTGTCTTTCCTTCTTGCTTACTTGTATTATCTCAATTTGCTAACTCAAACTTTTTGTTTCCTCTCTGCAGCTTACCGACTCCTTCTGGAAGTCGACCCTTGAAACTGACAAGGGCAAAGGGAGCACCTCTGCTGCTGCAGAGATTGTTGAGGAAGAAGAAGCCAGCGAGGAGTCCTCTAAAGAGGCTACTGCTGCTGGTGATGAAAATGAAGATGAGGAGTCCTCACCTGAGGCTCCCACTGTCAATGTTGTTGAGGAGGGGTCCTCTTCTGAAGCACAGCATGCTGACCAGGAGCATACCGAATCAAGCCCTGCAAGAGCCCAAACCACTCCATCTGAGGAGTCATCAGATGCCAAGAGTCGCTCCCCGACTCCTCCAGTTCCAAAAAATGGGTCCCGGGCTGCTGTGCCTAAGGTACCTGCCTCACGAGTCCGCAAATCTAGCGGCTCCTCCAGCGAGCCCGAAGAAATTCCTGCACAAGTCCTTGCTGCCAAGAAAAGGAAATTGCGCTCAAGTGGCCCTGCAGAGTCTCCTCCTCCTCTACCTGTATCACATCAGAGGAAGTCGACCTCTCCTCCTGAGAAGGCTGACTCCTATGTGTCTGGAATGTCAATCTTCTCTTCTGACTCTCAAGAAGCTTTGGATCTTGAGACAAATGTTGGGTATGACCTTTCTCCTTGGTTTTTACTGGCATGTCATCTGTACTTATCTTTAATCCATACCTGACTTTCGATCTGTCCTGTCTCAGAGCCCGGCCCTGCGCCAAGGTCTCCAAGCTTCCAGGCATGGATGATGTGACTTCCGGCCGAGGAGTTGTACCGCCGTCGACTTCTCAGACGACAAGCACAAAGACAGCTCCTACGACTCCCACATCTGCTGGTGTAACGGCTACTGGGACTCCACCTGTTCCCGAGTCCGTTCCAAAGACTCGGCTGGAGACTCCTGTGGTGATCCCATCCTCATCTGGGGGTGGAACTCCAACTACTACTGTTCAAGTGCCTCCGAGTCAGGAAAAGGCGGCTCCCACTTCTCGGCTGAATACTGAACCAGCAAAATCTTCAACTGACTACAGCCGGCTCCGGATATCTGACAACAAATCCTTCAACGAGGCCTACATTGAGGCCGTAGAGCTTAATGATCAAGCCTCCAAACTAAAGGATGAGGAGCAAGTAGCCCTCAGAGCCCTTGAAATGATTCACAACGTAAGCACTCTAACTTGTGCTCTTTATGCTCTATCCATTAATCCCCTATTACAGTAGCCCCCAAGCACCTTATCTTTGGTGACTTGGAGCTAAGATAGGTGCTTCATCCTGAACTCAAATCACTTGGTAGGTAGAACAAACTTGCATACTGTAGCCCCCAAGGCCTGAGTCCTTAGCTCTACTAGGACTCGGGGCTGCTAATTTACTGTCTGTCGGGTCCTTAGACCAAAAAATTTCTGCATGAGTAGCCCCCAAGCGCCGAGTTGTCAGCCTGCGACGACTTGGAGCTACCAATATATATTGCTCACTGATATCTTACTTGAAGAAAAATTTCTGTTCTGCGAGTAGCCCCCAAGCGCCAAGTTGCTAACTTGTGGCGACTTGGAGCTGATGACTTGTCGATTAGGACTCTTGACTGCTGTTTATGAAAAAACTGACTCCTGAGTAGCCCCCAAGCGCCAAGTTGTTAACTTGTAACGTCTTGGAGCTCATGAGTTATAGAATTTGACTTGTAAAAAATCTGACTTGCACTTTTCTGACTTGTTAATTGTCGACTTATGCATTGCTGACTTCTGCCTTTCATGACTTCTGCTTTTCCAGACTGTTGTCTCCAAGATGAAAAGAGACATGAAGAAATTGGAAGACGAAGCAGCTACCAGTGCCAAATCTGCTGAATCTGAAAAACAACATTCCCTCAAACTGGAGAAGGACTTACAAGTCCTAGCTGCTGAGCTAGCAAAGGTAAAGAAAGAGTCGGCTGAAGCAAAGAAGGCTGCCCAGAAGGCACACACTGATCTGAGAGCCGTCCTGGATGTATGCCAAAAGGGGATTAAGGCGATGTGTCATCATATCTTTGGTAAGTTACTGCACTTGCTTTCTTTCAGCTTTATACAAAGAATTCAATGACTTATGACTTTTGGCTTCTCTTACTTTGCAGGGGCTGACTCCCCAAAACTCAAGCTGCCAACTAGCCAACAACTCCACTCCGTGCTAGACCACTGCCATGGGCTGCAGGAGGGTGCTCGCTCTGTGGTAAAATATCTGAACTCCAAGGGCAAGTACCCCAAGGAACCTGAGCGATTGGTTGATGAATTGTCAAGGGCTCCAGGGTACATGCACTTGTGGAAACAATCTGCCATGAGGAGATCTGCCATAAGAATACTTGCACTGGCCCACAGCTACTACCCCACTGTCCTGGAGCCAGCAATGCTCACTATGGGAAAGCCAGAGCAGCATGAAGACGGCAAACCTTTCACTCAAGACGACTTTAAAGCTGAGGAGTTGTTAGTGCGGCCTTACGCCTGCGAAATCGCCAACAAGATGGACCCGGAGGTATGGGTTCATCACTATGACTTGGAGAACAAGAGGGTTAATCCAGGAGTTCCTCCAATCGTAAACTTTGGGCGTCCCTCACAGGATATGACTGGTGCCCCATCAACTGGGCCAAGCTCTTCCACTCCAGCTGCTCCTAAGGCTGGCGACTTGACTGGTGCAGAGCCCACGCTGAAGACTCCTGCTGCGCCCACCCCTTCAAGAGTCGCAACTGGCGGCTCCCAAATTCAAGAGGAGTTGAGCAAACACATGAAGAACCCCAGGGGAACTGGTTACCAGACGAAGAAAGTTGCCACAAAATCTCCTGGGAAGTCGACTTCTGCATCTGCTGCACAGGCGAAAGACAAGTCTCCAGCTAAGGACTCCACAGCTCCAGTCAAGGACTCAGCTCCTTTAAAAGACAATTCTCTAGATGACTTCTAGTTTGTAATAACTTATTTCTTGATGGCTTTAAACTATGTAGCTTGCTAGCTACTTTGGAATGTAATGATGCACTACTGGTGCTGTAAACTATTTAGCTTGTTAGCTGTTTTGAATTTGTGCCAATCGGCTTGGTTCTTATAACCCGTCTAGTTTTTCACTGATGAATAAGTAGGCCCTGCATGACTTCTCGTACAGCTTGTGCTGACAGGTTCTTAACTCATATGTTCCTTAGGATCCATAAGAGAAAGAAACAAGTCATGCCTGTAGATAGATCATATTGTGCAGGATGCATCTGACTTACCAGCGAGAAAACTAGGAAAATTTGGCTACTGTGCCGGGTCCAAGAGTTTAAGCTTAACTTTTTTCACTGAAAAGCAAGCCCCCAAGAACCTGATGATCAAAATTTAAAGAACAAAGCGCACTCACTGGGTGACTCGACTAAAGGACTCATGTTCACAGAAGCCGGCTTTATTTCATTTGATCATAATAATTCGATTACATCTAGGCATGGCTCACTGGGCTCATTGCCTTTCAACTCATGAATCTATTACAACTTAGGTATAATATGGACGTAGCTGAGCTATGTTCCAAGGCCTCTTTGCCTCTGCATAAGGATCTAGAGTATGAGCTGTATCAGCTCCTTTGCCTACACTTGCCGGCTCTCGCACATCCATCAGATAGTACGATCCATTGTTCAGATTCTTGCTTATGACGAACGGTCCTTCCCATGGTGGAGATAACTTGTGCATCCCTTCCTTACTCTGGACAAGGCGAAGCACTAAGTCTCCTTCCTGGAAAGTCCTGGTTTTGACTCTGCGTGCGTGATATCGCCGCAAGTCCTGCTGATAAACTGCTGATCTCTCAAGGGCTAACTCCCTTGCTTCCTCAAGTGCATCGACCGAGTCCTGTCGGGCGAGTTCATTTTCTGTCTCAACATAATTGGCGACTCGTGGCGAGTCGTGCAACAAGTCGCTTGGCAAGACAGCTTCTGCTCCATACACCATGAAGAAAGGTGTGAAGCCAGTAGATCTGTTAGGAGTCGTCCTGATGCTCCAAAGCACTGCTGGTAACTCCTCAACCCAAGACCCGGCGGCTCTTAGCAAAGGGACTCGGAGCCGGGGCTTAATTCCCTTCAGCAACTCCTGATTTGCCCTCTCTGCTTGTCCATTGGACTGTGGATGTGCCACTGAGGCTAGGTCGAGTCTGATGTTGTTCTCACCGCAAAACTTGGCCATCTCCCCAACTGATAAGTTGGTACCATTGTCTGTAATGATGCTATGAGGATACCCAAAACGTGTGGCTATCTTCTTGAAGAATCTCACAGCTGATGCACCGTCGACTCTGCTGACGGGTTCCACTTCCACCCACTTGGTGAACTTGTCAACTGCTACTAGCAGATGGGTCTTCTGACAAGGCGACTTTGAGAAAGGGCCCACCATGTCGAGTCCCCAAACTGCAAATGGCCAAGTGATAGGGATGGTTCTGAGTTCTTGAGCTGGCACGTGGTCTTGCCTTGCGTACCTTTGACATCCATCACAGACTCGAACTATCCTCTCTGCATCTAAATGTGCTGTCAACCAAAAGAACCCGTGTCTGAAAGCTTTTGACACCAAGGATCTAGTGGATGCATGATGACCACAATCTCCTGCATGGATCTCTTGCAATATTTGCTTGCCCTCTTCTGGAGACACACATCTCTGGTAGACTCCAGTAACGCTTCTTCTATATAACTCGCCGTTAATAACTGTGTAGGACTTGCATCGCCTGATGAGTTGCTTTCGCTTAACCTCATCCTTTGGGAGTTCACCCCGCAGGAGATAGGCTAGGTAGGGCTCTGTCCATGTTGGGATTGCTCGTACTGCTGCAACAAGTGCCGACTCTGGGTCTGGAAAGGCTAACTCCTCCTCTGTGGGCAACTTGACTGAAGGGTGGTGAAGTTCATCTAAGAACACATTTGGTGGTACTTTCTCTCGACGAGAGCCGAGTCGTGATAACGCATCAGCGGCTTCGTTCTTGCGTCTGTCAATATGCTCCACTTGATAACCAGAAAAGAACCCGGCTATCTGTTCGACTGCTCTTCTATAAGCTGCCATGTTTGCATCCTTCGAGTCCCAAGTTCCAGATACTTGCTGAGCTACGAGATCCGAGTCTCCAAAGCACCTGATACGCTTGATGTTCATCTCCTTGGCCAAACGCAGGCCATGTAGCAAAGCCTCATACTCTGCCATGTTGTTGGTGCAATCAAAGTGTAACTGAAGGACGTATGCTAACTTATCTCCCTTAGGTGAGGTTAACACCACGCCGGCTCCTGAGCCTTCCAACTGTCTGGACCCATCAAAGTGCATTGTCCAATACTTGGTGCAAGGGGTGCTTGGTGAAGATGTAAAATCTGTCCAATCATTGACAAAATCCACCAAAGCTTGAGATTTGATCGCTGTCCTTGGCTCATATGTGATATGATAAGGACCCAACTCAATTGCCCACTTGGCAACTCGCCCTGTTGCCTCTCTGTTGCGTATAATATCTGCCAGCGGTGCTGAACTCACCACCTTAATTGGATGCTCTTGGAAATAATGCTTGAGCTTTCTACTTGCAAGAAAAACTCCATAAACTAATTTCTGCCACTGAGGGTACCTTTGCTTTGACTCTGTGAGGACTTCACTGATGTAGTAGACAGGTCTCTGCACTGGGTACTCCTTTCCTTCCTCTGCACGTTCCACAACTACTACTGCGCTGACAACTCTCTCGTTGGCAGCTACATATAATAGCATGGGCTCCTTATCTGTAGGAGCTGCAAGCACTGGTGCTGTTGATAAAGTTTTCTTCAACTCCTCAAAAGCACGGTCAGCCTCTTCATCCCATAGGAATTTGTCTGACTTCTTCAGGAGTCGGTAGAGAGGACCCGCCTTCTCCCCGAGTCTGGAAATAAACCTGCTCAGAGCTGCCACACATCCAGTAAGCTTTTGGACGTCCTTCAGACAAGTCGGCTTCTGCAAGTTATGGATAGCCTTGATTTTCTCTGGATTTGCCTCAATGCCTCTCTCTGAAACGATGAAGCCTAGGAGTTTGCCAGCAGGGACTCCAAAGACACACTTGGTCGGGTTGAGCTTCATCTTATACTTGCGCAGGTTCTCAAAGGTTTCTGTCAAGTCTGCTATCAAAGAGTCGGCCTTCTGAGATTTGACAACTACATCATCCACATAAGCATGAATATTCCTTCCAATCTGTTTTTTGAAACAGTTCTGGATACACCTCTGATATGTAGCTCCCGCATTCTTGAGTCCAAAGGGCATTGTTGTGTAACAAAATGCTCCAAAGGGCGTGATGAAGGACGTTTTCAACTCATCCTCTATCTTGAGTCTGATCTGATGGTACCCTGAATATGCATCCAAGAAACAAAGCAACTCTGACCCCGCTGTGGAGTCGATGATCTGGTCTATGCGAGGTAGTGCAAACGGGTCCTTAGGGCAATGCTTGTTCAGGCCCGTGAAGTCGATGCACATCCTCAACTCTCCTGTCTTCTTTGGTACTAACACTGGATTAGCCACCCACTCTGGGTGAAAGACCTCCTTGATGAACTCGGCTGCGAGGAGCCGAGCCACCTCTTCTCCTATGGCTTTCCTCCTGTCATCATGAAACTTGCGCAGACCCTGCTTGACTGGTCTTGCGTTAGGATTAACGTGTAAGCTGTGCTCGGCGAGTTCTCTCGGGACTCCTGGCATGTCAGATGGCTTCCATGCAAAAACGTCCCGGTTCTCACGGATGAACTCGACGAGCGCGCTTTCCTATTTATCAGAGAGGTGTGCCCCAATGGTGAACTGCTTGGAAGAGTCACCAGGGGTGAAGTCGACTTGCTTTGTATCCTGAGCTGACTTGAATTTCATCTTCTCCTCTGTGGCCGGCTTCTTAAGGACCGAGTTGTCCTCCGGATCCACGTTTGCCTTGTAAAACTTCAGCTCCTCTTGAGCACAAGCTGTCTCAGCCATGGCTGCATCACCAATCTCGCACTCCAATGCCATCTGTCTGCTGCCATTAACTGTGATGATTCCTGCTGGACCTGGCATCTTGAGCTTCAAGTACACATAACATGGCCTGGCCATAAACTTAAAATATGCAGGTCGACCAAAAAGAGCATGATATGGGCTCTTAAGGTCCTACTACCTCAAAGGGCATAATCTCTGAACGAAAATTCTCCACTGTGCCAAAGCAACCTCAAGATAATCTTACCACTGGGTTTTAGCCGATTCCCTGGTACTATCCCATGGAACACTGTCTCTGTTGGAATTAGCTGTCTATCTTGCAGCTGCATCCTCTTGAATGTGTGTAATATAAGATGTTGATACTGCTTCCACCATCCATAAGCACTTTGTTCAATTGTAAGCCCCCAACNTTGAGGTGCCACTACCAAGGCTAGCTGCCCTGGCTCGTCGACTCTTGGAGGATGATCTGCCCGACTCCATGTGATGGTTTGCTCTGACCACCTAAGCCACTGTGGAAGGGCCGGCTCTACTGCATTAACTGCTCTGACTTTCAACTTCTTGGAACGCTTGGACGTACTAGTCGTGAAGACATGGTAGCTGCCATGACTCGGGTTGTGCTGCCGAGTTGTGACATAATACTGACCATTGCCCTCGTGAGCTGCTTCGGGTTCTGCTGGAACCCGCCCTGCTGGTGACCTCCTCCTTGAGGTTGGTTTGGGTTATTGCCGGCTCCTCCACCGTTATTGCCGGGTCCTCCGGCTCCGTTGTTCCCTCTATATCCACCATTGTTGTTACCTCCTCCTGGCCCTTGGAACCTGGCACGCTGCAAATCCACGCACTGTCCCAGGGTATGACCGCATCTACCGTTCTTGGCATGTTTAGGGCAGGGAATCCTCAAGACCTCCTCTGTGCTTGGAGTGCGGCCTTGGTATCCACCAGAATTGTTGTCCTTACGTCTGACTCCAGTGTTTGTGTTGGCCACTAGGTCAGAGTTGTCTCCATACGGCCTCTTGCTACCACCTTGATTCTGATTCTGATTCTGGTTCTGATTCTGACCATTGCCACCTTGTCCTTTAGTTCCTTCCTCCTGATCCTTCGTTTTGTCTGTGGCAGCGTGCTTATTAGCACCTGCCATGATCTCACCAATCGTAAGGGGAATACCTTGATTCAGGCTCTCCTTCATGCGACCTAGCTTCCAACTCAAGGGATTGTAACTGCAATTTCTCTCCATCGCCATTAACACTGAAACTGGTGGGAGTCCTTGTGAGGAGTTAATGATCTCTGAGACTCGCTTCATCCAGTGCCTTGCTGACTCGCCCTTCCTCTGGACACATCGCTCCAGGTCCTCAATGGTGCTGAGCTTCTTGCAAGTGCCTTGGAAATTCTGAATAAAAGCCGCCTTCAATTGCTCCCAAGAGTTGATTGACCTAGGAGGCAAGTTGCGCATCCACACCTTGGCTGCTCCCTCCATCATAAGATACATGAACTTGGCACACAGATTACCTGTGGCGTTGCGAATACTCATCGCCATCTCGTATGTACCCAACCAAGAGGTCGGGTCCATGTTTGGTTCATAGTTTGGAACCTTGCGCGGCTCCTTGAAACTGCTAGGGAAGGACTCGGATCTGATGGCATCGGACAAACACTCTGGTCCTGTTAATGCTGGGGAAGCACCAGGAGAAGTCACCTCCTCGTGGACCCGGCTCGGCTGAGGCGGGTTGGCTGCAAGCACTAACGCTCTGTCCCTCTCTGCCTCCCGAGCTCTTGCTGCTTCTCTCTCTCGTCGTTGCCTTGCTTCATCAACCACTAGCTGAGCTTGTGAAGCAGTTGGTATGTTTGCGCGATTCCTCGCTAGTTCACGACGCCTTGCACTCGTAGAATTTGCCGGGTTGGACTCGCCGTGCCGACTCCTCGTACCTGAGTTAAAAGGTGTTGAGTGTAGCCTACTTGCATCTGGAAAAGCTGGATACAAAGCCTGCTGAGTCAAGGCTGTTTTCAGTAACTCGATAGCCTCCCGAGTCTCCTGTCCTGCTGGTCCCTCTGGTACCACAATATTCTCCAATCTCAGAGTCGCCGCATGCACGTTGTCCATAGGATTGGAATAATGTCCCTCTGGAGTATGAAATCTGTTGGGCTGTGCCCCTAAGCCACCAGATGCTCCTCCTCCGACTCCTCCTTCAGGCGGTGGTCCGTTAGCACGGCTGCCTCCCGATCCTTCTGGGGGTGGTGGTGGTGGTGGTGGTGGTGGTGGTGCTCCTCCGGCTCCTCCTGCGGCGCCTCCTGCTGCCGCTGAGCCTCCTAGTCCGGCTCCTCTGCCTGGACCATTGGGTGTGGTGAATAAGTTGGTTGGATTGATGTGGACTCCATCATGCAAGCGACTCCTGGCTCGGCGATGCTGAATTGAAGTAAGTTCCTCGCGGCGCCTCCGCACGACCTGAGCTTCATCTTGGACTCGGGCCTGCTCTGCAGCTAGCCTCCGGTTTGCTCTGTGATATCAGCTAATTGCTTCTCCAACGCAGCACGAGCGTTGGTTAACTCGGCCGCCCTCTCTGCGGCATTACTTGCATTAATCTCCTTTGTCAACAGAGTCGTATCAAACTGATTCCCAGTGTTCCCAGACATGTAGACTCCCACAACACGAGCGCGTACTGGCGACTCCTCGTAATCCTCTTCCTCTATCCCGTACCCAAGTCGATCTTCAAACAAGGGTAGGATGGACTCTGAATCTGCATCATAATCTGAATCTGACTCTTGCATCACATCTGGTTCCTCAGCTAGGGGTCCCTCAGACTCGGCGATGATGCCGACCTCTGAAGTTCCGACCGACTCCTCGCCGTCGGACTCGACGATGACAGTTAGCTCTGGCACCGACTCCGCCGAGTTCTCGCGAAGACCCGACGCGCATACCATCCCGACGAACACGTTGATTCCTCCAAAAACAAGCTGATAGCCCTCGTCGACCTCATTCATCTCCGAGGTCCAGCCTGAGTCGTCAATCTCTGTCTCTCCATGCTCATCAGTGTAGACCCGCCCGATGGCGAGTTTCTCCATAGCTCGACGAGCAGCTCCAACGATCTCGACTCCTTTTGTCACCGTAGGCCCCACGGTGGGCGCCAACTGTCGTGGGGTTGTCACGGCAAGTTCTTCCTTAGGGAAGATGAGTTCTGGGGCCATTGATGACTGAAGTACGCTGGAACGGTTAATCTCGCCAAGGAACAAGGATTTACCCAGGTTCGGCCCCTCTGATTCGAGGTAAAGACCTACTTCCTGCTTCTCTATTATTGCTCTTGATATGTCTCGATTACAAGGACCCGGCTCCCACAACTTAGGAGCCGGCGACTTCTCTCTGGTGGCTAGGGTTTCTCTACTGGTTGAAGCTTATCTCTACTGGTTGGACTTGTGAGACTTGTCGATCTAAGGTCCAGGACCCCGCTTATAAAGGCTGCCGGGTCCCTGGACTTACACTTTACACCGAGTCATACTAGAACACGGAGTCCTACTCTACGTCTTGGTCTTCCAAGTTTAGACTCCGGGTTGTACTTGGACTCCTTCCGGACGGGTCCTTTCTTCATCATGGGCCTTGGCCGGCTTGTCTCCAGCCCAGCCCATGCGACTTGATATGTGACTCGGCTTTGGCCTTCTTGGTCTTGGCGGGTTTACTTTCCGGGTCCATGGGCCTACCTATAAAGTATCCCCCCATCAGGTGTCGTGGTGTAAACCGACGGTGAAGATACGGGGCTATGTACGCGCGGGCATCGTCGATGTGGGTTAGTAGACGAACGACACGGGAGACAGGATTTATACAGCTTCGGGACCCGGGAAACATCATCCGGTAATATCCCTACGTGCTGTTTGGGGCTAGGTTGTATTCCTCTCATGGTGGAAGTCGCCGATGAGGCGGCTCCTCTTGTCTAGATCTGTCTAGGCTTGTCTAAGTTGTGTTGGGTCGTGCCCTCTTGGTGCTCCCGGCTCCTCCTTATAAAGGTGGATGGCCGAGTTACAAGTAGAGTCCTCTTAGGACTCGGCTTATCTATTACAAGTAGGAAAGGTGAGTCCTTTTCCTATTATGACTGGAGTCGGCTTGCTGGGCTTCCTCCTGATGGGCCTCGTTGATCCTCCTTGCGGGTACCCGTGTCCCATATCCCCGACAGTAGCCCCCGAGCTTTCGGGTGACTTGTAGAGTCATGCGGAAGGTCTTGATTGGTTGAAGAAATGGGACACAGATTCCGTGCCGGGTTTTCTGCCGGCTTGTAGTTGTAGCGCTTTGCCGAGTTGTAGACGTCGATGATGTCGCGGAACCCGGCTTCAGCATTTGCCGAGTTGTCGATGTAGACTTTGCCGGGTTATCGATGTAGATGTTGCCGGGTTGTCGTTGTAGATTTTCCTGAGTTGTCGATGTAGGCGTTTGCCGAGTCGTCGATGCCGGCTTCGCTTGCCGACTCGTTAATGCCGGCTTCTCTTGCCGACTTGTCAATGCCGACTTATCCTGTCGACTTGTTAATGCCGGCTCCTCCTGCCGACTTGTCATTGCCGACTTCTCCTGTCGACTTGTTAATGCCGGCTCCTCCTGCCGATTTGTTGATGCCGACTTGTTGATGCCGACTTCTCCTGCCGGCTTGTTGATGCCGACTCGGAATTTTTCTCCGAGTCCTTTCGACGAGCTGCTTCTCTTCTCTCGAGCTTGTTTACACCGGTATATATGTAGCCCCCAAGCGCCGAGTTGTTAACTTGTGACAGCTTGGAGCTTGAATAGATGACTCATAACTTCAGATGATGTAGCCCCCGAGTGCCGGGTCGTTTGCCTGCGACGACTCGGGACTCCTTGATGTATAACTCATGACTTTCAGATGATGTAGCCTCCGAGTGCCGGGTTTGTTAACCTGTAACAACTTGGAGATAAAAACTTTTGGAACTTGATTACTGCTTAACTTGTAGAAAAACCTGATCCGTGAGTAGCCCCCAAGCGCCGGGTTGTTGGCCTGCGACAACTTGGAGCTTCCAACTCTGTATTCCCTTTGACTTAAACTGAAAACCTGATAACATGTAGCCCCCAAGTGCTGGGTTGTTTGCCTGCAGCAACTCGGTGCTTAAAACTTTTTGAACTTGATTGATGCTTGAGCTGATTTGGTTCTTATAACCCTTCTTAGTTTTATACTGATGAATAAGTAGGCCCTGCCCGGTCTTTGCTAATTAGCAGCCGGTTTGTTGTACAGGTTGCATCTGACTTACCAGATAAAACTAAGGATAAGTTGGCATCTGGGCCAGGTCAATGAGTCTAAAGCTTGGCTTTTTCCTGAAAGACAAGCCCCCAAGGACCTAATGATCAAAGTTAATAAAGACGCACTTACTGGGTGTCTCGGCAAAACTCTTACTGTAGAGAAGCCGGCTTTATCCCTTTGATCATAACAATCAGAGCTCTCTGGGCTCGTTGATATTGCGGAGCTCTCTGGGCTCGTAGGTGTTGCGGAGCTCTCTGGGCTCGTTGGTATTGCGGAGCTCTCTGGGCTCGTTGGTATTGCGGAGCTCTCTGGGCTCGTTGATGTTGCGGAGCTCTCTGGGCTCGTTGGTGATATATAAGCTGGAGTATAGAGACATTGATATTTTTTAGAAATCCCTTTGTGGGTGTAACCAAATCTTTCCAATAAACCTGATGCAAGTTATAAAGAACTTGACTTTTAAAGAAATCCAGTGCGAGCAATATATAGCTCGACTTTGAAAAAATCCGATGCAAGCAATAGATAGCTCGACTTTGAAAAATGCGGTGCAAGCAATAGATAGCTCGACTTTGAAAAATCCGGTGCAAGCAATAGCTCGACTTTTGAAAAATCCGTTGCGAGCAAAGGATAGCCCGACTTTTAAATAAATTTGGTGCGAGCTATTTGAGAGCTCGACTTTTTAGAAATCCATGGCGGGTTTAAAAAACCCAACTTTGAGATTTGGCTATATTAAGCCTCCAAGAATCGATTTGATATGCCACCTAGAATTTTCTGAGATAATAACGGTACTCAACTTATATTAGCCCCCTTGCATTATTTAAAACTTACTTTGTAATCTTCTGGATTATCTCTGCAATTTCTTTATAAACCAGATATATAGCTCACGGAATTAAACCGGAATTAATTTAAAGGGGGCTGACTTTATATAATTTAACTGAATGAATAAAATATAAAATAAAAGATGACTTAGCTGTTTATTTTCTGTAGTCGATGATGACGCTGGTGAGTCGGCGGTCCATTGAGGTCGACTCACTGAAGACAAGATCGTCCGAGTCCTCCTGACTCGACTCGTTGATTTGCCCGGCATAGGTGCTCCATCCGAGTCATGTACGTACAAGCTGGATAGCTCCTTTTTCCATTGACTTGCTCGAGTAGTACTAGTAGCACCCGGCTCCTTTTCTTCTTTCGTTTTTTTTCTTTTCTTTGCTTGAGTTGGCGTACGTGATTAAAGTTGTCCTGCTTTCCTTCCTTGCTTGCTTCTCTCTATTCTTGATCTTTGATTTGATTCCTCGGTCCGTGTATGAGTCAAAGTGGAGCACGTCTTTTTTTTCTATTTTCCTTCCTCGATGATGGTCCTCTCTGGATTTGGTCTGCAGTGTTGTAATCCGAGTTGTACAGCTAGTTAGCTTTCCGTTGTGAGCCGGCCAGCTTTTGGAATCAAAACTCCTGTCGGACTCGACCTCTGACGGCAGCAGCTTTGCAGATCACAACCCGGTACATGACGCCTCGGAAAATTTCGATTCTGTAGATTGGATCAGCCTGCGCGAGAGCAGTGATGATGTAGGGCTCCGCGGCCGCGTTGATGAAGAACTTGATGCGTCCGAGTCGTTTGACCGATACATTGATGAACTTGCCGTCGCCGTTGATGAAGATTGGACCCATCGAGTTGTGAATCCACACACACTTAGCCCCACGGTGGGCGCCAAATGTCGTGGTGTAAACCGACGGTGAAGATACGGGGCTATGTACGCGCGGGCATCGTCGATGTGGGTTAGTAGACGAACGACACGGGAGACAGGATTTATACAGCTTCGGGACCCGGGAAACATCATCCGGTAATATCCCTACGTGCTGTTTGGGGCTAGGTTGTATTCCTCTCATGGTGGAAGTCGCCGATGAGGCGGCTCCTCTTGTCTAGATCTGTCTAGGCTTGTCTAAGTTGTGTTGGGTCGTGCCCTCTTGGTGCTCCCGGCTCCTCCTTATAAAGGTGGAGGGCCGAGTTACAAGTAGAGTTCTCTTAGGACTCGGCTTATCTATTACAAGTAGGAAAGGTGAGTCCTTTTCCTATTATGACTGGAGTCGGCTTGCTGGGCTTCCTCCTGATGGGCCTCGTTGATCCTCCTTGCGGGTACCCGTGTCCCATATCCCCGACAGCAGGTTTGCAGGACCAAGAAATAGGAACAACAACAATGGATATAGGGGGAACAATGGTGATGGAGGACCAGGCAACCATGTCGGAGGAGCCGGCAATAATCCCAACTTGCATCAAGGAGGAGGTAACCAGCAGGGCGGGTTCCAGGAGAACCCAAAGCAGCTTCATGATGGCCAAGGGCAATATTATGTCACAACCCGACCACAGAACCCGAGTCAGGGTAGTTATCATGTCTTTACAACAAGCACGTCCAAACGTGCAAAGAAATTGAAAGTTTGAGCAGTTAATGCAGTGGAACCAGCAGTCCCACAATGGCTCAGTTTGTCAGAGCAAACCATCACATGGAGTAGGGCAGATCATCCACCCAGAGTCGACGACCCAGGGCAACTAGCCTTGGTGGTAGCACCTCAAGTTGGGGGCTACACATTGAACAAAGTACTTATGGATAGTGGAAGCAGCATCATATTTTATATTATGACACATTCAAGAGGATGCAGCTGCAAGATAAGCAGTTGATACCAACTGAGACAGTTTTTCATGGGATAGTACCAGGGAAGTTATCAAAACCCATTGGTAAGATCTATCTCGAGGTTGCTTTTGGCACAGTGGAAAATTTTCGTTCAGAGATTATGCCCTTTGAAGTAGTGGATCTTAAGAGTCCGTACCATGCTCTTTTTGGTCGGCCAGCATACTTTAAGTTTATGGCCAGACCATGTTATGTTTACTTGAAACTTAAAATTCTGGGCCCAGCAGGAGTCATTACAGTTAATGGCAGCAGACGTATGTCATTGGAATGTGAACAGGGAGATGCAGCTATGGCTGAAACAGCTTGTGCTCAGGAAGAGCTGAAATTTTATCAAGCAAACATGGACCCGGAGGACAACTCAGTCCTCAAGAAGCCGGCCACAGAGGAGAAGATGAAGTTCAAGTCAGCTAAGGATACCAAGGCAGTGGACTTTACCCCAGGCGACTCCTCCAAGTAGTTCGTCATTGGGGCACATCTATCTGACAAATAGGAAAGCGCGCTTGTCAAGTTCATACGTGAGAACCGGGACGTCTTCGTATGGAAGCCATCTGACATGCCAGGAGTCCCGAGAGAACTCACCGATCACTACTTACATGTTAACCCTGATGCAAGACCAGTTAAGCAAGGTCTACGCAAGTTTCATGATGACAAGAGAAAAGCCATTGGAGAAGAGGTGGCTCGGCTCCTTGCAGCTGAGTTCATCAAGGAAGTTTTTCACCCAGAGTGGGTGGCCAATCCAGTGCTAGTGCCAAAGAAAACAGGAGAGTTGCGTATGTGCATCGACTTCACGGGTCTCAACAAGCATTGCCCTAAGGATCCGTTTGGTTTACCTGGCATTGACCAGATCATTGGCTCCACAGCTGGGTCAGAGCTACTTTGTTTCTTGGATGCCTACTCAGGATACCACCAGATTAGACTCAAGAAAGAGGATGAGCTGAAGACATCTTTCATTACACCTTTTGGAGCGTTTTGTTATATGACAATGCCTTTTGGGCTCAAAAAAGCAGGAGCTACATACCAGAGGTGCATCCAGAATTGTTTCAAGGAACAGATTGGAAGGAATGTTCATGCTTACGTGGACGATATGGTCATCAAGTCTCAGAAAGCTGACTCTTTGATAGCAGACCTGACGGAAACCTTTGACAACTTACGCAAGTACAAGATGAAACTCAACCCGGCCAAGTGTGTTTTTGGAGTCCCTGCAGGCAAACTCCTCGGTTTCATTGTTTCAGAGAGAGGCATTGAAGCAAACCCAGAGAAAATCAAGGCTATTCATAACCTGCAGAGGCCAACTTGTCTAAAAGACGTTCAGAAACTCACTGGTTGTGTAGCAGCACTAAGCAGATTCATCTCAAGACTCGGAGAGAAGGCGGGTCCTCTCTACCGACTCCTGAAGAAGTCAGACAAATTCTTGTGGGACAAAGAAGCCGATGATGCTTTTGAGGGCTTGAAGAAAACCCTATCATCAGCACCAGTACTTACAGCTCCTACAGATAAGGAGCCCATGCTATTGTATGTGGCTGCCAATGAAAGAGTTGTCAGCGCAGTAGTAGTTGTGGAACGTTCAGAGGAAGGTAAAGAGTCTCCAGTACAGAGGCCTGTTTATTACATCAGTGAAGTCCTAACAGATTCAAAGCAAAGGTACCCTCAATGGCAGAAGTTAGTTTATGGAGTTTTCCTTGCAAGTAGGAAGCTCAAGCACTATTTCCAAGAACATCCAATCAAAGTGGTGAGCTCAGCACCACTAGCTGATATTATACGCAATAGAGATGCGACAGGTCGAGTTGCCAAGTGGGCAATCGAATTGGGTCCCTATCATATCACATAAGAGCCTAGGACAGCAATCAAGTCTCAAGCTTTGGTCGACTTCGTCAATGACTGGACAGACTTCACATCCTCACCAAGTTCACCTTGCACCAAATATTGGACAATGCACTTCGACGGGTCCAGACAGTTAGAAGGCTCAGGAGCCGGTGTGGTTTTAACTTCACCCAAGGGAGATAAGTTAGCATATTGTGGCACCCCCTTCTGACACATGTTGTCAGAGAGGCGGTCGCCCCGTGCGCCAGCCCAGGATATCCGGATGCACGTTTCGACAATGCAACATAGCAGAATTATCATTACACAATCAGGCCCAAAGGGCTACAAATGGTTTTACATGGCCATAAAGGCATGAAAAATTATCAAGGCCAAGTATGGCACAGGACAGAGTTTTATTGGCAGCGGAAGACGACTAAAGCAACGGCTTGGAGTGGCTCCATTCCACAGGCATCTGGCTGGGCTACTGATCCTAGCACGCTCTTGCTCCATCTCTTTGCTATGGTAGAAGATGAATCCTCTCAACGTCTGGCCACATGAAAAGCCAGTCTGAGTACAATGACGTACTCGCAAGAAGAAAAAAAAACCACAAGACATGAACAGTCAAGCGATCAGGCAACAAGTGGCTAGTGACAGAAAATAATCTAAGCATGGCAAGTGTTTACTTATGGCAATCCAAGTGGATAGCAACAAGACAGCACAACAAATCATGGCATAAGCAAATAATGGGGTATCACAAGTACAGAGTCCAAGCCAGGTGGGGTTGGATCGTGCACCGGCGATCAGACAAGAGAACTTACCTGTGACGAATAACAGATGTACCCATTGGTAATAAGTATTATAACGAACCTGTCACAACTAGGCCCAACGGCCTTACCACATCTTTCCACCGCTAGGCCCACTGGCCTCAGCTTTTCACTAGGGCATGCACGGACGATGTTGGCTCAGGCCTAACTCTAGGCCCCCAACGCTCACACCGCCATCCCTCAACACGGATAACCATCCACAACTGAAGTAACATTCCCTGCATCAACTTATTGGTTCATTTAGTGAAATCAGGTTGTTCATTTTTCTTTTAAACTGAACTTAAGTTTAACCTCCGGAATCGACAAAGGACAATAGTGTGACCGACACTGAAATGTTCCATGACCTAGGAACAAGGCTAGCTGCTAGTTGACACACTCTCGAGAGGTTGCAGTTACCACCCATCTAAATGCACCTTACTTAGCTAAGGCAAGATACACTTACATAACCGTTCACGCTACCAAGACACTCCTTGTATAGATACCGACATAACTCTATGTCTTATGATGAAGTGAATCTGGCACGTCCCCAACTCATGAGCAACGCCTAGCTCCGGAACCTTCACAAGACTAGCCCCGACCACAACTATGCAGTATCCGACTAGACTTGCCAAGTGGGTAGCATCAAAGGAGGCTGGACATGTTACATAGGCTATGGCTCTCCCATTTGGGCGACGGTGGTAGTGCGTTGAACGTTCAGATTAGTGGCACTATGGACTGACCATATCGAAGTTTGGAGGGGGTTTCATTTATTCCAGTTTTATTTAACAAGAAGTCCAAACAACAGAGGAGTAGTCCAACACAACAAGTATAATATCAATTCAACATAAGACCATAAGCAAACATAAGCCACACGATAGTTCCAGCAATAAGCAATAGTAATCATGTAATAATTCAGCAAAGATGAATAAATTCAACCGGGCGATGGCGGAGATGCCTCCGGGCAGTAATAGCCACAGGTCGAGTAACGAAAATAAATAAAATAACAAAATCAACCGGGTGAGGACGGAGTTGTCTCCGGCCAGTAGCAGCCACGGGCCGAGTACAGAAAATAAAATAACAAAATCGACCGGGCGAGGACGGAGATGTTTCCGGCCAGTAACAACCACAGTCGAGTAAGAAAATAAAATAACAAAATCGACCGGGCGAGGACAGAGATGTTTCCGGCCAGTAACAGCCACAGTCGAGTAAGAAAATAAAATAACAAAATCGACCGGGCAAGGACGGAGATGTTTCCGGCCAGTAACAGCCACAGTCGAGTAAGAAAATAAAATAACACAATCGGTTAGCGTCAACCGGGGAGGGCGGAGATACTTCCGACTAGTGACAGCCACGGTTGAGTAAAAGAAAATAAAATAGCACAATCAACCGGGCGAGGGCGGAGATACTTCCGACCAGTGACAGCCACGGTTGAGTAAAAGAAAATAAAATAGCACAATCAACCGGGCGAGGGCGGAGATACTTCCGACCAGTGACAGCCACGGTTGAGTAAAATAAAATAAAATAGCACAATCAACCGGGCGATGGCGGAGATGCCTCCGGCCAGTAGCAGCCACAGGTCGAGTACAAAAGTTAGTGGAGGCGTCCACGCGATTCCGTTCCTCCATTCCATTGACTGCGACGGTTCCCCCAGTCCATCGTCGCCGGAATGGGGAGTGGTGCATGGTACCGTCCAACACACGCCACAACTCTACAGAAAAGTAGACGAGATTCAATCCACGTGGGCGGGGCCCCACATGTATTTAGTCGCCGGACGGAACTCAACCCACACTTGATGGGTTTATCGTATTGCAGGAAAGTAAAGTTACACGAAATAGTAATACTGAAAGTAGACGAGATTCAATCCACGTGGGCGGTGCCCAACATGTATTTAGTCGCCGGCCGGAACTCAACTCACGGGACATGAGTTTATCGTATTACAGGAGTGAGAACAAAGCCACGATATCTCGTGACGCACAGTTGACAAATGACAAGCAATAAAATAAGATACAAAGCACATATACGGCATGGTAGTATGCAAACAAACAACACCGCTTGAGTGTTCATAGCAAGTGGTTAGCTTGCCTGCGAAGATGGCTCCGGATGGTTTGGGGGAGGTCTCGGACTCGTCGCGGGTCGGAATCCCGGAGAACGCCTGAAACGGAGCTACGGTTCAAAATATATTGGACTTCTAGTTTTTGGTAATTATCAGCCACTTCCCAGGAAAAAAAACGTTCGCGGGCCGAATCATACTGGGCTGGGCCGGTCGCGTATTTCTAGGAATTACGCTTTCGCTTCACGGAAACGTAAATTGACAAAAGTACGCCACAAGCTAAAATGGATCGATCGATCCGTTGCTTGCACGCACGCATGGAGCGGGCACGGGGGACTCGGGTGGTAGCCGGCCGCCGCCAGGAGCCATCCCGGTGAGGCCGGACGGGAGCGGCGGAGAGGCCGCCGTGCCCCACCGTGGCTGGGCCGGGTCGCGCGGGTCGTGGCCGGGGACGGCCTCCGCGTGTGGCACCCGTGACCACCGCGGCGCGGGAGAGCACGACGGCGGCGAGGTAGTTGGCGGGGCGACGCGGATGGCGGCGGAGCGGCGCCGGGGTGGACGGGCGGCTTCGGGAGGCGGCCGGCCGAGGACGTCGCCGACCTCCACCGCGCTCGAAGGAGGGAAGGGGCGGCCGCGGGAGGGCAGAGCCGACCTGGATGGCAACGAGTGTCGCCACCGTGGTCGACACGGCCGCCGGCCAAGGTGGAGCCTCAGGGGCGATGGTGGCGGCACCGCGGCTAGGAGAGGAGGGAGCTAGGGCTGGGGAGGCATGGGAACGCGTGGGTGACTCGAGCTCGTCTCGGCCGCCGGCCACGACGGCGTGCACGACGCGCAGCATGAGCACCACGAGTCTCTGGCTACCTGGGAGTGGAGAGTGCTGGGCAGGGGAAAAAAAATGTGGTACCGCTCACGCGAGAGGGTCTGGGAGTGGCCTCTTATAGGCATGGGCATGAAGGGAGCGCCAACCACCTGTCCATGGCTCTGGTGGACAAGGAGGAGGGGATAAGATCGACCATGGTCGAGCCAGGGGAGCAGTAGGTGGTTTAGGTGCACCTAGGGTGTGGTTGGACCAAGGGGGACAGTGGAGACCCGGGGAACATCCCCCCTTATGCCTGCGCTGGCATTCGGAGCGCGCCGCGATCGGCATCACCGCGTTCCCGTCGACTCGGGGCTCCAAAAATAAAACGGTTCGTGACACCTTGTACCAAATTTAAAACCTTACCACTTTCTAGTTATAGGTGTTTGCTGGTTTGCAACTACGTCTAGGCAAAATCTCAGAAAACCTAGGGGACACCAGGTGCTCGATGAAATGATCGAGGCTTTGCACATCTCAGAAAAATCCCCAAAATTCACAGTAGGTTATAATGGGTGTAGATAGTGTGTATGTGGAGTTTGAGCTCAATTGGATACATGGAAGGTGGTCAAAAAAATTGGTGTTCGAAAAGTGCCCTAATGGCATGGGTTTGCTTAATGTACTTCCTCAAATGATCTTGATCTTATATTGTGTATATGGTGTTGTATATGGGAGATTGCCATTTTGGTAAAGTGGCAAGGCCAAATGAATTTTGTAGCTAGGAGTTGCTTTGGAAATTGCTATTGGGCATGAAAATGGCATTACAAAGGAAGTACCCCAAATATTGCTTAAATTAGGTTGAGACAATGGAGTGAAATATTCAGGAGGTGAAATTAGGCCTATCCACAAAATTGCAGAATTTTTGGATGGGTGGAAGGTGCCTGAATAATTATTGGATTGTAAAAGTCATAATAGTGAATATGATTTAACCTCGGGATTTTGCATTGGACTATGGAATATTTTTCCATGGGATGGATGTACATGTATGAGGGGATCATATGTTAGCTTGGTGGAATTTATTTGAGGTGGTGGCTTTCGGTGGGATTGATGGGGTTTTAGAATATTGGAGTGTGGCATCAATAGGTGACAACGAAAATAGTGGCATCGAGGTATGGTGGGGGTTAATAAGATCGAGGATCATGGGGAAATTTCCAAGTGAGCGAAACCAAAGTCAATTCAAAGACCAACAAGTGGAAAGAAAACCGTTTGGAAACAGAAAAAGGTTTTTAGGCGGGAGGAAAACATTACTAACATTAGGGATGAATTTTCGGGATATGACACATATGTCCTTCAATTGCACTTTGATTGCACAAACAACATGGCAGAGTATGAGGCTTTGCTACATGGTCTGCGTTTGGCCAAGGAGATGAACATCAAGCATATCAGGTGCTTTGGGGACTCGGACCTAGTGGCACAGCAAGTATCTGGAACCTGGGACTCGAAAGATGCGAACATGGCGGCTAATAGAAGAGCAGTTGAACAGATAGCCGGGTTCTTTTCTGGTTATCAAGTGGAGCATATTGACAGACGCAAGAACGAGGCCGCCGATGCGTTATCACGACTCGGCTCTCGTCGAGAGAAAGTACCTCCCAATGTATTTATGGATGAACTCCACCATCCATCAGTCAAGTTGCCTTCAGAAGAGGAGTTGGCCTTCCTAGACCCAGAGTCGGCACTTGTGGCAGCATTACGGGCAATACCAGTGTGGACAGAGCCCTACCTTGCATATCTCCTCCGGGGTGAACTCCCAAAGGATGAAGTCAAACACAGACAACTTATCAGACGATGCAAGTCCTACACAGACGTTGATGGCGAGTTGTACAGAAGAAGTGTCACTGGAGTCTACCAAAGATATGTGTCTCCAGAGGAAGGCAGGCAAATCCTGCAAGATATTCATGTAGGTGACTGTGGTCATCATGCATCCACTAGATCCTTGGTGTCAAAAGCTTTCAGGCATGGGTTCTTTTGGTTAACAGCACATCTGGACGCAGAAAAGATAGTACGAGTTTATGATGGATGCCAAAGGTACGCAAGGCAAGACCACGTGTCAGCGCAAGAACTCAGAACTATTCCTATTCACTTGGCCGTTTGCAGTTTGGGGGCTTGACATGGTGGGTCCTTTCTCAGAGTCGCCCTGCCACAAGACCCACCTGTTGGTAGTAGTTGACAAGGTCACCAAGTGGATAGAAGTCGAACCCATCAGCAGAGTCGACGGAGCATCAGTAGTGAGATTCTTCAAGAAGATAGCAACACGCTTTGGGTATCCTCACATCATCATTACAGATAATGGGACCAACTTATCAGTTGGAGAGATGGCCAAGTTCTATGGTGAGAACAACATCAGACTCGACCTAGCCTCCGTGGCACATCCACAGTCCAATGGGCAAGCAGAGCTGGCAAATCAGGAGTTGCTAAAAAGAATTAAACCCCGGCTTCGTGTCCCCTTGTTGAGAGCCGCTGGGAGTTGGGTTGAGGAGTTACCAGCAGTACTTTGGAGTATAAGAACGACTCCTAACAGATCTACTAGTTTCACACCGTTCTTCATGGTGTATGGAGTAGAAGCCGTCTTACCTAGCGACTTGCTGCATGACTCGCCACGAGTCGCCAATTATGTTGAGACAGAGAACGAGCTCGCTCGTCAGGACTCGGTGGACGCACTAGAGGAAGCAAGGGAGTTAGCCCTTGAAAGGTCAGCAATTTATCAGCAGGACTTGCGGCGATATCACGCACGCAGAATCAGGACTCGGACTTTCCAAGAGGGTGACTTAGTGCTTCGCCTAGTCCAAAATAAGGAGGGGATGCACAAGTTATCTCCACCATGGGAAGGACCGTTCGTCATAAGCAAGAACTTGCACAATGGGTCGTATTATCTAATGGATGTACGGGAGCCGGCAAGTGCAAGTAAAGGAACTAACACAGCTCACACGCTAGACCCATATGCAGAGGCAAAGAGGCCATGGAACATAGCTCAGTTACGTCCTTACTATAGCTAAGTTGTAATAGTTTTTATGAGATGAAAGGCAAAGTGCCCAGTGAGCCATGCCTAGATGTAATCAAATTGTTATGATCACAGGAAATAAAGCCGGCTTCTCGGAATATGAGTTCTTTAGTCGAGTCACCCAGTGAGTGCGCTTTATTCTTTATATTTGATCATCAGGTTCTTGGGGGCTTGCTTTTCAGGAAAAAAGTCAAGCTTAGACCTTTGAACCTAGCTCAGTAGCCGAATTTTTCTAATTTTCTCGCTGGTAAGTTAGATGCAGCCTGCACAATATGACTAATCTACAGGCATGACTCGTCTCTAGCTCTTGTGAATCTTAAGGACATAAGAAGTTGGGAGCTTGTCAGCACAAACTGTACGAGAAGTCATGCAGGGCCTACTTATTCATCAGTTAAAAATTAGACGGGTTATAAGAACCAAGCAATGACTTGCATAAATAAGACATATCAATGTCAAAGTGAAACAAGCAAGTCATCACATGCCGATGGGCATAGTTTAAGAACATCTAGTTCTAACAAATAAAAGTTTTACATCAGTGATAACTGTGACACAGCTAGAAATCATCTAGAGGGTTCTCCTTCTCAGGGGTCAACTTCTCAGTGATAATTGGGGATTCCTTCTTGGCTAGAGATTTGTCCTTGCCTTGTGCAGTAGAAGCAGAAACCGGCTTCACATGAGGCTTGGTGGCAATTTTCTTCATATGGAAACCAGCAGCTCTTGGGCCCTTTGCGCATTGTGCCTGCTCTTCTTCTTGAGGCTGGGAGTCCCCAGTCACAGCTCTTGAAGGAGTGGGCGCAGCAGGAGTCTTTAGTATAGGCTCTGCAATAGTTGGGTTGCCAAGAACAGGAGCCGCCGGGGTATAAGAACTCGGGGCAGCAGAAGAAGGGGCACCAGCTGAGTCCTGTGAGGGGCGGCCAAAGTTTACAACTGCAGGAGTCTCTGGGGCAACCCTTTTGTTCTCCAAGTCATAGTGATGAACCCATACCTCAGGGTCCATCTTGTTAGCAATTTCACACGCATAAGGGCGCACTAGCTTCTCCTCAGCCTTGAAGTCATCCTGAGTAAATCGAGTGTCGTCTTCATGTTGGCCTGGTTTCCCCATAGTAAGCAAAGCTGGTTCTATGACAGTGGGGTAATAGCTGTGGGCCAAAGCAAGGATTCTAATGGAGGCTCTCCTCAAGGAGGACTGCTTCCAGAGGCGCATATAACCAGGTGCTCTTGACAACTCATCTACCAGGCGCTCAGGTTCTTTGGGGCACTTGCCTTTGGCATTTAGGTACTTCACCAAAGCACGGGCTCCCTCTTGCAGCCCTTGACAATGGTCCAGCATCTCATGTAGTTGGTTGCTAGCGGGCAACTTGAGCTTTGGGGAGTCAGATCCTGCAGAGAGAAATCAGTGAGTATCAGTTGAGAATTATTTCATAACAGTGCATAGAAGGAGCAAGCAAAGACACAAACTTACCAAATATATGTTGGCACATGGCTCCAATGCCTTTGCGGCAGGTGTCATAGACTGCTTTTAGCTCATTGTGGGCTTTTTGCGCAGTTTTCTTGGCCGCTTCAGATTCTTTTTTGACCTGCTCCAGCTCAACAGATAAAATCTTCAGGTCCTTTCCCAGTTGGAGAGAGTGCTCCTTTTCAGATTGAGCAGACCTGGCACTAGCAACTGCTTGGTCCTCCAGCTCCTTCATGTCCCTCTTCATCTTGGAAATAAGATTCTGCAAGCACAAGTCAGAATTCACAAGTCAGGATTCATAATTCATAGAATCACAAGTCAGAATTCACAAGTCAGATATATAACTCATGAGCTCCAAGTCGACACAAGTTAACAACTTGGCGCTTGGGGGCTACTCAGGAGTCAAAATTTTTCCCCAGATGCAAAAGTCACAAGTCATAGACAGCAAGTTAGCAGCTCCAAGTTGTCACAAGTTAACAACTTGGCGCTTGGGGGCTACTCGCAGAACAGAATTTTTTCTACAAGCTAGGCACTAGCTAATTACATTGATTTGTAGCTCCAAGTTGTCGCAGGCTGACAACTCGGCGCTTGGGGGCTACTCGTGGATAAGTTTTTAATTCATGTACTTAAGAGTCATCAATTTATAGCCCCGAGTCCTAGTAGAGCTCAGGATTCAGTGCTTGGGGGCTATAGTGTGCAAGTTTTTCTCCACAGCAATTGAGTTCAAAGCAAAGCACCTATCTTAGCCACAAGTCACCACAGATAAGGTGCTTGGGGGCTACTGTAATGGGAGGCTACCAGCGAATGCAAAGACTAGAAGTCAGAAAACTTACGTTATGGGTCAGCTGAAGGGATCTAAGAGCCAGTTGCTCGTCATCCTTCAATTTGGCTGCCTGGTCATTTAGCTCAATGGCCTCTATCCAAGCCTCAGAGAAGGACTTGTTGTCACCCACTCGAAGTCGACTGTAATCAAGGGAGGACTTGGCCGGCTCGTTGAGTTGAGCTGTAGAAGCCGCCTGATGAGGAGCCGGAGAAGTTTGAGGGATGGCTGTAGGAGTCTCTGTCCCAGAAGAGGACTGGACCATCAGTGGAGCTACTCCCCCAGTCCTTGGACGGGTCTCTGGGACAGTAGGAGCAGTAGTAGTAACACCTGCAGAGGCAGGTGTGGAAGGAGCCGTCCTTGTGCTTGTCGTTTGAGAAGCCGAAGGAGGGATGATGTTACATCAGCCATATTCTGGAGCTTGGCGACCTTTAGATAAGGTTGAGCCCTAAAACAAGACAAAGTCAGAGGTCAGTACCAAATCCCATGAAAAGGAAACACAGAAGTCATATGAGTACAAGTAAGTAAAGAGGTCATACCCAGTATTAGTCTCAAGGTCCAAGGAGGCCTGAGAGTCGGAGGAAGGAATAGACATGCCAGAATGGTAGGAGTCAGCTTTTTCAGGAGGAGAGTTCGACTTCTGTTGATGGGAAGTTGGCAATGGATACACTTTTGAGGTTTAGCAATTGAACTGGTTGATCCAAGGACTTGTGAGAGAGGTACCTTGGCAACAGCCTCTCGAGACCCATTCCTGTTGGGAGCCGGGGGTGAAGAGGAGCGCCTCCTAGTGTCTGAGGACTCCTCAGACGAAGTTGGTTGGCCAGTGGCAGGGCTAGAAGCCATGTGTTCCTGCTCAATAACAGGAGCCTCTGGAGAGGACTCCTCCTCAGCAACATTTTCAACGGGAGCCTCCGGAGAGGACTCCTCCTCATCATCAACATCCTCAACAGGAGCCTCCTGAGAGGACTCCTCATTGGCCCTATCATCAACATCTTCTGCCGCAACGGTTTGCTCTGTGGTAGAAGCCTCCTACTCGTCCTCCTCAGCCTCAGCTTCAGTTTCAGTTTCAGAAGCTGGCTTCCAGAAGGAGTCAGCTAGCTGTGAAGGAGACAGGAAGATTAAGTTAGCAAATGAGATAGGAAAAGCAAGCATAAAGAGAAGCAAGTAAGAAACTTACAGCAGGAGCTTGATGGGTGGAGCAAAAGGGCTCAAGTCCAAAGTTTACTTGATCCTTCACTGGCCTGCCCGTCAATTTCTTGATTAATCGGCCAAGTTCAGGGCCGTCAGACAACTTCTCCGATATACAGAGATCATCAGTCACACAACGTGTGTACTGGCATATCAGCCGAGTTGTAGGACTCAGCGGCTGGATTCTCCATGTCGTCCAGCAGCGCACCAAATCCATGTTCTCCAGCTTGTGAGATAGGAGAGCTTGAATCCAGATGATCAAAGACTCGACTTTAGGCCGGGCGACCTCTGAGCACCTAGCCTTCATAAGAGGAGTCGCCTCCAAGCGATCCTCAGAGAACAGAGGGAGACGGGGCTCATCCGTAGGAGAGGTGTCCTTACAGTAAAAGAAAGTTTTGTGCCAATCCTTGACACGGTTGGGAAATACAGGTTTGCACTACAAGAAATATGGTGACTGGTGACTCTCCATTTTGGTCATTAGAAGGTCATAAATTTCGCTTCATGACCCCTTTGTGACCAAAAATCGATGGTCACATACCGAGCGACTAAAACCGTCGATCATGACCTTTTTGCAGAAATGGTCATAAGCGTCTATGACCAAATTGGAGGGTCATAAAATTTATGACCAATTACTTTGGTCATATGCTGCCAGCTGTGGACACGTCAGATCCAACGTGGCCAATCTGACGTGGCAAAATTATGACCAAATAAGGTCACTGATCAGAATCAGCCCAGCCCAGAACGGTGTTTTATATGGGCCGGGCCGAACAATTCATCCCATTTATATTATTTTTTCTGTAAATTTCGGTCAGCTACATGGGCCTGGCCTATATTTTGAGGCTTTTTATTTTTGGGCCGTGGCCTTTTTGGCCCAAAAGTTTAAATTTTGCTTTTTCTAAAAAGTGGATCCACTATTCAGGTGGGTCTCAATTGTCAGGTACATCAAAGCAGGTCAGACGGTGGGTTCCAGATATCAGAGTCATTCTTCATATATCAATTTTCCAATACTGAAAATAAATGTAAAAACTCAAACTAAGCAAACTGCCAACTTGGTAAATTACAGTCAAACATAATTCACATCAAATTTACAATCATTCATAGTTCACATCAGGTATCCAGTTACAAAAGACACAACTAAATAGCAAAATCTAACAAGATATCGAAGTATAACTAGCTACAATGAGCTAGAACACTAAGCTTCTTCCCTTCCATCTTTGTCATGCAGCTCGCGACGGGACAGGAATGAATGCCAGCATCTGCATGTTAGACCAAAATGGTTAGGAACAACATAAAATACAACAAATGAAACAAAACAGCATTTGCAGCAATAATATCACAGGAAACTCCATATCGCAGGACTGCACTATGCACAGTTCATAGCGTAGAGGCATCATGCATAACTAAGTAAAACAATATGTTTCTCATATAAAGATTTACCCCTGGATAGTAGCATGCAAGGGTCCTATGTATCAGACCTAAACAAATAGCCACTTAACTATTTGAAAATCAACTTCCATTTTATTTCGATTTAAAAATCAAGTGCATTCACTTCTATAACAATAGTAGTCCACTCCAGATTCAACTAAAGTCTCTCCGGAGAAACATGTGATCAGCAAGTCATAAAACTGTCCTACTCCAATCAACAGAAGTGCCCAAAGGTTGGATTGTACCTTGAAGGAGATGATGTACGTCCCTGAGGTCCGGCAGATTGCTGGCATCGCAGCAGGTGACTAGGGTTCGGATGATCCCTGCAAGAAACTGCGACCGGTGTAAGCCGTCAGTAGTATAACCAAACCATGATTTGAGAAAGCATGTACACAAATAACAATATTTTATCATTGTAGTTCTTTAAACTTTAGCTAGACTAATCAAAATATCATTCACATGGTGATTCATTTTATATATTCATACGGATAGAATGAAACCAAATAGTTTACAATGGAAGATCAATGCTACAACTACATAGTGTTGCTAGTTATAGTTATCACTTGACTCTAACCTCACATGGAGGTGGATTAGCATAACACGGCCACAATCATCTAGTAATTTAGCTACCACTACATAGTGCCGCTAGTACCACAGAATGAATAGACAACTTTATCCAGAAACAAGGACAATGTTTAGATTTTGCATAGCGTTATATTGTTCAAATCTTGCATAGCACATCAGCCAGTAATTCTCAAAGTACCAACAAATTCTACAATGTCCAACCAACTGAGATGGTAAACATCAGCCAGGACTACCAATGGAGCATCATGGCACGGCAGGAAACAGTGCAAGAAAACTTCAACGCAACACTACTAGCAGCAAGCAAGTAATCCTAAAGACTATTATCAGCAAGCAAGACTATTAACTTAGAAGCACAATATTGGGGACGGGAATCAAACAACACCTCATTTTCACATTCTGCACATGGGGCGACCCTGGTCATGACGCTGAACAGCTTGGTGAGCATCCTCACGGGCCCCTTCACCATCGTGCTGTAGCGGAGGTCACGGACGCCGGATCTATGAAGGGCTCCAGCTCCTGTTGGTTCCATCCACCTTCAGGGGGAGAAGCCGGGGCAAGATCCGGTCCCAGCTACGCAAGGAGGTCGCGGCTCTGCAGCGAGATCGACATCGTAGGGTGAGCAGGAGATGATGCCCGAGGGAAGATTGAGAGATCGAGCAAGTCGTGGTCAGGGGAGCCGCTGGTGGGCGAGGCCCCACAATCCTGGGAGTAGAGCTCGAAATTGTCGTGGACGAGGGCCTCCGTCGCCTTGCTCTCCACATCCGACACGGCGGCCGCCATGGCTGGTAGCGTCAGCGGCGACGAAGTGAGTGCGCGTCCCACTCGCCCCGTACCCTCCTCCTTTCCCCGAGGCTGAAGAGGGAGGAGGCATCGAAGTCCCGTGGGTGGATCTGACCATGGGAGTACGGTATGTGGTGGTGGCGGCGCTGGGTGCTGCGGGATTGTGGAGTGGTAGAGGTAAGGAGTCGTGCGTGGTGTGTGGCGGGGTCAAATGCTAGGCGCCGTCGCGAGAGAGAAGAAAGAAAGGAGCTAGGGTTTCCGCGTGGGAGGAGGCGACGCGTGGGTTTTATACTAGATGAGCACGCTCCTAACCGTGGGATCGGCATCCGACGGCTCGAGCTGCTCCAGTAGCTGTCCAGCTGGACTAGAAGCTGGGCTGCACCAGTTTCGGCCCAGTTACAGAGAATATTATGAAAGAAAAAAAACTTTTAGGCTGAAATAAGCAAGTTTTGGGGCTTAATTTTTATGAATAACCTGCGAAATATTAGTTGAAAAAAAATTGGACCACACAAATTTTAGAAACTATTAGACCACATTTTATATTAAAAAAACTTGGACCATATTTTAGATAAATTTTAGTTGTACCCTAACCCTAAATCGTGACCATAAACCCTAAACCTAATCGTACCTCCGTTCCAGCAAAAAGCGCCAAAGATCTCTAAAGAAAGTACATATTGTGGATATAAAAGTGTTTTTTGCAAAAAAAAAATCACGACCAAACTATGCGACACTCGTAGTTCAAATCGGAACTTCCATCGAAATCGGCAGAAACTTCTATAAAATGTTAAAAATACCTATGAATGTTTTGATATTCAAACCCAGGGCGATATATACTTATAAAGTGTTCTATTATTTTCTATTACTTTGGATGTTCCGCTTTCGGTGAGCCATTTTGGTAGTTGCTTCACAAAAAAAGCCATTTTCGACACTAAAAAATGGAAAATGGGGTTTTTTTATAAAAAGAAAACCCTAAACCCCTTAACCAACACTGTTCTACATCCAATATACATGAGTTTGCAAAATATGGACTCATTCCGACAAACTATGCTATGTTAAAGGCCATACCCTAGCTCATTTGAGTCGAAAGCCATACATCTTTGTACCTCGTAGCACATTTATGAGAAGGGTTTTTTAGATAAGCTTCCACACCCCATATTTGTTATTTTTTCTAGGTGTTAGGTCATATAAAAGGACGCGATGTGAATATTTCTCGTTTTTTGGATTTTTTTTGAATTAGTTGTGCCTAACCCTAACCCTCAACCGTGACCATAAACCCTATACCTAAACCTAAACCCGACCGTAACTCCGTTCCAGCAAAAAGCGCCAAAGATCTCTAAAGAAAGTATATATTGTGGATCTAAAAGTGAATTTTGCAAAAAATCATGACCAAACTATGGGACCCACGTGTCAGGTGGGGTGGATGCGAGTCCCACAGGTAAGGTAGGGTGGGGGCAGGGCGGGTCCCACATCTCATGGCAAGTTGTTAGGTTGGTCCCACATGACATACTCGTGGGTCCCATTGATCTTGTTAGTCAACGAGTCAATGTGTGTTTTTCTGATAATGGGTCCTACCTGTCAGAGTGTCACGTAAGTGGAAATGACACCTAAACACAGACACGTATGCAAAACTACTGAGTTGGATGTCCAGTCTGAGCGACACGTGAGCGAAAACAACACGTAAGCACTAACACGTAGGCAAAACTGCTGAGTTGGCTATCCACTCATACGAATGACCATTTAAATTGGTCGTAGTCGTCTAGAAAAAAGGTCATAGGCCAGTGTGGTATGGATTATGACCAATTTATGCAAAAAGACTACGACCTTTCTGACCAAATTGGTCATTATGTTTTCGGGTTTGGACCCTTCAAAACGGCTTACGACCAAATTGTTCGAAATGGTCATAGATCTATGACCAATTCTCCCATGGTCATTATTAGAAAGTCATAAATCAACACATTTCTTGTAGTGTTGGGAAAGACAGAGTTTAGGCGACGCTGAAGAGCGACAGTGCCGCATTGAAGAAGAGGACCTCCAGATGTTTTAGGCTGAGGATTGCAATAGAAAAGCTCGAGCCAGAGATCTAGGTCTGGCTCAATTTGGAGGTAGTCCTCACAAAGAGTGACAAAGTTCGAGAGAGTCAAGACAGAGTTGGGAGCCAAATCATGGAGGTGCAGCTTGTAGAAATCATGGAGCTGGCGGAAGAATAGGTTACCCGGGGGCATGAATCCGCGGAATAGGTGCTCGGAGAAGATCACGACCTCGTCTTTAGCTGGAGAGGGCACCACCTCATCCCCAGGGGCTCGAGCCTTGACGTTGGAGAGAAGAAGGCCAGCAAGCCGATGCGCCTTGAGTTGCTCGGCCATAATGGAAGATCCCCCCAATCGGCGGAGATCGATCGCTTCGATGAAGAAGTTTTGGCGGCGGCGGCGGCCGCGGTGGCGATATCAATCGTTCGGCTGGACGTGGAAGCCTTGGCCTTGGAAGCTGCCTTCGAGCGCTTGGGAGCCATGGCGAGAGTGCGGAGTGTGTTGCGCGCGGGAAAGAAATGAGCGAGAGGGAGAAGAAATTTGGAGGCGAAGGGACAAGTGAGGGTTTTCTGGACCCTACCCTTGGCAATTTATAGAGGGGTAAAAACCCTAGAAAGTTACAGTGTTGTTCCGCGGTAAATCGTGGACAACGATATAGCGGATGAAAGTCAAACAGGATATGTTTGAGAAAATAAAGTCACAGAAGTGGAAAAATAGCCGGCTTCTCTCAGAAAGGCGAGTCCTGTGACTGCAAGAATTGGAGAGAGATAAACTCCTCAAAGCCAGTTCACAGAAACCATAACAGACTTGGCCAGATGGAGCAAAGAAAAGAGTGGTGGACTTGAACAAGGGGCGAGGATGGACTCATTTTATATGTATGTAATGTTTTTTATGCAGGAATTCATCTTGGAGCTAGCAGCAGGCGACTTCTGAGCCTGTGACTCAAATTGAAGGAGTCGAACCAAGGAGTCGGAGGAAGCCACCAAAACTGCACCCAAGATAAATTCGGGGGCTACTGATGGGGGGATACTTTATAGGTAGGCCCATGGACCCGTAAAGTAGACCCGCCAAGACAAAGAAGGCCATAGCCGGGCCACGCTTCAAGTTACATGGGCTGGGCTGGAGACAAGCCGACCAAGGCCCATGGCGAAGAAGGGACTCGCTAAAGAGGAGTCCTAGTACAACCCGAAGTTCTAAACATGGAAGACCAAGACCTAGAGTAGGACTCTGTGTCCAAGTATGACCCGGTACAAGTTGTAAGCCCAGGACCTGGCCACCTTTATAAGGCGGGTCCTGGACCTAGATCGACAAGTTTTTACAAGTCTCAGAACCCGCAATACCAGATTCCAAGGGTGGTTGAAGTCGCCGGATCTCGAGTTAGCGAGATCAGGTCCTTGTAATCTAGGGCAAGTCATATCAATAAAGCCGAAGCAGGAAGTAGGTCTTTACCTCCATCGAGAGGGGCCGAACCTGGGTAAATCTGTGTCCTCAGGCGAGATTGACCACTCCTACGAACTTTGATCACCAATGGCCCCACAACTTATCTTCCTTGAGGAAGAACTCACCGTGACAACCCCACGACAGCAATGGTAAAGAGGCAAATGCAAAATAAAGGCAGAATCTGTCAAAATCTGAACAGTCTGTAAAGATCAAATTTTTCGAGGCACTTCTGCAGCTCAAATCAAAAAACTTAAAACTAACGAAAGATAGATAAAAGCATCAGGTTACTGTCAAAATGTTTCAGAAAAAGATAAAATTCTGGCGATTTTAGGAATTTCGTGCAGCAAGCGCACATAATCTGTTTTCTGGACAGTAACTCAATACCTCGCACTTTCAATGCATTTGAGGCTAAACTTGGCACAACAAAGCAAAAGAATAAGATACAATGAAGTTACTACAGAGGTAATAACTCCATTACTCAAGAAAAACAAAAAGCAAACTGAAAACAAAAGATGGGTTGCCTCCCAACAAGCGCTTTTCTTTAACGCCTTTTAACTAGGCGCAATGCCAAAGATCAAGTTTTTGTGGGATCAAAAGCATAACTACCCTCTCTTGGAGATGCATACAATTCATTGGCCAAAGTAACCACACACATCAGAGAGCATGCAAGAACATAAATAACTCATATAAGAATCATGCACAATCTGAACATAACTTCATAATCCATCGGATCCCAACAAACACATCACATAGCATTACAATGATAGATCTTGATCATGTTAGGCAGCTCACAAGATCATAAGACATGAAGCACAAGAGAGAGAGACTACTATCTAGCTAATGCCATGGACCCATGTTCCAAGGTATGACTACTCACGTATCATCCCGGAGGAAGGCATGGCGATGAAGAGCCCTCCGGGATCGATCTCCCCTCCGGCAGAGTGCCGGGAGGGGTCGAGTTTCTGGAAAATAATGGCCGCCTCGATGTTTTTAGGTTATTTCTGATTTTATAGGCGTCGGAGGGGTCGAGAGGCCGCATGAGGAGAGGGCGCGGGCCCCACCCGCGGGTCAAGGGGGACCCGCGGCAGGACCCCGTCCCTGCCTCGTGGGTCTCCTCTGGCGCCCCTCTTCAGTCACTATCTTCGTCTTGGCATATAAAAATTCTACAAAAATTTCCAGCGCGTTCCGAGAATATTTACAGAAGTAAATTTCTGAAAAAAAAGACAGCAAAAATAGGGAACTGGCACTGGGCATCTTGTCAATAGGTTAGTCCGACAAAATGCTAAAAAGTGATATAAATAACAGTAAAAACATGTGACAATAACATAAAACTAGCATGGATCACTCAAAAATTATAGATACGTCGGAGACGTATCATGGGCCTTCAGTTGGGCTTGTCCCCATGGGCCGTAGCTTGTATATGCACCAGGTACCTTAACCGTGGTACAACCGAAGGGTACACCATGGTCCATATCATCTGCACAACAATATATTTGTTAGATTTGTGAATCATGACAATAGAGAGAGGATTCATCGGGCTGTGCAGGGATTTCGTAGGGGTTGGTTGATGTTGCTTGGAGTTCCTTTGGACTATAGGAACGAATATGACATTACCAATGCCATCGCTGCTTTTGGGAAATTCATTAGTTGGCATCAGGATGATGCGGTTAAGGATCGAACGCTTGTCTATGCAGCTTTCAATTCCCCGGCACAAGTTCCTCGTGATGTTGTATTTGGGGATTACAGTGACATTGGAGCTGTGAAAGAAACCTGGACAGCACCCTGCTATATCCTGAGCGCAGATTTTGCTGATGTTATACCGGGGGATGAGGACCCAATGCCTATGGATGGGAATCCACATCCTTTGCCAGGTAACTTTGTGGAAGATCCACACATGTTTGTGCTGCCCCAGTTTCCTGAGATTGGTTGGAATGGTGACCACCAGATCCTTCAGCATAATGAGGAGCCTATCCCTGAGGTGCAGGAACAGCCAATGCCACAGGAAGAGGAAGTTGAACAACCTGTGGAGATGCTGGTTGACAATTCCATTGTGCTTGATCCTTCTGAGAATTCCAATGATTCAGTTAATCAGGCAGATGTTGAGGTAAATCAAGTCAATGATCTTGCTATAGTGCCAGGTTAGCATATGCAGCAGGCTAACTTGGTTCTTAATGTTGGAGTTGTAACAACAAGGATTGTGGGTCCCATGTTGCCACCATCTCTATTTTGGGAAAGGAATATTTGTCCGGTTCTGCAGAAGTGTTTCTCTCTGAACATTCCTAAAGTTGTGGTCGGTTATCCAATCTCCACGGTTCTGCTTTCCAAGAGATCGTGGTCACAAGCTTTTGATATGTTATGTAGCTTCTCTGCCACAAATTTTTCTACCTCTAAGGACAGAATTGTTCTGTCGGCTAGGAAAAGGCCAGTGGCTAGGTCTCTATGTTTCGACAATGTGATGACATCTGATACTGCCTCAGCAAATTTATTTTGTTCCCCAGCTGTCACCAGAAGCAAGACCAGAAAGAGAAGGGTTGAGACACCTGTTGTTGAGTCTCTTGTGAGGAGATGTACTCACAGTAGCGTTAAGAGGGATGGTTTTCGACCTGTTTCGGTGGAGAAATCTACTACAAGGAAGAAGATCAAGAGACAACCTAGAAAGCAAGCAGGAAAGAAGGATACTGGTAAGAACAAGGAAGAGGCGCCGATACCTGAGACTCCGATCCATGTGATGCAGCAGGTTGGTGCTGCCCTGGGTATTGAGGCAGACAAGTTATCTGAGGAGGTGCTTAAGGCGCCACCCTGTACTCCTACAGAGAACTCTTCCAATGATGATGAGTAGAGTCTGCCAGTATGGAGGAGGAACAGCTGGTCCCTTTTTGTGTTGCTGTTCTCTCTTAGGTTTTGAGGATGGGATCCTCTGTTCTAGACTTTGTCATAATTTTGGGTCTGTAATTATTATTGCTAGCTGCGCTGGTGATATTTGCTACTTTATTTTGCTACCTTGGTGTTTTAATGGGGACACAAACTAGAAACTGGTGTGTGCTTTGTTGGAATGTGCGTGGTCTCAATGGTGAAAATCGGCAACTTGCTTTGCGTTCTAAAATTGAAGAGAGTAGGTGCTCTATTATCTGTGTCCAAGAGACTAAATGTGAATTCATTGACCAAAGGCTTCTCAGGAAATTCAGCCCGAAGCGTTTTGATAATTTTGCCTATAGTCCTTCTGTGGGAGCCTCGGGTGGTATTTTGGTTATGTGGTGTTCATCTATGTTCAGTGGGCGCTTAATCCAAATTAACGATTTTGGCATCATTATTGAATTCACTTCTGTGCACAATGGTGAGACTTGGACCATGGTTTCGATTTATGGACCGTGTAGTGGGCAGAAGAGAGAGGACTTTGTGTCTTGGCTTTATAATCTTCAGATCCCAGTTATGGATAATTGGCTACTTCTGGGGGATTTTAACTTCATTCGTTCTGAGGAGAACAGAAATAGACCTGGGGGAGATGTTAACGATATGTTCCGGTTTAATGATATAATTGGACACTTGGGCCTGGTGGAGTTACCTCTTAAGGGAAGAGCTTTTACTTGGTCCAATATGCAAGAGCAACCTTTATTAGAGCAGCTAGACTGGTTTTTCACCTCAGTGAACTGGACCTCTGATTATCCTAATACTGTGGTGCTTCCCTTGGCAAAATCCTCCTCTGATCATGTCCCATGTATGGTGAGTATAAGCACAGTAATCCCAAAGGCTACTCTCTTCAGATTTGAGAGCTTTTGGGTGGATCAACCTGGTTTCTTGATAGTGGTGAAGAGTTCTTGGGTGAAATTCTCACATAAAACTTCCTCTGCTGCTGTATTGGCTGATAAATTTAAGTCACTTAGGTTTGTCCTGAAAAAGTGGCACATGTCTTTATCAAAGCTTAAACTGCTTATCAAGAAGTGCAATGAGGTCATTTTTATCATGGATGAATTGGAAGAGGTTAGACCTTTGTATACCTCTGAATTTAATTTCAGGAAAATTGTGAAGCTTCACCTTGAGAATTTGCTATTGATTGAATGCAAATACTGGAGGAAGAGATGCACTGTCAGATGGGTTAAAATGTCTGAAGACAATACCAAGTTTTTTCATGCGATGGCAACCAACAGATACAGAAGAAACTCTATTGCTTTGCTGAAGGATGATGATGGCAGGATTGTTTCTGGTCATGATGAGATGGCTGGGATGTTATGGTCTTCATACAGAAACAGAATGGGACAGGCTGCTGGAATCAATATGCAGTTTGATCTTGCCAGACTTTTTAGCAGGGTGGATGGTTTAGAAGATCTGACTATTCCTTTCACAACTGAGGAGATGGATTTGGTGGTAAAGGAGATGCCAGCACATAAAGCTCCTGGCCCAGATGGTTTCAATGGCTTATTTCTCAAGAAGTGTTGGGGTATCATTAAGGAGGATTTTTACAAACTGGCAAAGGACTTTCATGAGGAAAATCTGAATTTGCAGAGTATCAATGGTTCTTTCATCACTCTGGTACCCAAAGTTGCTAGCCCTGAGGGGGTCAATGACTTTAGGCCCATTTCCTTAACTAATGTTTGTTTAAAGTTCCTGACAAAGCTGGCAGCCAACAGATTACAGTCTCACATTCTCAAGTGCCTCCATAAGAACCAATATGGCTTTCTCAAGTCCAGGTCTATTCAGGATTGTGTTGCCTGGGGTTTTGAATACCTACACCTCTGCCATGTCTCTAAAAAGCCAATTATTATCCTGAAGTTGGACTTTGCAAAAGCTTTTGATACTATTGAGCATGAGGCAATTATAAAAGTAATGGAGAGCATGGGCTTTAATAGTAAATGGTTAAATTGGGTCAGGAATATTTTGTCCACAGGTACATCGCAAATTCTGTTAAATGGTGTACCAGGTAAACAATTCCATTGTAAAAGAGGAGTTAGACAAGGTGACCCTCTTTCACCCCTGCTATATGTTTTGGGCTCTGAGCTCCTTCAGGTAGTGGTGAATGATCTTTTTCAGCAAGGGGGAATTGATTTGCCAATTGTCACACATGAGGAGGACTATCCCATTATTCAGTATGCTGATGACACTCTTTTAATCATGCCTGCGGATCTAGATCAAGTTATTGCAATGAAAGAGTTACTGCATAAATTCTCCCTCTCAACTGGATTAAAGGTCAATTACCTCAAGTCCAGTATGGTTCCCATCAATGTCCCTGATAACCTCATTGCACAGTTGGCATCTGTTTTTGGGTGTCAGATTGGTGGGTTGCCTTTTACCTATTTGGGACTACCTCTGGGGACTACTAGGCCAAGAATTAGTGATCTAACGCCTATTGTTACTCGATTGGAGAGAAGGCTTTGTTCCACGTCCTCTTTTCTGTCTCAGGGTGCAAGGTTACAGCTAGTCAACTCTGCTTTATCATCTATGCCTATCTATTTCCTTTGTTCTCTTCAATTGCCTGCTGGTATTATCAAGGAAATGGATAGGGTACTGAGACAATGTCTATGGAGAGGTAATTCTGACACTCCTAAACAGTCTTTGGCAGCCTGGGATATGTTGTGTAAACCAAAAAGTGTTGGTGGGGTGGGGATTGTCAATTTCCCTAAGCAGAATGAAGCTTTGCTTTTGAAGCATCTCCATAAATTTTATAACATGGCTGAGGTTCCTTGGGTCAGTCTGATTTGGAATGCTCATTATGATGATTGTGTCCCACATGTTGAGAATCCATGTGGCTCCTTCTGGTGGAAAGATATCATGAAGTTAGTGGGACAGTTCAGATCAGTGTCGTCTGTTGTCCCTGGGAAAGGAAATACTTTTATGTTCTGGGAGGATGCTTGGGCACTTGGAGATTCAACCCAACCTCTTGCATTGAGATATCCAAGGCCTTTCTCTTATGTTTTGGATAGGAAGATGTCTGCTGCTGAGGTTTATGGGCACCCGGATATGCTATCCTTGTTTTATTTACCCCTCTCCGAGCAGGCGTTTGAGGAATTCCAAGAGCTCTCTGCTAAAATGGAACTGGGGCCATTGTCTTTGGAGAATGATAGATGGATTTATAGCTGGGGCACCCAATTCTCTGCAGCACAATATTACAAGCATGTACATCAGCATCAGGACACATTGCCCATGTTTAAATGGATTTGGAGATCCTCCTGCATGCTGAAATTTAAGTTCTTTGCTTGGCTACTTCTCAGTGATAGACTGAATACCAAGGATCTTCTTCAGAGGAGACATTGGCAGGTGACTGAGGATTACTCGTGTGTTCTCTGTGTTCAGAATCTTCATGAAGACAGGATGCATTTGTTTTTCGAGTGTCAGTTCAGTCAAAGGGTCTGGAATTACTTGCAGATTGACTGGTTCTCAAGCTCTGACGTTCAGACTGCTGCTTCTGCTGCCAGAGATGGTTTCAACAAACCTTTTTTCATGGAGGTGGTTATTTTGGCCTGCTGGAATATTTGGAAACAGAGAAATGGCAAAATCTTTGAAGCCAAAAGACCCTCTTTTGCTGCTTGGAAGAGGGATTTTGTACATGATTTATCCTTGCTTGGGCATAGGATTAAGTATAAGTATCACTATGCTCTTATGGCCTGGATAGGCAGCCTCTTGTAATCTGGATTTTCTGGTAGTTTGTACAGGTAGGTTTTATTTCCTTACATTAGCCTGTTTTTTGGTTTCTTCTGGTAGTTTGTACAGGTAGGTTTTTTCTCCCTTCTTTAGACTGTACTTTTGTAAATATTTTAAACTTTTTGAATAAAATGCTGTGGGGCTTTTGCCTCACAGTCTTATACCTCAAAAAAAAAAACCGAAGGGTACACCCACGTCAGTAACCCCCGAGGACCTGGTAGACTTAAGGAGTCTGGCAGGGACTCAACATTTATCGTGTTTCCTGGTGCAACTTATAGTTTTGGAGAATATATTCGTACCCGTGTTTCAGGGTGATTTGCGGAGGATTTTCGGTATAGTAGGCCTGGTTCACTCGACAGATCAGGACCAGTTAAGTGCTCTTGGGCACAAACCTTACTAACCCACATCAAACTCGAGTCCCCGGGCTCGAGCCTGGAAGCTAGAGAAGTTCGACTCAGGCCGCTTCAGGTCTCACAGAGTCGAACTAAACTTAAAAAGGGTACCCAACGCGTCCGTCAGGATTTTTCATTACGCCTGTTGGCATGGAAGTTTTACAGGGTTAACACAGCTGGTGCGGGTCCTGGCCCTACACAACGGATCGGTGGGCCTTACCTTTGCACCGTAAGGTGTAGCATCTGAGGGTCAATTGTATCTGATTCATCTTGGGTAATTTGTGCTTGTTGTTCGGATAAAGCTCCAAAACGGGAGTCGACAAGCTATCAGGTGCTTGTTAGCCGCTTGATTATCGGGTGCGCGACCGCGCTCTTGATGGGAGTAGCCCCCAAGATTATGCTGAATTGCTTGTAATTAGGGATAATCTCAACCCTCCGATTGCACGACTTCCTCCAGCCTTTTATGCTCCCGATGGGAGTGATATGGAGCATACGACATTAGGTGAGCCATGAAAGGACCCGATATATCCTCGGGTCGCTCGAACCGTGAAGGAGTCAAATGTATGCGTTTGTTTGGATGATGACGTCATGTCTGACGTTGTTGGCGTGCGCATCGCAACCGATGCGCCCCGCTGCTGGGTCTGTCAGAAATGACAAGATGAGGCATTGCGTCAGTTTGACCATGCGGCGCGAAAATTATGAAATGCGATGATGGTGGTCTCCTCGTTTCCCTTGCGTAGTGGGTGACGCGGCCCACGATGTTTGCCCTCCATGTTCACCACGTGTAGGGTTAGATCTGCATCGTTCTATGCGATGCCGAACTGAGAGCTGAGATGCGTCTCACCCCCAGGATAAATAACAGTATATTGGCAGTGAGAAAGGAAATTCCCCATTCTCACCGCCCATCATTGTCTTCCTCCTTGCGCTCCACAACTACCTTGCGAACCGAGAAAAACCTCCATTCCCTTCCTCCTCGCCATCTTGGGGAAGAAGATAGGCGCGAAGACGGGGAAGAAAAGAGTGGGAACCGCCGCCTCCAGTGTTGGTGCCGCCGACGAGCTGAAGAAGACCCATGGAGACTGGCAACAGTCCTCCGTCACCGAGCGCCATTTGGATTTGTTGCGGCGAGACGGGCATCTTCTGTTGACGGAGAAGATGAAGACGCGCGCGCCCGGAGATGAGGTAATCCCTCGTCCCAAAGAGGACGAGCGTGTATGCTTTGTCGATTTCGTGAACAGGTGATTCGTGTTCCCTGTTCATGAATTTCTCCACGGTTTGATGTACGCCTACGGCGTACAGCTCAATGATTTTACCCCCAACGCCATTCTGCACATCTCGTGCTTCATCATTCTGTGCGAGTGTTTCCTCGGCATACACCCTCACTGGGGCCTATGGCAGCGGATCTTCAATGTGAAGCGCAATGCTGGGGCTCGCGGAACGTACCCCGTCAGGAGCTTTGGTATCTAGTCCCACGGGGACATCGACTACTTCGACCTGAAGCAGCTCGAGTCCGTGCAGAACTGGAGGAAGAAATGGTTCTATGTCACAGACGAGCGCGAGTCAGGGCAGCTGTACGGGGTGCCGAAGTTCCAAGCAGGCGTCATTGTTGCCTGGAAGCACTCGTGGTCGCATCAGCCTGATATGCGGGAGGCTAATGAGGCAAAGCCCCTGCTAACACGAGTTGCCGCCCTCTTGAAGACTGCGGGCAAGGAGGTGAATGGGGTTCACCTAATTGCCACTATTGTGAAGAGGAGCGTGTACCCTCTCCAGGCCAGGGTGCATTTGCTTTATGAGTATGAGGTTGCCTCGGACTCAAAGCGCCCGACTGCTAAGGAGCTATCAGCGACCAAGGTCGAGGCTTGCGTTTGCACGCTAACCACCCTGAAGGTTGGGGAGCCGCACGTCTTTGATCCTGCGGTTACCCCATTCAACCTTGACCACCAGGTGCCGTCGCTGTTTGCTTCTTTTGCTCCTAATTTCCTTTCAGTTTCCTTGAGTGAATACTTTTTGCTTTTCCTCTATAGGGGTACTCCACTTTTGTCAGCCTGCCACCGCTGCCTGAGGGCAAAGGGACATCCACAGCTCCAGACCCGCGGGTGGACTCTGATGACGAAGACGTCTCGGTTGCTTCCACGGCATCGCCGAATGACGATGGTGCCGAAGAAATGGAAGATGCTGCCATGGAGAGTAGCCGCAAATGCCACCGATGTAAAGGGGCGAAGCCAGGGGGAACTCGAAGCAGGTAGTTGGCACTGAGGATTCGGGCGCATCCTCGCCTGCCTCTCCTACTGGCGATGGAGCCGCGGCAACACACAACTCATCGGCTCCTCCACCGAAGAGGACTCGTGTTGCTATCGATTGCTTTGATTCAACCAACCTCCTGGACCTTGTGAGCTCATAAGTCTGCCTTTCCTTGTTGCTGTTTTCTTTGCGCACATTGAACTGATTGTGCTGACTGTGTGGTTGCCTCAAGCACGGATTCCTCCGGCGATAAGGTTCCTCCTGCTGCTGTGACCAAGCCCGAGGATGAGTGCGAGAGCTCAGATCCCAGCTGGAGGGAACCGATGGCACCGCCCAAATCACTGAGTCGCATTGGTGCGTCAGGTTCTGCTGTAGCGGCCGCCGAAGAGAACGTCCTTGCCACGACTGCCACTTCTCCTCTGCTGTCCTCGGCTGAGCATGTAAGTTACTAATTTCTATCATCTGTTGTCGGGTGCGTGGCAGCGCTCCCGATGGGAGTAGCCCCCGAGTCTATATGCAACTAGGTACAATCGGGTATAGACTCAAATTCTGCGCTCCTTTTGTTGACTTTTTGTTTGATTGGGTGTGCGGCAGCGCTCCCTATGGGATTAGCCCCCGAGTCTATGTGCGACTAGGTACACTCGGGCGTAGGCTCAAGTTCTGTACTCCTTATAAACTCCTTTGTAATGTTATAGCCTGTTGTGCGTGAGCTACTGAACGTCGGCCGGCGCTATGCCCTTATGGAAGCAGAGCTTGCCCGACTTAGCCAGCAGACTGCTAGCCTTCAAGGTAAAGTGCAGGTATCCATTTTCCTCATTCTGAACCTTCTGTTGTTACGGTTCTGAAGTTTTGCTTGCTGCAGAGTCCACTGAGCTAAAAATGAAGCTGGAGTCTGCCGAGGGCGATGCTTGTGCGAGAGCTGATGAAGCCGCAAGAGCTACGAGGGAGGAAGCCGAGAGACGCGAGAAAGCAGCCGCCCATCAATTTGGTACTGTCGCAAACTCCCTATATGGTATGCCAACGACAAATTGTTCTTTTGTTGAAATATTGACACATTTTTGGTTACTGAAACTCATTCTGCTTTTTGTCCAGGGAACTTGGGCGCTTTTGCTGGCTCGAGTGGCCAGGCCTTCCCTGAAGACTTGGACAGTGTCCTAGTGGCTCTTGAGGGTGCAAGCAGTCAGACAGGAGGTCTCCTGTCCAAGGCAAAGGACGCACTTACGTGCTTGTACCGGAGTGTGTTTCCCAAGGGCCAGCCTCCATCTTCCCTTGTCGAGCTCGTGGATTTGTTTGCCCCGAATGCTTCCACCATTGGGGACTTCAGGCACGGGTGATAACCCCCAAGAGCAGGGGATCACTGTAGCACCTCTCAATGTGGAAGAAGGGTATCGATCCGCAGGAGCAAGAAGGAAAAGTTATCTATTCCCTACAACTAAAGTGTCACAAGTTTTAGTTGATCATGCACTAAACAAGTTTAAAGAACAAGATGGTTGATTTAATGGATGGAAGTTTAGTGTAACAAAACAAGAATGTGAAAGTGTCCCAATCCTCTTTAATGCAAGAGGACAAGACAAGGGTGTAAAAGGTGCTTTGGAAATAAGGCCTAGGGATCATGCTTTCACTAGTGGACACTCTCAACAATAATAATATAATTGAATACATATATAATTCCTCCTCAATATGCTACTCTGAATTAATTTCTGGTTGGATAAAGAATACCAATCCACTGTGTAGGGCTACAAAAAGCACACCTTAAAGTTCGTATTCCACATCTATGGATACTTCAAGCGGACACTATATGCATCCAAAGATAGTACTAACAAACACCACAATATCATAGAGACACCCAACACAAATAATAACTCATGATAAGTATTCATGTAATCTTTAGCCTAAGAGCCACACACGATGCACACACTGTCAACATCACACCATGGGACAAAGGTGACTCCGGCAATCACATCAATAAAACCACTTGAGTAGCATAATTTCATAAGATAAAGAAGAGTAACATCTATGGATTCAACTAGATTACGAAGCTCATGATCACATAAAGATCACACCATGGGAGAGAGAGATAAACCACATAGCTACCGGCATGAGCCTTCAGCCCCGAGGGAGACTACTCCCCCTTCATCATGGAGAAGGTGGAGATGAGATGATCTTGCTGTAGAACTTGATGATGAACACGCTGGAGGGGGGTGGAGCCCTCCGGAGGTGGATTCCGGCAGCGTTTCCCCCCTCCGATCTTCTCCGACGGCAGCCTTCTGCCTCTCTATTTCTGGTTTTGCCTTTCTCCGCCGCCTCCTTCTGGAAAACGTCGGGGGACTATTTTTATAGTCGGTTTTAGGTCACGAGGAAGCTTCTGGGCGAAGGATCGATGCAATTGGGGCCACGAGGACCAAATGGGGTAGGCCCACGCGGCCATGTACAGGGGCCGCGTGGGACCCTCCCTCTTGGCCCTCCGACCTCCGTTCGTTGACTTCTTTTGCTCCAAAATCTTGTCCTTCCAAAATAATGACCCCCCTAAATTTATAGCTCATTATGACGTCGTTAAGGTCCTGAAACAATTAAAGAAAGAAAAAGGGGTTTTCTGCCTACGCAGGATTAATTCCATAAAAAGGGTAAATCATTATATATTATCAAAAATCATTAAATAACAGTAATATAACCCTTATATGATGCAAATATGATTAGAATATAACAATTATAGTACAAAGTTCATGTATGCATTTTAGATGCATCAACAGGCATACGGTACGTGGCTCGCATACCACCCTTCTCATGCTGCTGGGACACGGCTTCGAGGGCGACTTTGACAAGGCCGTGTCGGGGTTTCCCCGTGGGTCTGATGGCAAGTTGCTGCAGCTCAGCGGTTTCTTTGAGAGGTCCCACAAGCTTGCACAAAGGCTGATGGATACCTTGGAGAAGCAAGCCACCAAGTGTGCGGAGAAGTCGAAGAAGTCTGCCAGCACGCAGTAGTTGATAGGCTTGTAGGCTCGTACTACTTTGCAGATGATGTATAAAGACTTGATCCTTTGTGTTTTGTCATTGTACTGAATGCTGGCCAGGGGGTCCTTACGATATTGCTTCCTTCTGCTTATTCTTTGTTTGCTTGATTTGGTCGTGCAGCCCCCGAGTCCGCTGAAGGACTAGGGCGAGAGCGCTTGGCGGATGTCGATGCGACTGGCTCTTATGTCCCTTGCTTGTTTTATGGGCAGGCTGAGCCAGCAAGTATTCCCTAAGTAACTAGAGGTGCACCCACTCAGGTGAGCGGCTCTGAGTCGTCTGGTGCGCTTGGCACTCCTGGCACCCGTGATCACGGTGAATATAGATACTCGATGTTGCAAACACGGTGCGCCAGGTTGGAGCAGGACTTGCGGGCCACTCTAGGTGTCTTGGCCATTCTGAAGTCCAAGCAGCCTCGTCCCGCCGAGCGAGAGGCTTTCCTTCTTGATGAGCTAGAGAAGACGAGCCGCGACCTTCTTTGTAAGTGACTGCGAGCCCCCGAGCCTTCTTTGTTTTCCTCTGGTTTTGACTGCATTTGTTTGCTCCTCTTGCAGGTGCTTAGCTGGATGCTCGGGCTGAGGCCGACCGGGTGGACGGTTGACTGCACCATGTTGCTGATGACTTGGGGCGGGACACCACCTCCTTCTGGTCTGACAGCACCCGGGGTCGTATATTGGCTACCTTGCAGGATCTTGTGCAGCAGGTAGTTTCCTTTGCCGAATCCTGCAGGTCTGCTGTATCTCTGGTGTCCAAAGCCTTGTTTCCGCTGGACGAGCAACCTCAAGGCCTCGCCACACTAATGGGGAGGTTTCGAGATGAACGAAGCTGCCAGGGAGTTTGTACGCGGGCAGCTTGTAAGCGGTGCGACGTACGCCCTGGCTTTTATACACAGGCGCCACCCATACATGTGCTTGACCGGGATAGAAGAACTTCCTTCACGTCCCGACGGCGAGCCTACACCGATGGAGGCTCACTACAAAGCTGTGGAGGGTTTGACAGGTAACTTGATTTGGAAGCTGGAGCATGACACCGAGTTGCATCTGGATCATCGGGTGCTACAGAATGCGAAGGTGGAGCCTACGGATTAGCTTTTTCCTTTTCAATTCGTGTAAATACTTGTATAGTATGTAAATTGAGTGTTTTGCTGCGAGTTTGCAGTGTATATGGATTTATTTGCTTTGTCAAATTTTGTGGAGCCTGTACGGCATGGCCCCCAAGTACCGTGTGCTGCTGAGGCGATTGCTTTGTTGAGGCTGCACAGCGTAGCCCCTGAGTATCGGGTGCCGCCGAGGCGATTACTTTGTTGAGCCTGCACAGCGTAGCCCTCGAGTATTGAGTGCCGCTGAGCCGATTACTCTATTGAGCCTGTACAACGTAGCCCCCGAGTATCGGGTGCCACTGAGGCGATTACTTTGTTGATCCTGTACAGCGTAGCCCCGAGTATCGGGTGCCGCTGAGGCGATTACATTATAAGGCACCGACTCTGAATATAGAGGAACATTGCACTTTTATTTGGGGAGACAAGATCCCGGGTGTTACATTGGTGGCTGAATAGCCTTATTGCTAGTTGTGCTAAGCATAAAGCGTCGTAGATGTGCAATATTCCTGGGGTTGCAGGAGAGTTCGCCGGTCTTCGTGTGCTTTAGGCGGTATGCTCCGCCACCGATGACTTTGGCGATGATGAAGGGTCCCTCCCATGGGGAGGCGAGCTTGTGCACCTTCTTTTCTTGAGTCGGAGCACCAGGTCGCCCACGACAAAAGACCTGGTGCGCAACCGACGGCTGTGTAAGTTGTGAAGGCTTTGTTGGTAGGTTGCAGTGTGGGACAGCGCGATGTCTCATGCTTCGTCCAGCAAGTCGACATCGTCTTCGAGTGCGGTGCCAGCATCATCTTCATCGTATGCCACAACACGAGGTGCATCGAAGTGTAAGTCGTGTGGCATGTGATTGCCTTTAACTGAGCAACAGCACAAGAGAACACTTGATGGCAAGGCACCAGAAAACGTCCTTGATGGTGTAGTTACCTGCGTTAAAAGAATGGTTAGGTTGAGACTCCAAGTGCAGAGTGTATAGTATAGGAAAGACGGTTTCCCCACAAGGGATGACTCGAGGGTTTAATATCGAACTCTCGGGGAATCAGTAGTGAAAGGTTTATCTTCTTATCCTTCCCTTGAGAACCTACAAATAAAGTAAATTGTTTTGTTCCCTCAACCTCACCAAGTGGTCGTCAAGCACAAGGTGTGAGAATTATATCAAAATAAACAAATGCAAAAAATGAAGTAAATATGCAATGGTGGTAAATAAATACGCAAGGATGGTGTAAACAATGATGGATGATATTTTTGGGTTTTGATATGTGAATGCAAGAAGTAAAAGTATTTTTGTATTTTCGGATTTTTAAATGGCAGAAAATGGAAAATGCTTAAAAGTTGTTGGAAAGGTGTTTCTTATGATTAAAAATGGACCGGGGTTCATGGTTTCACAAATGCACTCTCTCTTTAATGTTGTGGTGGACAATGGAACATAGGAATTGACATATGAGATTGCAACACAAAGTTTTATGACATGTTACTAATTATATGGGCATCACGTCCTAAAATAGAGAACTTTTGGCTATTAATCTCTCTTATACTCCACCATGATGTGAACTAAATCTTAGCACCTGGGTAATTAAGATAAATCAGAGCATAGCTTTAAGTCTTTATGACATGAAGTGAAAATATGAACATGCTAGATCTAGTCATGGAGAAGTGGCAATGGTCACACCCACACCTCCGATAGCATGGTATTTTAGTTTATCCCTAATGAGGTAACAAAGTAAGGTAGGAATACCCAAGTGGATCGCGGAACTTCTCTCACTTTCACCGCACTAGCCACCCCCTCATTACTCCAACTAATGCACATGCTCTCATAAACAAGCTTGATCAAAACAAGTAGACAAGAACGGGGTACATAATATGCATCTACTTTCACAACTGAAACAAAACAATTGCAATCTTCAAACATATATTAACTCATAAAGAGATCCACCACATAGGAATTACATAGATGACCGTAATCATGTTCGGCAGCTCATACGGTGCTAATTAGTGAATCTCAAGAGAGAGGAGAGATACATAAGTTACTTCCACAAACCCATAGTCCAGGGGTCGACTACTCTCTGTTCATCATGGAGATGGTGGAGTTGTTGTTGGAGAAGATGGAGACCACGCCGGCAGCGCTCCGCCATTTCCCCCTCCAATCTGCAGCTCCTGATCTCTCTTTTGGTGTTTCTCTGTTTGTGGTGGCCCCCCTCTAGAAAACATCGGGGGACTATTTTTATAGTCGGTTTTAGGTCACGAGGAAGCTTCTTGAAGAAAGATCGACGCAAACGGAGCCACGAGGCCCAAAACAAGGGGTCCCACGCGGCCAAGGAATCTGGCCGTGTGGGCCCTTGTGTTTTGGCCTTCGGGCCTCCACTTTTTCGCATCCTTTTTCCCCACGCTTTGTTTCTTCCAAAAAATGATCCCTGTAAATTTTCAGGTCATTTGGACTTCGTTTGGGTCCCTAAAACACAAAAATATAGAAAATAGGGTTTTTTGCCAGTGCAGGGTTAATTCCAGAAAAATAGGAAAACTGTGAAATATTCCCAAAATTATTATAAAACAATGATATAACCCTTATATGATGCAAATATGATTGAAATATAAGTAATTCAATGCAAAGTTCATGTATGCATTTTATATGCATCAGCATGACGGCCTCTGCCCCGTAAACCATGGAGAATGATGTATATTGAGTTGATCTGTTGGGCGTGGTGTGTAGGCTCCATAGGACAGAGGGTACGTAGTTCCTCCACCCAGGCACCCGCTACGCATTTGAGTGGTACCAGGAGGCGCTTCTTGATGCCGCTGCAGACGAGACCGTTCGCCTTTTCCACTTGTCCGTTAGACTGTGGGTGGGTGACCGTGGCGTAGTTGAGCTTGATGCCTTGGTCCTTGCAGAAGTCTTGGAATTCCTCGGCGGTGAAGTTTGTTCCGTTGTCTGTGATGATGCTATGAGGGACGCCGGACCGGAAGACGATGTACCTGATGAAGTTGACGACCGAGGTAGCCGCCGAGTTCGTGATTGGCATAGCCTCTATCCACTTTGTGAATTTGTCGACTGCCACCAGGTGTTCGCGGGAGGACTTCCTTAGCGGTCCCACCATGTCGAATCCCTAATGGGCGAATGGCCAGGCGAGGGTGATCATCTTCAGCTCTGATGCAGGGGCGTGAGGCTTGGTGTCGAATTTCTGGCAGCCGATGCACTACCTGACGATGTACTCAACGTCGTGGACTGCCGTGGGCTAGTAAAACCCAGCGCAGAGGGCCTTGGCGACTAGGGCCCGACTGATGGCATGATGCCCGCACGTGCCGGTGTGGATGTCGAGGAGGATGGCCTTGCTGTTTTTGGGTGCGATGCACCTTTGGAGGACACCTGATATGCTACGTTTGTACAGCTATCCGTTGATTATTGTGAATGCTTTGGCACGGCGTGAGACTCTGTGGCACCCAGATCCGAGGGATCGAGTTACCCCATATATCAGTCCCAGGAGCACTAAATATATGACAACTTGATAACAGAACATAACCACTTTATTAAGGGGCCGGGAACCGACGATATATTACAAGGGTCTCATTACAAGGTTGCGCCCTAGCGCACACAACAGTTTGTACATTATTTATCGAACATGACTTCATCAGAGGGCGTCAGCAGATTGGCGGAAGCGTGCGATGAAGAGGGCCTAACTCCACAGGGCTCTGCCTGGATACCGGGTCTAGTTCTCGTACACGGGGTACTCGGCGACGGGGGTAGGAGGATCTGGCCACATGAAAAGCCAGGTGAGTACATGGAATGTACTCGCAAGACATCAATCCACAATCAACCGTAACCAACGATCCTATATGGCATGGCATGTGCAAGTGCGAGTCCAAGCTTAACGATTGGACTTAACTTACCTACTTACCTGTGATGAAACCGTGGCTTAGGGAATGGTTCTCAATACCACACAACAATATTCCCAACAATTAGGTTCTCAAGCTTGACCTACTCAGGTCCACCTTTCTGCTCATTCAGCTTTGGCCAACTCTGACCGCTTAGTGAATTTATTTCTCCGTGCTCGACTGGACTAACTCTAGTGTGACTGGACCCAACACCGTTCCTTAGGTAGGAACAATACTAGATTCTAGATTTGACACTCTCGAGAGGTTGCAACTTTTATCCACACGTTGGGGTCTAAGCTTGTACTGCCGGTACCTGCCGCACAAACCTATTCCCCCGTAGCCGTCCACTCTACCAAGACACTCCCTGTATATCTACGGACTTACCACTCAGGCTAAGTCTTATGACGAAGTGAATCCGGCACGTCCCCAACTCATGAGCAACGCCTAGTTCCGGAACCTTCACAAGACTAGCCCCGACCACAACTATGCAGTATCCGACTAGACTTGCCAAGTGGGTAGCATCAAAAGAGGCTTGATAGGTTACTAAGCTATGGTCTGCCCATTTCAACGAGGCATGGTTGTGCGGGTGTGTTTGGCGAGTGGCACTATAAGACTCAATCTAGTCGACGGAGGTGGTTATCTTTTTAGTCAATTTTATTCTCAACCATAAGACAGCAGCAAACGTTAGTCCACAAGATATACATGAGCATGAAATAATCACATAGCAGTTCAGCAAGGTAAAGTAAGGTCAACCGGGCGATGTGGAGTTTCCTCCGACCAGTGACAGCCACAGGTTGGGTAAAATGAAATAAAATCAACCGGGCGAGGACGGAGATGTCTCCGGCCAGTGACAGCCACAGTCGAGTAAGAAAGTAAAATAACCAAAATCAACCAGGCGAGGACGGAGATGTCTCCGGCCAGTAGCAGCCACGGGTTGAGTAAGAAAATAAAATAAAACAATCGGTTAGCGTCAACCGGGCGAGGGAGGAGGTGCCTCCGGCCAGTAGCAGCCACGGGTCGACTACATAAGTTAGTGGAGGCGTCCACACGATCCCGTTCCTCCATTCCATTGACTGCGGCGGTTTCCCCAGTCCATAGTCACCGGAATGGGGAGTGGTGCATGGTACCGTCCAACACACGCCACAACTCTACAGAAAAGTAGACGAGATTCAATCCACGGGGGCGGGGCCCCTCGTGTATTTAGTCGTCGGCCGGAACTCAACCCACACTTGATGGGTTTATCGTACTGCAGGAAGGTAAAGTTACATGAAATAATAATACTGAAAGTAGACGAGATTCAATCCACGTGGGTGGTGCCCAACATGAATTTAGTCGCCGGCCGGAACTCAACTCACGGGATATGAGTTTATCGTATTGTAGAAAATAAAAGTAGCATTGATAGATCACATAAAATAATAGACATGAAATATGGCATGTGGGATGCAACTACCGCTCGAACAAGTAACAAACAAGTCAAACAAAGGCATCAGAGACTTGGGAACAGATGGTTGGGGGCTGATGGCTTGCCTTCTGTTGTGGGATCAACTTCTCCTTCGACAAAATGGTCGGAATCTATTATAGAAATCAAAACTAGGCATTAAAACTCTCCAAAAGCTACTCAATAACTTCCAAAGCAAATGAACTTCAAATCCTTCAAAACCAGTGCCATTGGATAGAAAATTTCAAAACAAAGCTACTGCAAAAAGATTCATAATTTTCTGAATTTTTTTGAGAGAGATATGGCCTCCCAAAATTTGACCTAGAATCTGCCATTTCTAAAAACAGAGAAAAATAAAAAGGAAAACACTTGGAAATGTTTAAAAGTCTGACGGCCTGGGCCCACTGGTCAGTGGCCCGTTAGCGAATCGGTACGCGCGCCAGAAAAAAAAGAACAGAGGGGAAGAACGGGGTCGCCGGCACGGCATACTCACCGACGGCGGCTCCTGGTGGCTACAGCGACGGGGAGGAGAGGGAGAGGGAGCAGGGAGGCTTGGGGAGGTAAGGTGCCTGCCGTCGGCGTGCTCACGGGCGGCAGGGAGGCTTGGAGCAGGGGCGGCGTCGGTGACCACGGAGGCCGTGCGGTGGTCGAGGATGAACACGGCATTGCCGGCCGCAATCCTCCCCGGTGAGGGTGGCCACGGGTTCACGGCATCGTGGGGACGCTAGGGGAGGGTTTAATTTGGTGGAGGAGGTCCAAGGGCGAGGAAATCGGCCGAAGCCCGAGCTGCTAGGGCGAGCTCATCGCCAGCGATGCAGGGCTCTTCGGGAAGCAATACTCGAGGAGGGGGAGGTTGGGTGAGGGAGAAGGCTGGTGTGGTGCTCGAAGATGGCCGGGGTCCCCTTTTATAGCCTCCCAAGGGGTGGCCGTCGTAGGGCGGGATGCGGTGGTGGCGGGTGAGGTGTCCCAGGAGGCAGAGGCGAGACGACGACCGGCGCGTCGTCGGTGTAGCTCCAGGGCGGAGCTGGACGACGGAAAATCCGCGGCTGCGGGTGGGGACGAGGTGGCGAGGCACTGGTGCGGGAGGGTGAACTGTCCGGCGGCCGTGGCGTGTCAACGGGTCTTGCGGCGATGGTGTAGCAGCGGTGCGTCGGCGTGCGGGTGGCGCACATGCGAGACGACGGAGATCGCGGAGGGGTGGATAGGTACGGCGGCAGTGCGATCACTGGTGAGGGGAGGGGGGGTCCCGCGGCTGTCCTGTGCGCGCGGCGCGTCGCCTAGCGACTGACGGCACACGGGGAGGGTGGCAGCGACGCGTGGCTCTGGGGGGTAGAGGGGGTCGAGGGGCAGTAGGGGGTGATGGCGGAATTGATGAGAGTGTTCTTCTCCCTCAACTATGCCAACAAGCCTCTTGATACCTTGAAAGGAAAATAATAAATATAAAGGATAGGTTGAGCCTCCAAGTGCAGAGTATGTAGAAGTGGAAGATTTTCCCCAAGAAGGTGACTCGAGGGTTTAATATCGAACTCTCGGGGAATCAGTTGTGTGGGTTTTATCTTCTTGTCCTTCTCTAGATTTCCTGCAAACAATTAAATTGCTTTGTGCCCTCAACCTCACCAAGTGGTTGTCAAGCACAAGGTGTGAGAATGATATTAAGATAATAATGAATGCAAAACAGCAAATAAAAATGCAATGGTGATGAATAATAATGCAAGGATCATAGCAATTATGATTGATGGTATTTTTGGCGTTTTTATATGTGAATGCAAGAAGTAAAAGTGTTTTTGTGTTTTCTGATTTTAAAATGGCTGAATGTAAAAGATGCTTGAAAGTGGTTGGAAAAGTGTTTCTTATGATTAAAAATGGACCGGGGTTCATGGTTTCACAAATGCACTCTCTCTTTAATATAGTGTGGCAAACAAGTAGACATAAACTTAACATATGAGATTGCAAACAAGTTCTTTCATGTTACTAATTATATGGGCATCACGTCCTAACATAGAGATTATGAGTCTCACTTATACTCCACCAAGATGTGAAATAAATCATGCACCTTAGTAATTAAGATAACATCAGAGTATAGCTTTAAGATAAATGACATGAAGTTAAAATAAACACATGATGGATCTAGTCTTGGGTAGAGGCATGTCACTCCTCCTACCCTTCAACATGGTATTCTGGTTTATCCCTTGTGAGGCAACAAAGTAAGGTAAACACCCAATGGATCATGATATATCAAGTTGTCAACTTATCACTTCACCACCCCTGTTACTCCAACTAATGCACACGTTCCCCCACACACGCTCTCATAAACATGCTTGATCATAACAAGGATATAAGAACGGGGTACATAATATGCATCTACTTTCATAACTGAAACAAACATTGCAATCTCAACATATATTAACTCATAGAAAGATCCAGCACAATGGTAATACAACGGTGACCGTATTCATGTTCGGCAGCTCATACGGTGCTACTAATGAAACTCAAGAGAGAGAGAGATACATATGCTACTGCCAGAAACACATAGTCCAGCGGTGGAATACTACCTCTTCATCATGGAGACGGTGGAGATGTCGATGGAGAAGGTGGAGACCTCTCCGGCAGGGCTCCTTCGGAGTTTTCCCCCTCCGATCTTCAGCCTCCTTGTAACGGACCTGCACTTAAAAATTGGCAAGATCCCTGTGTATAGTGCTAGTCCCTGGATCGAATTGCTAGCACACACAGTTTACGATGAATACCTTAACATTGTATCAATTTATTACACGAATGATCCATAATTTACAAGTATCCATTACAACTTGCATAGCTCAAGGCTAGCATTTTACAAAGATCAGCACAGCGGAAATAAAATTAGCAGTGAGTCTCCATCATCTTCATGTGCCACAGGCGAACATGTTGGTTGCAGACTCGAAACCCTTAACGAAACCTCACTCTTCGTCAGAATAACCTGATAAAAAGAATTCAACAAGGTGGGTCAGAACCATATGAAATGGAACTGGCAAGTGACACTATGTGGACACTTAATGGAATAACTCTAATAACCTGTATGCATATTTGGCTGGTGGAGTTCAAGGCTGTTTTGCATAAAAGCCAATTTTGCCTAACACTTTGTAAAACATTTTCTTTTAAATATTCGAGACAATATGGCATGAAATCCATAGTCTCGTCTACCCTTGTTCACCCATCAAATTTTACTTAGAGAAATAAGATGTTGGGAGCCTCCGTTGAATCCTTGATCAGCTGCTCAAATTGTCCGTAACCGGGGACACGGCTAAGTACTTAGTTTTTAACTCTGCAGAGGTTGTGCACTTTCACCATTAGACTTCATCAACCCATTCTGACCTTGACCTTCTTGAAGTGAAAAGGAAAGGAGAGGATGAAGACGAGACCCTTCTGAAGCATTTCCCCGACCACTGCCGTCTTGACCCGTTCCACCTACTCCCGCTACATCTGCTTGTCAAGCCGGGCCGGTTCCACGCAACGTACTAAGTCAAGCCAGAGCCCATATGACTAATGGCTGCACGAGAAGCATCTTCACTTAGAGAAAACTTTGGTCCCTTTGTTCTTGGGTGGCAATCCACAAGTGAATATCCCATCGGTAAAACCCCTAGGGACAACACTCAACTCTTACAACCATTCAAGCCCAAATCCACCAAGGTGATAAATTAACTTAGTAGAATTAAGCTTTTCAATAAAACACTTTTTCATAGCATCAATATATCTACTAAGTTATCCATAGGATTCTAGACACAACTAGTGTAGAGGTATGATGGGTTTAGCACATAGCAATAATACTATCCAACACATGCTTATAAAGAAATACACTAAGTCATGCATATAAAAATACTTAGGAAATTTATGGGGTGTGCCACTTGCCTTGGCAAACAGGAGCAGTAGATGCAGTTGCAACCACTTTCGTCTCTCTCCGGAATTTCTAATAAGTCAAACAAACCACAAATAAACATACAATCATAAATGCAACACCTGAGAAGAATATGACATGCATGAGATGCAGGATGATACAAAGAGATGTGGTATGAAAGACAAGCAAAACATAATAAGGAAAAGAGACATAAACTAACTTAATCCAAAATGGCTAAAGCAAGGTCAAGATAAAAGTAAACTTGATCAAACAACTTGACAAAAGTTGTAAGGCTATTCTAAGTCTTCGCAAGTTTGGTCTTCAACTAATCTTCAATTCCTTTGCAGCTTCATTTGATCTTCAATGGTCTTTATTGATCTATGTCCAAGGTGAGAGATAGAAAGCATAAAGAACAAAAGATAGAAGGAATGGAGTAGTTGGTCTTCCAAGCATCTTCAACTTCTTTGCAACTTTCTCTTTGGTGTGTTGACTCCATTGAAAAGATGTGGACTTGATGGTTCTGCAGCCTTGATTGTTAGCATCAACAAGGTTGGTCTTCGAATATAACTTAGTCACAATGAAGTCTAAGAGAAGGAAGAAAAGAGAGAAAGGAAAGAAGGACTTAGAAAAATGTAGGGGAGTTGGTCTTCAGGAACTTCCTCTGGATTTCTTCTAAGTACCTTTACTTCTTGGAGATGCTTCTGGAGTCTTGTTTCCTTGGCTAAGTCATTTATGAGTTCTTCATTGTTTCCACTAACTTCTAACTTAGTGGTTTTGACTAGAGGGTTTTAAAAGAGCTAACATGCATCCTCAAAATTTCTAAGGAGGAAGTCATGTAAGAAGCACAAAATAATACTAAGGACTTAATATGCATGCCATGCTTATGAAACTGCTCTAAGTAATGTAAGCAAGAAAGATGATCCAAAATAACTAAGGACCAATGGTCAAACAACAAGTCACAAATAATTTCTAGGGAAAAGTTAACAACATAAGGGGAGCTAAAATTTTCTAAGGAAAAGTGTTTATCAAAAAAATACTTATCACATATTTTCTAAGGAAGAAATAGTTTTGTTTTTGGGAGATAAAATATTTCTAAGTACTTTTAGTACTAAAGTGATCAGAATATGACAAGGTCATTTTATTAGTCGAATAGATGAAGAAAAATAATTTTAATCCATTTTAATTATTAAAATAACACCTAAAAAGCATTTAATCAAAATTTACTCAAAAATCATTAAAAATAATTTTACAAAAAATAATAGAGTGTTCCTACGGTCAATACTTAAGTATACAAAACTATAGCAAAAGAGTTTGCTCAAAAATCTATTTTTAAACTCAAGTTATAGTCAAAATACTATTTAAACCACTTTTAAAAATTAACCAAATTAATTTCGACAAAACCTCAAATTAAAGATTCCAAAAGTTTCTACACGTCATAAGCTTTCCAAAAATATAAAGTTTGCAACAATTGGTTAAGTCATTAAAAAGTTATGATGATTCTAAACTTCAGGGTCTTTTCTGCAAAACTGCCGGTCTTCGGTTGACTGTTGACTCTGACTGCTGACGTGGCGATGACGAAGCGCTGACTGGGCGCTGACTTTACGGTTGACTACGAATTTTGACCAAAATAAAGTTGCTCGGATGGAAAAAATAATCTACATGAAATTGTAGAGAATTTCGTGCTCTTTCTAACTATCACAACTATAACATAAGTGGATTAATAGATTGGCCACAAAACGCAAATTACCTTTCTGATCCGAAACTTCAAACTCGAATATCTCCTAGATCACTTGACAAAAAGAGGTGAGGCTTGGGGCAAAAGAAAGATCTTGATCCGGGGAACAACTTTCGTAACTACGGCCCGAAGGTTTGAGATTGTTTTCTTCTCCGAAAATCGTCAAACACAATCTGTATTGTACAGAAAATTCCGTATGTCAAAACAAAAAGTGTTCAACAGCAAAGTTGTAGATAAGGGTTAGATCTAACTTCTTACCAAAGGAATTTCGGTTTGAAGAACCGAGCACGAGGAGATCTAAGAATTACGACTTCAGATCTGAAGGATTGCGATTCGAAATTCTCCGGCTGTGCTTGATGAAAAGTGGTGATCTTTATCGGGATGGAAATATCTCGACGAGATCTACAACTCTCGCGAAGGAAGAATCGGCATACGAGCAAAGCTCCAACCGTGACAAGTGGAAGATGAAAACGAGATCTAAAATCGAAGTTTTGAGTTGGAGGCCGAAAATTGGGCAGCCTGGCGGCGGATATTTGGGGGGTTTTTGGGGGAAAAGGAGTGCGGGGTCGCTGGGTATTTATAGGCGGAGTTTGGAGGCGAAACGATTTAGCAAACACAACAAATCGAGAGATTTTTCCGGAGCAGGTTCGGTACGTGAAGAACTCCTATTCTTCCTTCCTGAGGTCGTTCCGACCTGGGAGGCGATGGCCACATGGGCCGGTCGTGGGATTTGGCTGGCTGGGCCATGCTGGGCTGCGGCGCCTTGCTGGGCCGGCCCACCCGGGAGAGAGATAGGGAAGAGAGGAGAGAGAGGTGCGGCTGGGCCGAATTTGGCCTGGTTCGGCCGGTTTCCCTTTTTGTTTTCTTTTTCTTTTCTCTGTAAAAAAAAACCAGAAAATAAACTATAGCAAAATTTTCTTTTTTTTATAAAAAAATTGCAAAAATACTTTTTAGAGAGCTTATCAAAAATAGAATATCATGGCACTTGTCTTGCCACCAAATAAAATCAAAATATTTGAAACATTGACTAGCGTTACTTTGCACCCTCTTTGTCAATTAATAAAATATATTTTTAATTTTGAAATCTTTTACTATTTCAAGCAAATTAAATGCAACAAACACATGATGCTGATGAATGCCATGCATGATTTTGAGTTTTGAAACTTAAACAACAAAAAGTTTTTGATCTTTCTAAATTTTCAAAAATTTGAAAATCTAGGGATGTTACACACTGCCACCCTTAAAAAGGAATCTCGTCCCCGAGATTCGAAGAGGCTAGAACGAAATGGGTTTGGGATCTCTGGTTTTAGGCAACGGGGTGGGCTACCACCCTTAAAAGAAACTTTTGTGAGTAACCTTGAACTCCTTCCTTCGAGGCTGGGTCAACCGGTGAATCTTGTCGTCACACTGGAGTCAACTAAATTTTACACTCATGAAGTGCTCCATCTCTCATAGGTGGGTGTCTCTTTAGATAACTTCGGTTACCATTCTCTTTAATATGGCTTGACATATTATGTCTTCCATCCATGTGATGTCTTCGGCAATCTTTCTTCTCTAGGTTGGCATCCTTCAGTGCAAACAAAGCGTCAATTCTAACGAAACTCTCATGGTAGGTCAAGACTTTCTTTGTTAGATCTCTTCTTCTTCACGAGAGCTGGGGTTTGTCCTCACCGAAAATCTTACGTTTCGGCAACTTTTGCCTCACATAGGGTTATAATATATTATCCTCCTACGGATCAGGCTTATCAACGTCGTCTCTCTTATAGGTATGTCACTCAGATTTATCAATCCAAATAGTGAGGGAAATAACATGAGTAGTAGGAGTGGTGATCAATCCAACCTACACCCGTATCATTTCCTCAATATGTAGATAGGTAAATCACATATTCTAACTCTCGGGCATCCTTACTTGTCTAACAGAAAGTTGCCAATCTGCAGGACAACCTCAACTAAACTATCGATCCTTTAAAACTATTGGGTTGCGTAAACTCCTGCACTCGCTAGCTCACAAGCTATAGCTTCTTTGGTGATCCTTCTCAGTGGGAAGCACGCTTCCCTTGTCATCTTAGCTTGTCCATTTTAGCGTCATGTCTTCATCCCTGATATGACGAACAGGCTTCACAACAATAGCTATTGTTTTGTTTAAGCTTTGGTATAAGGTAGTCGATACTAGTTTCATTCATCCTCACATAAAATGGTTATTATTTCGACATTACATGACTCTTACATCATAATGCTCATTTCCTCATACATAATTCAAATGAAAAATTAGTCGAGCAAGGCATTCACACGACGTCTCTTTCGACTTGAGCAATCATCGGTGAAGTGTCCTGTCTCTCTGCAGCGATGGCAAAATACTGTTGACACATCTCGGGGCCCTTCTGGGCATTCTCTTTCATAATGGCCCATTTTCTTGCAATTAAAACATTTCGCATAATTTTTGTCTTCCATCGGACATTTATTCGCGTAATGCCCCTTGTCCTTGCACTTGTAACATGTCACCTGACTGAGGTCCCTGTTAGTCTCATGGTTGTGGCACTGCTGGCCATTTCCATTGTTGTGACCATGTTGTACTTTTCCTTCGGCTCCTCCATTGCTTAATTTGAATCCACCACTATGGCTGATATCGTGATGACGGTGGTCATCATTAGTTCTGTGATGATTTACAAGTCCCTTCTTGAGAGGATTTAACTTGCTCTCTTCTTCAGTCTTCCGTTCGAGGCAGTCGCTGGAATAGTGTCCCATCTTCTTACACTTATAACACTGTACAAGACTAAGGTCCTTCTTCTTCTTCTTTGGTGTTTCTACAGAGAATAGATCCTTGTAATCTTCCTCATCATAATCTACCTCAACGGTTGGGAACCTTGTTGTTCGTTTAAAGGGGCAGTCTCGAGAAAAATGACCTTCCTCTTCACATGAATAACAACACTTGGTGGTGACCATAGATGAGTTAGGATGAGTACTAATTATAGCTTCACCTTCCATCTTGTCATGAATAATAAGTCCCTTCTTATACTGTTTTGGCTTGATCCCATCACCATCCTTCTTCTCTGAGCAACCCCATGAATAGTGACCCATTTCCTTACAAGTGAAACATGTTATATGGCTAGTATCTCGCTTGAGTTCCTCCTTCCGTTTCTGCATTACCACAGACCTCTTGAAAATTTGTTGCATTCCCGCTTTGACTTGTTGACTGACTTCTTGCACTATGGGATAAAGCTGGCACTGAGCTGGAATGTGATTTGTTCCTTCACATAAAAAGCAGGTAACCTGGATTTTGGAGCATCCTTCATCCATATTGTTTGCATTATTATGGGGCCACTCATCAGGACACTCTTTGGATGAATGATCAATCTCCCCACAGATTTTGCAGGCTCTGAGTCCTGTCATAATATTCTCCTTGGACTCTTTGTGGCCATCTTCCATCTGTGGTAACTTGTTGTTGTTTCTTGCCATATACTGAGCCATCATCTGCACTAATTGAGTCTGGTTATCTAACATTTGTTGCATTCCTGTGGGTAACTCATTTTTGGGGTTGTTGGCTTGACTTTCTTTCATCACTTGAGTCATCTGAGTCTGGGCTGCTACCAGCAACTGAACTGCATAGGGCACCTTGAGGTGGCTATCTTTTCCATCATGATTGGTATGTGGGTGAGACATCTGGTTTGGTTTAGCAGAGATGAGTAGATATAGAAAGATACTAAGGGAAGCACTAATACCCATGCACCGCATATCAAGACAAATCATCTTACAAGCAACATCTAGCAAGCATCAATCAACAGTAAAACAACCAATAGAGATAAAAAAAACTCCTCCTACTTAATTTTCGAAATTATAGTTTGGATAACAACAAACACAACAAGGTTTTTCAAATAGACACGATAGTACTGCCATACCACAATTTGGTAAGTCAATACAATATTACGATAACGCTATTCGGGTAAAATGGTGGTCTAGTCTATCTCTTCCTTTAGTGCTTTAGCATTCTCTTCTATTTCTTCGAGTTCGTCGAGGTACTTCTGGTGTTATGAATTCTAATTTGAAGTCTTCTATCAAGGCACTTGATGGCTTCTCATACTTGTCATGTTTATCTTCAACGCCTTCGGAAACATTTCTAAGTTATGGTCATCTATAAATAAGATAAGATAACTTAGATAGCAATTAGGTGAGAAGGTTACAAGAAGATATTAGGAAAGTTTTTGGATGAATAGAAAGTAAATTTATGCCTATGGTCTTTCTTACTTCTAATCCAATTACTAGGGTTTCGAACCTACAGGCAACACAATGCTCTGATACCATCTGTAACGGACCTGCACTTAAAAATTGGCAAGATCCTTGTGTATAGTGCTAGTCCCTGGATCGAATCGCTAGCACACACAGTTTACGATGAATACCTTAACATTGTATCAATTTATTACACGAATGATCCATAATTTACAAGTATCCATTACAACTTGCATAGCTCAAGACTAGCATTTTACAAAGATCAGCACAGCGGAAATAAAATTAGCAGTGAGTCTCCATCATCTTCATGTGCCACAGGCGAACATGTTGGTTGCAGACTCGAAACCCTTAACGAAACCTCACTCTTCGTCAGAATAACCTGATAAAAAGAATTCAACAAGGTGGGTCAGAACCATATGAAATGGAACTGGCAAGTGACACTATGTGGACACTTAATGGAATAACTCTAATAACCTGTATGCATATTTGGCTGGTGGAGTTCAAGGCTGTTTTGCATAAAAGCCAATTTTGCCTAACACTTTGTAAAACATTTTCTTTTAAATATTCGAGACAATATGGCATGAAATCCATAGTCTCGTCTACCCTTGTTCACCCATCAAATTTTACTTAGAGAAATAAGATGTTGGGAGCCTCCGTTGAATCCTTGATCAGCTGCTCAAATTGTCCGTAACCGGGGACACGGCTAAGTACTTAGTTTTTAACTCTGCAGAGGTTGTGCACTTTCACCATTAGACTTCATCAACCCATTCTGACCTTGACCTTCTTGAAGTGAAAAGGAAAGGAGAGGATGAAGACGAGACCCTTCTGAAGCATTTCCCCGACCACTGCCGTCTTGACCCGTTCCACCTACTCCCGCTACATCTGCTTGTCAAGCCGGGCCGGTTCCACGCAACGTACTAAGTCAAGCCAGAGCCCATATGACTAATGGCTGCACGAGAAGCATCTTCACTTAGAGAAAACTTTGGTCCCTTTGTTCCTGGGTGGCAATCCACAAGTGAATATCCCATCGGTAAAACCCCTAGGGACAACACTCAACTCTTACAACCATTCAAGCCCAAATCCACCCAGGTGATAAATTAACTTAGTAGAATTAAGCTTTTCAATAAAACACTTTTTCATAGCATCAATATATCTACTAAGTTATCCATAGGATTCTAGACACAACTAGTGTAGAGGTATGATGGGTTTAGCACATAGCAATAATACTATCCAACACATGCTTATAAAGAAATACACTAAGTCATGCATATAAAAATACTTAGGAAATTTATGGGGTGTGCCACTTGCCTTGGCAAACAGGAGCAGTAGATGCAGTTGCAACCACTTTCGTCTCTCTCCGGAATTTCTAATAAGTCAAACAAACCACAAATAAACATACAATCATAAATGCAACACCTGAGAAGAATATGACATGCATGAGATGCAGGATGATACAAAGAGATGTGGTATGAAAGACAAGCAAAACATAATAAGGAAAAGAGACATAAACTAACTTAATCCAAAATGGCTAAAGCAAGGTCAAGATAAAAGTAAACTTGATCAAACAACTTGACAAAAGTTGTAAGGCTATTCTAAGTCTTCGCAAGTTTGGTCTTCAACTAATCTTCAATTCCTTTGCAGCTTCATTTGATCTTCAATGGTCTTTATTGATCTATGTCCAAGGTGAGAGATAGAAAGCATAAAGAACAAAAGATAGAAGGAATGGAGTAGTTGGTCTTCCAAGCATCTTCAACTTCTTTGCAACTTTCTCTTTGGTGTGTTGACTCCATTGAAAAGTTGTGGACTTGATGGTTCTGCAGCCTTGATTGTTAGCATCAACAAGGTTGGTCTTCGAATATAACTTAGTCACAATGAAGTCTAAGAGAAGGAAGAAAAGAGAGAAAGGAAAGAAGGACTTAGAAAAATGTAGGGGAGTTGGTCTTCAGGAACTTCCTCTGGATTTCTTCTAAGTACCTTTACTTCTTGGAGATGCTTCTGGAGTCTTGTTTCCTTGGCTAAGTCATTTATGAGTTCTTCATTGTTTCCACTAACTTCTAACTTAGTGGTTTTGACTAGAGGGTTTTAAAAGAGCTAACATGCATCCTCAAAATTTCTAAGGAGGAAGTCATGTAAGAAGCACAAAATAATACTAAGGACTTAATATGCATGCCATGCTTATGAAACTGCTCTAAGTAATGTAAGCAAGAAAGATGATCCAAAATAACTAAGGACCAATGGTCAAACAACAAGTCACAAATAATTTCTAGGGAAAAGTTAACAACATAAGGGGAGCTAAAATTTTCTAAGGAAAAGTGTTTATCAAAAAAATACTTATCACATATTTTCTAAGGAAGAAATAGTTTTGTTTTTGGGAGATAAAATATTTCTAAGTACTTTTAGTACTAAAGTGATCAGAATATGACAAGGTCATTTTATTAGTCGAATAGATGAAGAAAAATAATTTTAATCCATTTTAATTATTAAAATAACACCTAAAAAGCATTTAATCAAAATTTACTCAAAAATCATTAAAAATAATTTTACAAAAAATAATAGAGTGTTCCTACGGTCAATACTTAAGTATACAAAACTATAGCAAAAGAGTTTGCTCAAAAATCTATTTTTAAACTCAAGTTATAGTCAAAATACTATTTAAACCACTTTTAAAAATTAACCAAATTAATTTCGACAAAACCTCAAATTAAAGATTCCAAAAGTTTCTACACGTCATAAGCTTTCCAAAAATATAAAGTTTGCAACAATTGGTTAAGTCATTAAAAAGTTATGATGATTCTAAACTTCAGGGTCTTTTCTGCAAAACTGCCGGTCTTCGGTTGACTGTTGACTCTGACTGCTGACGTGGCGATGACGAAGCGCTGACTGGGCGCTGACTTTACGGTTGACTACGAATTTTGACCAAAATAAAGTTGCTCGGATGGAAAAAATAATCTACATGAAAGTTGTAGAGAATTTCGTGCTCTTTCTAACTATCACAACTATAACATATAAGTGGATTAATAGATTGGCCACAAAACGCAAATTACCTTTCTGATCCGAAACTTCAAACTCGAATATCTCCTAGATCACTTGACAAAAAGAGGTGAGGCTTGGGGCAAAAGAAAGATCTTGATCCGGGGAACAACTTTCGTAACTACGGCCCGAAGGTTTGAGATTGTTTTCTTCTCCGAAAATCGTCAAACACAATCTGTATTGTACAGAAAATTCCGTATGTCAAAACAAAAAGTGTTCAACAGCAAAGTTGTAGATAAGGGTTAGATCTAACTTCTTACCAAAGGAATTTCGGTTTGAAGAACCGAGCACGAGGAGATCTAAGAATTACGACTTCAGATCTGAAGGATTGCGATTCGAAATTCTCCGGCTGTGCTTGATGAAAAGTGGTGATCTTTATCGGGATGGAAATATCTCGACGAGATCTACAACTCTCGCGAAGGAAGAATCGGCATACGAGCAAAGCTCCAACCGTGACAAGTGGAAGATGAAAACGAGATCTAAAATCGAAGTTTTGAGTTGGAGGCCGAAAATTGGGCAGCCTGGCGGCGGATATTTGGGGGGTTTTTGGGGGAAAAGGAGTGCGGGGTCGCTGGGTATTTATAGGCGGAGTTTGGAGGCGAAACGATTTAGCAAACACAACAAATCGAGAGATTTTTCCGGAGCAGGTTCGGTACGTGAAGAACTCCTATTCTTCCTTCCTGAGGTCGTTCCGACCTGGGAGGCGATGGCCACATGGGCCGGTCATGGGATTTGGCTGGCTGGGCCATGCTGGGCTGTGGCGCCTTGCTGGGCCGGCCCACCCGGGAGAGAGATAGGGAAGAGAGGAGAGAGAGGTGCGGCTGGGCCGAATTTGGCCTGGTTCGGCCGGTTTCCCTTTTTGTTTTCTTTTTCTTTTCTCTGTAAAAAAAAACCAGAAAATAAACTATAGCAAAATTTTCTTTTTTTTATAAAAAAATTGCAAAAATACTTTTTAGAGAGCTTATCAAAAATAGAATATCATGGCACTTGTCTTGCCACCAAATAAAATCAAAATATTTGAAACATTGACTAGCGTTACTTTGCACCCTCTTTGTCAATTAATAAAATATATTTTTAATTTTGAAATCTTTTACTATTTCAAGCAAATTAAATGCAACAAACACATGATGCTGATGAATGCCATGCATGATTTTGAGTTTTGAAACTTAAACAACAAAAAGTTTTTGATCTTTCTAAATTTTCAAAAATTTGAAAATCTAGGGATGTTACACACTGCCACCCTTAAAAAGGAATCTCGTCCCCGAGATTCGAAGAGGCTAGAACGAAATGGGTTTGGGATCTCTGGTTTTAGGCAACGGGGTGGGCTACCACCCTTAAAAGAAACTTTTGTGAGTAACCTTGAACTCCTTCCTTCGAGGCTGGGTCAACCGGTGAATCTTGTCGTCACACTGGAGTCAACTAAATTTTACACTCATGAAGTGCTCCATCTCTCATAGGTGGGTGTCTCTTTAGATAACTTCGGTTACCATTCTCTTTAATATGGCTTGACATATTATGTCTTCCATCCATGTGATGTCTTCGGCAATCTTTCTTCTCTAGGTTGGCATCCTTCAGTGCAAACAAAGCGTCAATTCTAACGAAACTCTCATGGTAGGTCAAGACTTTCTTTGTTAGATCTCTTCTTCTTCACGAGAGCTGGGGTTTGTCCTCACCGAAAATCTTACGTTTCGGCAACTTTTGCCTCACATAGGGTTATAATATATTATCCTCCTACGGATCAGGCTTATCAACGTCGTCTCTCTTATAGGTATGTCACTCAGATTTATCAATCCAAATAGTGAGGGAAATAACATGAGTAGTAGGAGTGGTGATCAATCCAACCTACACCCGTATCATTTCCTCAATATGTAGATAGGTAAATCACATATTCTAACTCTCGGGCATCCTTACTTGTCTAACAGAAAGTTGCCAATCTGCAGGACAACCTCAACTAAACTATCGATCCTTTAAAACTATTGGGTTGCGTAAACTCCTGCACTCGCTAGCTCACAAGCTATAGCTTCTTTGGTGATCCTTCTCAGTGGGAAGCACGCTTCCCTTGTCATCTTAGCTTGTCCATTTTAGCGTCATGTCTTCATCCCTGATATGACGAACAGGCTTCACAACAATAGCTATTGTTTTGTTTAAGCTTTGGTATAAGGTAGTCGATACTAGTTTCATTCATCCTCACATAAAATGGTTATTATTTCGACATTACATGACTCTTACATCATAATGCTCATTTCCTCATACATAATTCAAATGAAAAATTAGTCGAGCAAGGCATTCACACGACGTCTCTTTCGACTTGAGCAATCATCGGTGAAGTGTCCTGTCTCTCTGCAGCGATGGCAAAATACTGTTGACACATCTCGGGGCCCTTCTGGGCATTCTCTTTCATAATGGCCCATTTTCTTGCAATTAAAACATTTCGCATAATTTTTGTCTTCCATCGGACATTTATTCGCGTAATGCCCCTTGTCCTTGCACTTGTAACATGTCACCTGACTGAGGTCCCTGTTAGTCTCATGGTTGTGGCACTGCTGGCCATTTCCATTGTTGTGACCATGTTGTACTTTTCCTTCGGCTCCTCCATTGCTTAATTTGAATCCACCACTATGGCTGATATCGTGATGACGGTGGTCATCATTAGTTCTGTGATGATTTACAAGTCCCTTCTTGAGAGGATTTAACTTGCTCTCTTCTTCAGTCTTCCGTTCGAGGCAGTCGCTGGAATAGTGTCTCATCTTCTTACACTTATAACACTGTACAAGACTAAGGTCCTTCTTCTTCTTCTTTGGTGTTTCTACAGAGAATAGATCCTTGTAATCTTCCTCATCATAATCTACCTCAACGGTTGGGAACCTTGTTGTTCGTTTAAAGGGGCAGTCTCGAGAAAAATGACCTTCCTCTTCACATGAATAACAACACTTGGTGGTGACCATAGATGAGTTAGGATGAGTACTAATTATAGCTTCACCTTCCATCTTGTCATGAATAATAAGTCCCTTCTTATACTGTTTTGGCTTGATCCCATCACCATCCTTCTTCTCTGAGCAACCCCATGAATAGTGACCCATTTCCTTACAAGTGAAACATGTTATATGGCTAGTATCTCGCTTGAGTTCCTCCTTCCGTTTCTGCATTACCACAGACCTCTTGAAAATTTGTTGCATTCCCGCTTTGACTTGTTGACTGACTTCTTGCACTATGGGATAAAGCTGGCACTGAGCTGGAATGTGATTTGTTCCTTCACATAAAAAGCAGGTAACCTGGTTTTTGCAGCATCCTTCATCCATATTGTTTGCATTATTATGGGGCCACTCATCAGGACACTCTTTGGATGAATGATCAATCTCCCCACAGATTTTGCAGGCTCTGAGTCCTGTCATAATATTCTCCTTGGACTCTTTGTGGCCATCTTCCATCTGTGGTAACTTGTTGTTGTTTCTTGCCATATACTGAGCCATCATCTGCACTAATTGAGTCTGGTTATCTAACATTTGTTGCATTCCTGTGGGTAACTCATTTTTGGGGTTGTTGGCTTGACTTTCTTTCATCACTTGAGTCATCTGAGTCTGGGCTGCTACCAGCAACTGAACTGCATAGGGCACCTTGAGGTGGCTATCTTTTCCATCATGATTGGTATGTGGGTGAGACATCTGGTTTGGTTTAGCAGAGATGAGTAGATATAGAAAGATACTAAGGGAAGCACTAATACCCATGCACCGCATATCAAGACAAATCATCTTACAAGCAACATCTAGCAAGCATCAATCAACAGTAAAACAACCAATAGAGATAAAAAAAAAACTCCTCCTACTTAATTTTCGAAATTATAGTTTGGATAACAACAAACACAACAAGGTTTTTCAAATAGACACGATAGTACTGCCATACCACAATTTGGTAAGTCAATACAATATTACGATAACGCTATTCGGGTAAAATGGTGGTCTAGTCTATCTCTTCCTTTAGTGCTTTAGCATTCTCTTCTATTTCTTCGAGTTCGTCGAGGTACTTCTGGTGTTATGAATTCTAATTTGAAGTCTTCTATCAAGGCACTTGATGGCTTCTCATACTTGTCATGTTTATCTTCAACGCCTTCGGAAACATTTCTAAGTTATGGTCATCTATAAATAAGATAAGATAACTTAGATAGCAATTAGGTGAGAAGGTTACAAGAAGATATTAGGAAAGTTTTTGGATGAATAGAAAGTAAATTTATGCCTATGGTCTTTCTTACTTCTAATCCAATTACTAGGGTTTCGAACCTACAGGCAACACAATGCTCTGATACCATCTGTAACGGACCTGCACTTAAAAATTGGCAAGATCCTTGTGTATAGTGCTAGTCCCTGGATCGAATCGCTAGCACACACAGTTTACGATGAATACCTTAACATTGTATCAATTTATTACACGAATGATCCATAATTTACAAGTATCCATTACAACTTGCATAGCTCAAGGCTAGCATTTTACAAAGATCAGCACAACGGAAATAAAATTAGCAGTGAGTCTCCATCATCTTCATGTGCCACAGGTGAACATGTTGGTTGCAGACTCGAAACCCTTAACGAAACCTCACTCTTCGTCAGAATAACCTGATAAAAAGAATTCAACAAGGTGGGTCAGAACCATATGAAATGGAACTGGCAAGTGACACTATGTGGACACTTAATGGAATAACTCTAATAACCTGTATGCATATTTGGCTGGTGGAGTTCAAGGCTGTTTTGCATAAAAGCCAATTTTGCCTAACACTTTGTAAAACATTTTCTTTTAAATATTCGAGACAATATGGCAGGCATGAAATCCATAGTCTCGTCTACCCTTGTTCACCCATCAAATTTTACTTAGAGAAATAAGATGTTGGGAGCCTCCGTTGAATCCTTGATCAGCTGCTCAAATTGTCCGTAACCGGGGACACGGCTAAGTACTTAGTTTTTAACTCTGCAGAGGTTGTGCACTTTCACCATTAGACTTCATCAACCCATTCTGACCTTGACCTTCTTGAAGTGAAAAGGAAAGGAGAGGATGAAGACGAGACCCTTCTGAAGCATTTCCCCGACCACTGCCGTCTTGACCCGTTCCACCTACTCCCGCTACATCTGCTTGTCAAGCCGGGCCGGTTCCACGCAACGTACTAAGTCAAGCCAGAGCCCATATGACTAATGGCTGCACGAGAAGCATCTTCACTTAGAGAAAACTTTGGTCCCTTTGTTCCTGGGTGGCAATCCACAAGTGAATATCCCATCGGTAAAACCCCTAGGGACAACACTCAACTCTTACAACCATTCAAGCCCAAATCCACCCAGGTGATAAATTAACTTAGTAGAATTAAGCTTTTCAATAAAACACTTTTTCATAGCATCAATATATCTACTAAGTTATCCATAGGATTCTAGACACAACTAGTGTAGAGGTATGATGGGTTTAGCACATAGCAATAATACTATCCAACACATGCTCATGGCTCCAAATGCAAAACCATTCACGTCACTAGGTGCCAAATTGAAAATACTACAACTTTGCAGAACAATGTTTTCCGAAAATCCAGACTTGCCTTATTCAAAAATTTCATCGAACACCTCTGGTCAAAAAGGAAAAACAGGTTTTGGGCATCTAAAACAAAAGGTATTTGGCCAGGAAAAATACCTGAGGTAGAGATTGGTTAGGAGCATCTACCTTGGGATTTTTAGAATTTTTGGAAAAAGTTTAGTTGGGTTTCCAAAAATATTAATGTTTTGGGCAGAATGTAAAATATGGAAAAACTCAAATATTATCTTAACAAGGTCTCAAATATTTTTACATATTTGGGTTATACACTGGTTAGGGATCCTCCCTGAATTTTTGTAGAATTTTTGAAGATGGTTTTGACCTACTCCCTTTGGAAAGCTAAGGTTTTGGGGTTTTTGGGCAGAAATCAAATCAGGGAAAAATTCAAATCTTTTCTTAACAAGTCACCCAATATTTTTGCATAAACAGGTTCTACCCTAGCTGGGGATCACTCTGGAATTTTTGAGGAATTTTTGAAATCACCTTTGTCACACTTCCTTTGGAAGGCTAGGGTTTAGGCCCTTTCTGCAATTAAAGAAAAGATAAATATTTTGAGAATCTTGGGGTTTTGGAAATGTAGGAGAAAATAGAGGTGCAAGGATCAGAAGATCCAAATCCAAATCCAAATTTTGGTTTTGTCAAAGAAAAATTTAAAGGGCTAAAATTCGGGATGTGACAGACTCGCCGTGCTTCTATTGTGTCTTCTGGAAGCTCTTAGCGGAGCATGTATGCCAGGAACGGTCGCGTCCATATTGGCTCGATGAGAAGAACTTCGATCGATGGTGCAGCTGAGTCGGGCACCTCGGAGGTCGAGGCTGGAGGTTCCGCGGTCTCGAGTGTTGATGTAGAGGGAGCCGCAGATTGGTTTTCTTAATGGATCTCTGCACGATCCGCTCAAGGAAGACTCCGGAAGGTACTTGTGTCTTCATGGACCCTATGTTTGGTAGGGTATCGGCTTCCTCGTTGATAGAGCGCCCAACATGGTGGAGTTCATAGCCATCGAAGTTTCCTTCCATGACATTGTACAGGTTCCGGTAGGTGGTCATGTTGTCTGTTGCGGCATCACACTCCTTCATGGTCTGCTGTACGACCAGGTTGGAGTCCTCGTAGATCATTAGGCGGTTAGCACCACACTCCTTGGCCATCTTCATGCCGTGTATCAAGGCTTCGTACTCGGCTTCATTGTTGGATGGCTTTTTGAAATCCATCTGCAAGACATAGCGCAGCTTGTCACCTTTTGGCCTTATAAGGATGACACCTGCGCCTGCCCCATTGTTCCTCTTGGAGCCATTGAAGTACATGGTCCATGAGCTGGACGTATCTGGGACCGAGGGCAGCTGCATCTCCATCCACTCAGTAGTGAAGTCGGGAAGGACCTGTGCCTTGATCGATGTTGGATGTTTGTATGTTATATCCAAAGGGCCTAGCTCGAGTCTCCATTTGGCCAGCCTGCCGGCTGCTTTGGAGTTATTCAGGATGTCCGCAAGTGGTGCCGTGCTCACCATCGTGATCGGATGCTCTTGGAAATAGTGCGCCACCTTGCGTGAAGACATGAAGACGCCATATTCGAGCTTCTGATAGTGTGGGTATCTCTGCTTGCACAGTGAAAGGACCTCGCTGAGGTAGTACACATGCCTCTGCAATCCATGGGCTCTTCCTTCTTTTGGATGCTCGACTACTATTACAGTGCTAACCACCCGATTTGTGGCTGCTATGTAGAGGTACAAGAGTTCCTTCTCCCGAGGAGCTACCAGGACCGGCGGAGTCGACAGCACGCGCTTGAGATCCACAAATGCAGCCTGGGCCTTCGGTGTTCACTCGAAGAGGTATGTTTTCTTCATCAGCTGGTAAAATGGGAGCGCCTTCTCGCCTAGCTTGCTGATGAATCAACTAAGTGCTGCTACTCGTCCAGAGAGCTGCTGGACGTCCCGGAGCTTTGACGGCTCCGACATCTTCAGGAGCGCCTGGATCTTCTCTAGGTTTGCTTCAATACCGCGTGCTGACACGAGATACCCTAGCAGCTGCCCGGCTGGAACGCCGAACACGTACTTTGTTGGGTTGAGCTTGATGTGGTACTTCTTGAGCGCGGCAAAGGTCTCGCGCAAATCTTCAAGGAGCGTGTCTTCTTTCTTGATCTTGATGACTATGTCGTCAATGTAGACCTGGGCGTTATGTCCAATCTGCTCCTTGAGGCAGTTCTGCATCATGCACTGGTACATAGCACCCGCGTTCTTGAGCCCGAAGGGCATTGTTGTGTAGCAGAAGAGACCGAAAGGTGTGAGGAATGATGTTTTGTCTTTGTCTTCCTCCTTCATCCTGATCTGGTTTTAGCCTGAGTAGGCATCCAGAAAGGAGAGGCGCTCACAGCCCGCCGTCGAGTCGACAATTTGGTCGATACCCGGTAGGGGGAAGTGGTCTTTGGGGCAGCACTTGTTTAAGGAAGTGAAGTCGACACACATGCGGAGTCTGTTTGTATTCTTCTTTGGCACCAGGACTGGGTTAGCTACCGAGTCAGATTTCTTGATTTCCTGGATGAACTTGGCAGCCAGGAGCCTGTCGATCCCTTGTCCGATGGCGAGGCGCTTCAGCTCGGCGAAGCGGCGCATGGTTTGCTTAACAGGTCTTGCGTTGGGGAGGATTTGGAGGGTGTGCTCGGCGAATTCCCTAGGTATGCCTGGCATGTCGGCTGGACACCAGACAAATATGTCCCAGTTCTCACACAGGAACTCGATGGGCGCGCCTTCCTATGCAGAAGGCAAGCTCAACGACACGAGGGCCATCTTCTTAGGGTCAGTTGGGTGCACTTAATGTGCCCTTGTGTCATTGTTCGCGCTGAAGGCCGCATCGGGTGCTAGTTTTTTGCCCTCAGGGAAGAGAGTACGGTCGTTGGTGAGTGACAGCTACTAGAGCTGCTCCTATGGCCCGAACGACTCGGAGATCTTGTTAAACTTGTGGTCGCACTCGTCGGACGTGCTCGAAGTCTCCATGGACAGTGATGGTGCCGTTGGGTCCGGGCATCTTCAGCTTGAGGTAAGGGTAATGCGGGACAACCATGAATCGAGCGTAAGCTGGCTGCCCAAGGATGACATGGTACTGCGACTTCCAGTCCACCACCTTGAATTCTATCTTCTCCTTCTTGAAGTTTGCTGGTTCGCCGAAGATGACGTCAAGTGTGATTGTTCCCGGGGGTAAACCGACCTCCCTGGTACTATGCTGTGGAATGTGTTGATCGACAGTGCTAGGTTTGTTGTCAATATGTTCATGCCGTGCAGCTTGTTGGCAAACATGATGTTGATCCCGTTGCCGCCATCCGTGAAGATGCGGCTCATTGCGAAGCCGCCGATCTGGGCGTCAAGTACAAGGGCCGAGTGACCTGGTGATACCCACAAGTATAGGGGATCGTTGAAATCTTCAATGTGTAAGTATAGTATCGATCCCACGAGGAGTAGAAGGTATAAGTATTTATCCTCTCAAATAAGAGTGTCACTTCTCTTATTATCTATGCAGACAAACTAAAACTAACTCGTAGAATTTTTGTTGCAAATTTACATACCAAATGATGCAATATTTTCGGACGTTTTTGCTACAAGTTCCGTGTGTTTACTCATATTTTTTATGACGTTTTATGTGATTTTTGATGTTGTAAACACATATTTCTTTTGTTGTCATCCTTTGTTGTTTTTGTTGAAATAGTTGGTGATTTATGTTGCAACGGAATATGCGATAATTATTTTGTTACTTACCCACTTTTTAATTAGTATGAACACATGTTTTTTTGTTCTAATCGTTCTTGATTTTTGTTGTGGTTGCTGGAAATTTTTGTTGTAAAGAAATTAGCAGCAAAAAACTTGTTGTTTAACCATTTTTTTGTAACATTACATTTTTCAGAAATATTGCAATGATTTGTTGCAATAGTATATTTTTTTGTATACGGGACGAGAATCTTTTATTGCAATACTCGTGAATTTGTTGCAATACTCAGAGTAAATCATCATAGTGGCAGTTTTGCTATAAATTTCGAGAAGATCAGGGGCAACACGATACCGCTTCGTTTAAGTAGGCCTGCTGTGTAGTGCGGGTTGTTTTCCGGAAAAGCGAGGGACTAAAATGCATAACTGCTTTGTGCTGATTTCTGAACGTTGGATGACGATCCAAGGGCTCCGAAGGGGACCTACGTTTGGCCTCGCTTAGGGTGACCTACGCCTAGCGCTGGCCTTATTTTTATTATTACCGCACAAAAAAAATGCCGTGTGGGTCCTACATGTAACCGACATGTGCAGACACATTGAATTCGGGAGTAAAAAAATCAAAGTAATGGTCAAATGGGCCTCCTCTAAATGCAGCAATGCATGATGTTTTCCATGAAAAAAACGTCGCAGAAATATTGGCATAAAAAGTCGAGCGAGTCACCAAATCGGCGGCCTGCTCAAAGTTGAGCCAGCCGTAGGGGTGGAATCGAGCCGAGCCGGCTCGTGGCTCGGCTCGGTCAAGCTCGCTACACCTCGATTTGACCAGTGAACGTTTCTGAAAAAGGGGCTCGCGGCTCGGCTTGGGCGGCTCGAGGCCAAATTCCCCTCACTCAATTCTGCCCCTATTCCTCGTTCCTCTTGCTCGGTTGACTTGCTTTGCTCTGCTCGTGCGCAACTCTAGGCTTAGGGCCGCCGCCGCCACCGGCCCGCCACCACCGACCGCCGACGCCGCCGGCCGTCCTCCTCCGAGATCCCATGGCTCCACACCTCCCCGTCCCCGTTCCGCCTGTCCCCGTGCTGCTCCAGTTCCGTATCTGAAGATCCTGTGGCCGTGACCCGTGAGGGCAGGCGCGGCGCGCGTCCGGCGCTCGGTAGCGGCGGCGGCCGGCCGACAACGGCAGGAGCTCCACCACAACCTCGCGCGGCGCGTTCAGGTTTCTGTCCAGGTATTGATGGCTGTGCCGCTCGATCCACTTGCTCCTGCATTCACAGCGTCTATTCAAGGCAAATTCATAGCACATACGCGAATGCTGCATCACAACATCAGCGTCTCAGCAGCATATTATTTTATCCTCACATTGTCAGCGTCAAGATTGCACTTAGAGAGGCTTATGGTTCCACCAATCCACAATTGAAAGTGTTCTAGGTGCTTATTTATTTTATTTGCTTGCTGGAACTTCCTATACAGTCAAAAAACTGATGCAAATATGAGTTTTTAGGTGCTTATTTAGTGTATTTGCTTGCTGGAGTTTTTTGTACAGCAAAAAACCTTTCTTATAGTTGTTATTATTGCCAATCTTTTGTTTATTTGGTGCAGATTTGACATGGCAAGTGACAAGCGACGGGGACGAGGGTAAAAGGAGATCAAATGATGGATTATGATCCTCTTGTGGTTGAACTTCATGCTGGAACATGTCTTTTGATTGAGCTGCGACTCAAGTTTTATTTGTTGAACTAAATGCATGTGTTTGTGATGTATGACACTATGTTGGACTTGACCTTGTGATGTATGCCACTTTTATGTTACTGGTACTTCGTGAAACTTGTTAAACTATGTTATGGATCTATTTATGCTTAACTGTTGATTACAATTGTAAATTGGTATACTTTTATGGAAGGTCATGTCCAACTTTTTAATTTCATCGAGCCTTTGAGCCGGCTTGCGAGCCTCACCGAGCCGGCTTGTCGAGCTTTCGAGCCCGGCCGGAAGGCTTAGGCTCCGCTTGTCCGACCTTCGAGCCGAGCCGAGCCCGAGCCGAGCCTCGAGCTTTGTGTCCACCCCTAGCCAGCCGTGACGTTTTCTGTGATGAAATGACACAAACGTCCCAAAAATATGGGCTTTTTCAGGCCCATCAGCCATCCACGACAATTTTTGTGAAATGTCGCTAGTTTTTTCTGGATTTGGCGGATCAAGAGATATTTAGTAGTGTGCCTTGCTGTGTTTTTCGGTGAGCATTCGTTGCTTGTATAGAGGCTGCTGTGGCCAAATTATTGGGGCCAGCGGGTCTGTCGAGCAGTGTTGGCAGCGATCTACGTGGGGAGTGGGGTGACTGTCAGCGGCTGCTGAGCGCATTTGCAAACAGTCAGTCTAGCGAAGGTGTTCTGGCCGTGATTTACTTGCCGCAACATCGTCTGATGGCACCGTAAGAGTTACGCGATGGGGTGGCAGCCTCCATGGTCATGTGGATGACGCGTTGGCCGAACCTTCATTTTGGTGATGGTCTCCAACTCCATGTGTGTCACGGTCGGTGGCGGTATGGGACGTCATCTGCTGTAACCGCGGAATTTTGAGGCAGACGACGGTATGGGACGCCCCCTCCAATTAAAGATTGGGTTCGATTCGACTCAAGAGGTGCTACACATGACGGCTTCAGACGAGTTGTCAGGTCATGCCTAGCCGGCAATGGGGATGCATGGCATCTCATACGGGGGCGTCAAGTCATGCTTGATCCTGGCAGGTGCTACGCACGATGTCTCCTACACGATGTCAAGTCACGCATGTTGTTGTTCAATTGAAGCTGGAGCAATAGTGGCTAGAGTCATGGTGGTATGGATCGTCATCGACCTCTAGTTTCTCCTCTAGTGGCCTCTGGCTAGCGATGAGTTGTTGACCGGACATGTGATGATGGTTGAATTATTAACATCGAGTATACACACTCCGGTGGAAATATTTCTTGCAATGTAGACGTGTGCTTGTGTCGTTCCCTTGCCGAAGATGGGGGCTCGAACTCGTTATTGGGGATGAAAATACCGAGTTCAACCTCTGGTTGGACTCGTCATCATCGGCGGACGTGTGGCTTTTCCTTCTTAAAGACCTTGCCTCGATGCTGTGCATTTTCTTTTGTTTTTGCCTTTCACCATAGGATTAGTGGTAGCCTGGTGGGATATTTGTTTTTGCCTTACTTATATTCTTTTGAACCATGCAATGAAAGTGTTGTGTATTGTTTTGATGCAGCGGCCGGCGCTTCGTTGCCCTTTTTGAAAAAAAAAATTGTTCTACATAACGAAATAAAAGGCCGCTTGGATTTGTCCCGCTAGGATTTGTCGCCTGTAAAGATCTTGCCAGCCTTGTCTTTGCAGTGGAGTAATATTCTGTAGAATTTGCTAGCGTCAAGTTGGATTTGTTTTAATTGGAGTATTGGCTAGCAGTTGGTATGAAGACAATTTGCTTAGGACATGTCAACCCACTTAAAATCGGCATGGCTGACATTTAATTTGCATGCTCTAACTTATATTACATATAGCACTATCACGGTTGCTTTCAAAGTTTCAAGAAGTACATTAAAATTACCGTGAGTCTCAAGGTCATGATCTGCTCAATCAATCATATGCTTGTTCAGAACATGATCAAAGAAAAAAACCGGTTAGCAAAAAACATCAACAACTAGTTGAACGAAAAGACCGGTTCATTTTGTTGATATTACTATATTTCCCATTATAAAAAAAACTAATTGAACGAAGCACGATCTTTTTTATAATTTTCAGCAGTTATAAAAAAAGAGCTTCTAAGTTACTGCCATTTCGAGGGCCGAAAGTCTACTGTTTTTTAAAAGTAGTTGACAAATCCATTCGAATCTACATCTCATTATTGCAGTGCAACTATCATGTATCATCACTATATATACTACTACTAATTGTGCTTCCAGTTGTTGTGCTTTCACGCTTTGGTTGTTTTATTAAAGCTGGTAGAGATAGTAAGAGTTTGATAGTAGTAACTTCTCTTGGGGTTGATGGTTGTGCTCTTATACGAGTGGTCTATGTATTTGCATTCACAAAAACTATTCACGCCATTGAGTTCTGCCCCAATATTCTTGATGAAGCGCACTGAAAAATAAACTTAAAATTTCATCTTGCAAGCTGAGCTGTACAGGCTGCGTGACCTTTATAATTATTATGACGGTATTATCGTAGCGACCAATATTTATCACATATACTACTACTACAATAACAAACTAGTGACATGATAATAAGGTTCCCGCGCATATTCGGATCTTCTCATATCGAAAGTTTATGATATAAGCTGATGATGTCGACTGATCTCACGCTAATCTATGCCTGACCAGACCTATGTGAGCTGTGATTGGCCAGACCGGTTGCGATTTGCAAACAAGATATGGAGGAAAGAACATTACTAACCCGATCTGGCAAGAAATATCACAAATCCATTCTTGTATTGATAACTCATCGCAAGCTTGCAGGTGCCCGTACAATTTGCTCCTTTCAGTATATTCCCAGCATAACCATGATCGATATGGGTTCTGTAGCTTTCTCTGCCAAATTCTAGCTATATTGAAACCTGATAAATAATAGATTGACATGTAGCCCAACCTAGCTAATTGCAAGGCATGCACTGGACCTTTGAATTCGTCTAAGTACTACTTTTATAAGTTGTGCAACATCGGGTATTTTATATTGCTTGCAACTAGCCAACTTCCACCCTGCAGCGTGCCTGCCGTATAAATAATAGATTGACATGTCAAAGAACCAAGCATCTTGACAATGTACGGCTGTACATAGGGTAGTTTATACTGCTTGCTGCTAGCCAATGTACCGTACGCGTGCCTATATATAGGTACCAGCGTCCAGCGACTATGGAAGAAAACACACAGCAAGAGGGCAAGAGAAGAAGAAGAAGTAGAGGGTGAGCTGTACTGATCATCGGCCATGGCGGGTGAACAGCTCAACGTGCTGAAAGCGCTGGACGGCGCCAAGACGCAACTGTACCATTTCACGACCATCGTGATCGCCGGTATGGGCTTCTTCACAGACGCCTACGACCTCTTCTGCATCTCCCTTGTCACCAAGCTGCTCGGCCGCATCTACTACACCGACCCTGCCGTTGACGCGCCCGGCCACCTCCCGACCAACGTGGCGGGTGCCGTCAACGGCGTGGCCCTCTGTGGCACCCTCGCCGGCCAGCTCTTCTTCGGCTGGCTCGGCGACAAGCTCGGCCGCAAAAGCGTCTATGGCTTCACGCTCATCCTCATGGTCGTATGCACTGTCGCCTCCGGGCTCTCCTTCGGGCACTCGGCCAATGGCGTCATAGGGACGCTCTGTTTCTTCCGCTTCTGGCTCGGCTTCGGGGTCGGCGGCGACTACCCCTTGTCGGCTACCATCATGTCGGAGTACGCTAACCAGAAGACCCGCGGCACCTTTATCGCCGCTGTATTCGCAATGCAGGGCTTCGGCATCCTGTTCGGCACCATCATCACCATCATCGTCTCGTCGGCGTTCCGGCACGCGTTCCCCGCGCCATCCTTCTACATTGATGCTGCAGCGTCCTTGCCGCCGCAGGCCGACTATGTGTGGCGCATCGTCCTCATGTTCGGCACCATCCCGGCGGCGCTAACCTACTACTGGCGCATGAAGATGCCGGAGACGGCGCGGTACACGGCACTCATTGCCCGCAACATGAAGCAGGCCACAGCGGACATGTCTAAGGTACTCAACAAGGAAATCACGGAGGAGGAAGCCGAGCGCCAGGTGTCCACCGGCGACACTTGGGGCCTCTTCTCGCATCAGTTCATGAAACGCCATGGGGTGCACCTGCTAGCGACCACCAGCACCTGGTTCCTATTGGACGTTGCCTTCTACAGCCAGAACCTGTTCCAGAAGGACATCTTTAGCAAGATCGGGTGGATCCCACCGGCGAGGACCATGAGTGCTTTGGAGGAGGTGTACCGCGTCGCCCGCGCGCAGGCGCTCATCGCGCTATGTGGCACTGTGCCGGGCTACTGGTTCACCGTCGCCTTCATAGACATCATTGGCAGGTTCTGGATCCAGCTCATGGGCTTCACCATGATGACCATCTTCATGCTCGCCATCGCCATTCCGTACGACTACCTGGTGAAGCCGGCAAACCACACCGGCTTCATTGTGCTCTACGGGCTCACCTTCTTCTTCGCCAACTTCGGGCCCAACAGTACCACCTTCATCGTGCCCGCCGAGATCTTCCCAGCCAGGCTCCGGTCCACGTGCCACGGCATCTCCGCGGCCACCGGAAAGGCGGGGGCGATCATCGGTGCGTTCGGGTTCCTATACGCATCACAGGACCAGAAGAAGCCCGAGAGTGGGTACGCCAAGGGTATCGGAATGCGCAATTCGCTCTTCGTGCTCGCCGGTACAAACTTCCTAGGCTTGCTCTTCTCACTGCTGGTGCCAGAGTCCAAGGGCAGGTCGCTCGAGGAGATCACCAAGGAGAACGTGGGCGACGATGAAATTGAAGCCTAACTTGGCTTGAATTCCTACTTGTATGGTTTGGTGTGTTTGCTTCCCCTTGCCGTGCTTTGTTTTCTCTTGTCTAGTCGCTGCCGAATTTGTGGTGTATGTTTTGCTGTTTCTAGGGTTGATTTTTTTTATGTTATTGATGTCTGGAAGTGAACATGGTTGTTGTAGCTGTTTTCGAAATAAGAGTATCGAACCACATGGAGTTTTGGAATTAATCTTTTGTGTATAGTGTACTTGTTTATCAAGATGTACCTGCAAGTTATCTTAATCCAAAGCAAGCAAAAGTGTGTTGAAAGTGTTGGTGTTGTTGGAAATGAGAGCAAACATAACTTAAATGAACTTTTTTAAAGAGAACAGAGAGCGTAAACGGTGATTGTGATTGGAAACTGTAATAGGACTAAAGGGTTCTGGGTTCTCAGAAAGCATTGGTTCCACCACTAGCATATTACTGAAATGATTAGAACTATATCCTAATATATATTTACTATAGACGTCAGAGTGTAGTGGGAAGATCCATCTGGGCCAAAATAATGTATGTGAATCTGTTATTTTCTGTTTCTTTCTAAGTGGGTATGCCAAGGGTATCGGCATAAGCAATTCGCTATTCGTGCTCGCCGTTACAAACTTCCTAGGTTTGCTCTTCTCACTGCTGGTTCAGAGTCCATGGGCAGGTCGCTAGAGGGGATCACCAAGAAGTACGTGGGCGACGATGAAATTGAAGCCTAACTTGGCTTGAATTTCTACATGTATGGTTTGGTGTGTTTGCTTCTCCTTGAAGTGCTTTCTTTTCTACTGCCTAGACACTCGCTTAATTTGTTGTGTACGTTTTGATGTCGGTGTGTAATTATTCACAGTTTGATTTTATTGTCATGTTATCTCTATTTATTTTTATTTTATTTAGGAAAACAAAATTATATATTTCAATAGTACATATCGGGCCATCTAATCCCCCCAATCGCACATGGATGGATTAATCCATGTGCGCTGCGACAAATCACTTATTACGGTAAGAACCGACCACACGGAGATGGAAACGACCTGGGCAGCAGCAGGCAACCACGGGCAGGGGCACGCATGGGCATGGTTTTCCTTTGGGCCATCAAGGAGGAGCATGTCGGGGAGGAGGTCACGCTGGCCGGAGGCTGAGATGGGGAAGACAGGGCACGGCCGTGGAGGAGCTGGGGCGACGGACGGAGGGGCTCCCGCGGCGAGGCTCGGGTCGACGGACGAGAAGTCGGCGGCAGCGAGGCGGGAGGAGGAGGGTCGAGGTCAAAGTTGTCAGAATCGTGATTCTGAATCGGGTCGTAACCTGTACGGTAGGATCGCAAATCGTAGGATCACAACTATCAGAATCGTAAAATCTTAGATTCTACCTAGTAAAATCGTACAATTGCTCCTCTCAATTTGGGTCGTAAAGTCGTAGAATCGCATGGTAGAATCACGATTCTGACAACTATGGTCGAGGTGGTCGGCAGCAAGGACATGCAGCCGAGGAGTTGCCGAGTGATGACGTGGATCACACGTTCGCTGGGAGACCCCAAGAGGAAGGTATGATGCAGTAAAGCAGCAGTTTCCCTTGATTACAAAACCAAGCTTATCAAACCAGTAGGACTTGGAGAAACCTTAGCAAGGTGTCAATGGTGCTAGAAAAAGAGGTGTTGCCGGCGTGCTGACGTGGACCCGCACACAATCACAAACAAACTACTTTGCCCCAACGAAACAGAGAGGTTGTCAATCTCTCCGGCTTGCTGAACACATAGAATTAAATGTGTGGATATAAAATATGATGAGAGTGAAATATGACCAGCGAACAAATGATGGTGAAATCTATGAAAACAATTGTAAGCAATGTAGGAAAATAGGACCGGGATCCACAGTTCACTAGAGGTGTCTCCAAAAGATATACATGATGGATAAACAAATTACAACATGGCAATTGACAGAATTATGGACGCACAACAAGTCTATCATAAAACAATATAGTTCACCGTTTCATCTAATATGGGCATTACGTCAAAATATATAGATTGTCTTCCAACTGCATCTATGACTAATAATCCAAGAATGTCACCCAAAAGTATTAAGTTGGAAGCAATAGATCATTGTAATAATCAAAGTGTATAATGTAAACAATGTAAATAACACAAGGAAATCACATTGCTAGTTTTGTGATATTGTCACATGTTTCTATTATCATATTACATCATTTTTATGCATTTTGTCGGACTAACCTGTTGACAAGATGCCGAGTGCTAGTTTCCTGTTTTTGCTGTTTTTGTATTTCAGAAAATTTACTTCTAGAAATATTCTCGGAACTGGACGAAAATTTACAGGGAATTTTTATTCGACGGAAGGCACCAGGAGACCAAAGGGCGACCTGGGGGCCACCCACAGGCCAGGGGGGCCCCCTGCCGCGGCCCTAGGGCAGCTCGCGAGTGAGACCTGCCCTGCCCTGTGGGCACCCCCTCGGCCCCCTCCGACGCCTATAAAATCACATTAAACCTAAAAACGTCGAAGCGGCCATTATTTTCTAGAGAAGTCACCCCGAGGCGCCGCCACCATAAACCCTAGTTCGGGGGTGATTCTGAAGCTGATCCCGGCACCCTGCCGGAGGGGAGATCGATCCCGGACGGCTCTACATCGCCATGACTTCCTCTGGGATGATTTGTGAGTAGTCCCACCTTGGACCTTGGGTCCATGGCAGTAGCTGTATGGTAGTCTCTCTCCCTTGTGCTTCATGTATTATGATCTTGTGAGCTGCCTAACATTATCAAGATCGATTATTGTAATGCTATGTGATGTGTTTGCTGGGATCCGATGGATTATGAAGTTATGATCAGATTGTGCTTGATTCTTATATGTTGATTTATGTTCTTGCATGCTCTCCGATGTGCGTAGTTACTTTGACCAAGTGATTGTGTGTATCTCCAAGAGGGAGTATTTATGCTAGATAGTGGGTTCATGCCCCTTTTGTTCCTAGGCACGAGTGACAGAAACGTCTAAGGGTGAGGGTGTGCTGTTACTACTAAGGGTAAAACAGCGGTGTTAATGTTTTTTTATATTAGTATTGCTTACTTCATGCGCTTTACTTAATGCAATTGTCTGTTGCTTGCAACTTAATACCGTTGGGTGACAGGATGGATAGCGATCCCACGGTGGACTTTTTAGACAAAGATGCAGTTGGACTGAAAGGTCTTTGTTCATTGTCGTGATGCCTACATAAATATTATCATGTTCTCTTTGTAATAGCTAGATTAAGTTTGTGTTATAATCTTGCCAATTGCCCAGATGTAATTTGTTTACCCATCATATGAGTGTTTTATTTACTTGAGAGACTCCACTAGTGAACCCATGGCCCCCGGTCCATCTTTTTACATTGATTGCAACCTTTATTCATCACTTTTCATCAACATTACTCCACTGGTCCATTTTCATATTTCCATCTATTTCACTATACAATTAACCGCTTTGTTTTCTGCGAGACTGGAAAGATTAACAACCTTTCCGCCGTTGGGAGCAATGTATTTTGGTTGAGTGTGTGCAGGTCCACGTCTGTTGAAGATTAAGCGCTAGAGTTCTTCAACATTTACTTTGTTGTTGATTTCAAAGTCCTACTGGTTCGATAAACCTCGGTTCGTTAATGAGGGAAAACTGCTACTTGCTACATCCACGCCTTCGCTTGGGGCACCGCCCAACGCATCATTCACTGATCAGCAGTGGCAACAACACATCTCTTGTCTTAATCGTTTCTGTCAGCCCGAGCTCAGACAAGAGAGTCATGAACCCACTATCTAGCATAAATACTCCCTCTTGGAGATACACACAATCACTTGGTCAAAGTATGCAAAGATCATAGATAATGTGTGCATCCACTGGCATCAGAGAGCATGCAAGATCATAGATAAAACACAACACAAAGATGAACAAAAGCAATAACTTCCACAATTCATTGGATCCATGCAAACACAATCATGTAGCAGTTACAGATAATATGATCTTGATCAGGATAGACAGCTCACAAGATCTAAACAATGGAGTACAAGGAGGAGAGACAACCATCTAGCTACTGCTATGGATCCGTAGTCCCGTGGTGGACTACTCACGCATCACTCCGGAGGCAGGCATGGGGTGTAGATGCCTCCGGTGTCGATTCCCCTCTCCGGCAGGGTTCCGGGAAGAGCTGTAGAACCCTCCCGAACTAGGGTTGGAGATGGCGGCGGCTTCGGACGTCTTCTGGGAAATATGATCGGGTGCCTAGGGTTTTTGCGTCGAGGGGGAATTTATAGGCGAAGAGGCGACCCGAGAAGGTGGGCCACCTGCCCAGGTGGGGTCCAGGCGCGGCCTAAAGGGGGGTCGCGGCTAGGTGGCGTCTAGAGCCCCTTGGGCTCCCCTCCGGGCGTCCTTCGGTTCCGTCTTTGTTTCATATTGGAAATAATTCCTGTAAAATATCAGCGCAATCCGAGAAACTTCCTAGAACAACTTTTCTGAAACAAAAAGACAGTAGAAAACAGGAACTGGCACTGGGCATCTTGTTAATAGGTTAGTTCCATAAATCATGCCAAAATGATATAAAAACATTATAAAAACATGTGGCACTGATATATAATCAAGCATGGAACATCAAAAATTATAGATACGACGGAGACGTATCACCGAGTCGCGGATGAAGAAGAGGCCAGCCAGGGTCGGGGGCGGGCCAGAGCAAGGAGGGAGGAGTAGGTTGGGGTGAACGGCGGTCGGTCGAGGTCAGGCCGTGGTCGACGGTGAACGAGGACCGGAGGCGGAGCCGGTAGGAGGGGAAGAGGCACGGCGGCAGCTCGAGTCGGGTGAGGTGAGGGGAGATAGAAAGACGAGGAGAGGCCACGGGGAAATGATAAGGCTTTGGTCCCAGGGACCTAAAAGCAAGGTGCAAGGACTCAAACATGAAAATAAAGAAGAGAAGGAGGGTGGCTGTAAGAGGAAGGGGTGTACGAGGAAAAGAGCAAGGGCAGGAGTCAGGGTTTGGAGGTTGGGTGGGCTGGACCAGATTGGGATACTCACTCTCACACTCTAACTTTTTTTAAACGATTTGACAAATTAATTTCGGGAAAAGACAAGAAGTTATTTTGCAAAACCTTTAGGAAAAATTTAGTGTTTCTTAAAATGATTTTTGGAAAAATTTCAGATCAAAATATCACACAGTTGTAGTTCAAATTTGAATTACTTTCGGAACATGGACATAAAGTCATTTAAATATGCGAAATTAGGTAGAAAGCGAGAAAATTCCTAATATTTGGGCATTATCCGTCAGATATGGACTACTTTGTGTGATAATTGGATGTGAACCATTTTAAACCATATTTTTCGTACTTGCTTCACAAAAATATTCATTTTTAACACTAAAAAAATAAAAAATAAAATGGTTTTTATAAAAATATTTTGAAAAAACATAGTTCGGTAACATTGTTTCCCATAACAAGATATACCTATGTGCCAAATATGGGTACATTATCATTAATTATGCTACAGTAATGGTCATATCCTGGTAGTTTGGTTTGAAACCTACTATACATGTTTATAGATGATAGACCTTTTTGTAAATAATTATTTTAAAAAGTTTGTAAAAAATCAGGTTTATCAATTTTACTAGCAACTATTACACATATAAGGACTCCATGACGAAGGATTTTTTTTTGATGGTTTCTTCATGTTCTTTGAGTTTTTTCAAAAGAAGGTCAAAATGGCGAGCATGGCTATTCATTGAAAGAAGTCGAATTTTTCAAAACTATCAACGGTTCTGTGAAATAATCACTACAAGTGTATCTCAAAATGATTTTTGGAAAAATTTGAGAGCAAAATATCACACACTTGTAGTTCAAATTTGAATTACTTTTGGAAAATCGATATAAAGTCATTTAAATGAGTGAAATTAGGTAGAAAACGAGGAAAAATTCCTAATATTTGGGAATTATCGATCAAATATAGACTACTTTGTGTGATAATTGGATGGGTACCATTTTGCACCATATTTGTTGTACTTGCTTCACAAAAATAGTCATTTTTTACACATAAAAAATGATATTTATAAAAATAATTTGGTAAACATCAGTTTGGTAACATTGTTGCTCATACTAAGATACACCTATGTGCCAAATATGGGCACATTAACACAAACTATGACACGTGAATGGTTATATCTTTTTTACAAATAGGTAAAATAAATTTAAAAAATGAAAATTGGTCTTTGCCGTGTGCAAACACAAGGCAAAGAATAAATCATTTTTGCCGTGTGTTTTCACATGGCAAAGGCCGGTTTTTTTAATTTTCCGTAAAAAATAAAACTTTTCCGTGTGCAAACACACGGTAAGAACTCTTTGCCGTGTGCCCGATATTTGTCACTCGGCAAAAACCGCCGGCACACGGTAAAGAAGCGCTCTCCCATAGTGGATGAGCATGCCGAAGTCCTTACTCCATTGATGGGAAATAGGTAGACAAATTAACAAATTAGCAGCTAGAGAAACGGAAATCATCAAAGTGAAGATAGCGATGAATCTGAATTTGATGGCCAATAGTGACGGTCTAAGTACCGACTACGGTGTAATCGATGGAATAAGACCTACACCCGTTGTAGCCGACTCCGAAGCACTGCTGATGGAGACGCCAACGATTGTGAGCCGCCGGCCGAGCTTGTCGAGCTCTACCACTAACCTATAACGCTTGTCCAAACCACCTTGGCGAGGCAGAGAACTCAGAGAGGCGAGTGGAAATTACAGGGTGAGTAGATGTGGAAGCGCGAGGGGGTGTAGTAGCCTGATGTGGACGGTCGTGAGTATAAATCAGGGGAAGGCGAAGGGAGTGAAGAAGGCCAAAGGATGAAGGCGTACGTCGTTCGTCTCTCATGGGTGGACCTGGGCACGTGTATAGAAGGTACACGATACATTAGATAACCTTGATTTTGTAATCATGGGAAACTACTGCTACGCTGCATCATACCTTCCTCTTGCGGTTCCCCAGCGAACGTGTGATCATGTCATCACCCGCCGCCTAGAGGTCCCATTCGTGTGAAGCCTGGATGGTGACAGCGGCAACGCGGCTTTTCCCCACGGGTGGCGGCTTCCCGTTTCCTCTCGTGGTGGCGGAGATCGATCATGGCGGTTCGGCGATGTGGCGGCGTGGGGCTCCAGTGGAAATGGGAGTGCGCAGCCTGGTGGGAAGGCCCCTGTAGTGGCGCCGACGGATCTAAATTGGTCCTGGATCCTCTTGGTCTAGTGCGGTTCGGAGGTTGCGGTTGCTGCTGCAGGTGGCCTTGTGGCGCATGGTTGCGGTGGTCGTGTGGCTCCGAGGTTGGAGCTGTGATGACAAGCTAGGCGGCAGCGGCGGTGGATCCCGATGGTGCAGCCTTGCTGTGTTTTTTGTGAGTATTCGTCGCTGGTATAGAGGCTGTTGCGGCCAAATAATTTGGGCCAGCGGGTCTGTCGAGCGGGGTTGGCAGCAATCTATACGTGGGGAGTGTGGTGACTGCCGGCGGTGCTGCCGAACATGTTTGCAGACAGTGTCTAGCGAAGGTGTTATGAGAGTGATTTAATTGCTACAATGTCGTCTGATGGCGTCGTAAGAGTTTCGTGATGGGATGGCGGCCTCCGTGGTCATGAGGATGATGCGTTGGCTGAATCTTAAATTTGGTGATGGTCTCTAACTCTATGTGTGTCATGGTCGGTGGCGGCGGGGGACGTCATCTGATCTAACCGCGGAGTTTTGAGGCATACGACGGTATGTGACGCCCCCGCCAATTCAAGATTGGGTTTGATTTGACTCAGAAAGTGCTACACATTACGGCTTCAGAGGAGTTGTCAGGTCATGCCTAGGCGACAATGGGGATGCATGACATCTCATACAGGGGCGTCAAGTCATGCTTCATCCTGGCACGTGCTACACACGATGTCTCCTACACGATGTCAAGTCATGCATGTTGCTGCTCAATCGAAGATGGAGCAACAGTAGCTGGAGTCGTGGTGGTATGGGACGTCATTGACCTCTAGTTTCTCCTCTAGTGGCCTCTGGCTAGTGAGAGTTGTTGGCCGGACATGTGATGATGGTTGAATTATCAACATCGAGTATACACACTCCGGTGGAAATATTTCTGGCAATGTCAATGTGTGCTTGCGTCGTTCCCTTGCCGAAGATGGTGGCTCGAACTCCTTTTTGGGGATAAAAAATACTGAGTTCGACCTCTGGTTGCACTCGTCATCATAAGCCTGCTTATGGATTCCGGTAGGGAGAAACTGTGGTGGGCAGAATCTCTTAGAAACGGAGAGGAGACTTCTTTTGGGCTTATGCTGTTTTGGCTTATTTGATGTGGTTAATTGTTAGATGTCTATAATGCCCCACAAATTCAAATGTGTCCTAATTAATGGATAATATCATCACATATAATTGTTCCATCGTAGATATGAGCTAAAAATGAACCATTTTGTTGGATCAGAGTGAAATTGCAATTTCCTTTGTTATCATTTATGCCATGATCATGTCAAGTTGAGGTCAAAATTATCATGTGAAATTCATATAAAATGTGCCATGAAAAATCCAATTAAATCTGAAGTGATAACTCAACGCAAACAATATCCTTGTTTACATTTGGCTTAGCTTAAACTGAGTATATGAACAAAAGATGTAAAACTGAAACTGACCAAAAACCAAAACTATCGTAATTCATGGAGTGTCAATCTACCATGTAGAAGCTAGCCAATTCAGCAAACTGGGGAACTTGCGTGAAAAATACTACGACGCTGGTTCCATTGGATTGGATTCTAGTTATCTAGTACGGCCGTGTACTTCCTTTCCTCCATCGTTGGAGTCTGCACAGCATCATGCTCCTCATGCATTGGAAGAGAAGGGACTACAAATTCAGAAATGGCGTCCACCAGATAGCTAGCAGGTCGTACTCGATGAGAAAAGGGGGTAAAAAATGCAACGAGCGAGGTCGCCCAGGCGCGCCGGCATGCCTCCATCAAGATCTCCCAGCAAGCTTTCACCTTGGAGGTCGACATGAATCGGCCAGTAGGTCGCCGGTCGACCTTGCTGGTAGGACGGTGGTTTGGGAGGTCGGAGAGAGCGTCGGGCTGCTGGACAGCAACAGAGAGAGGAATTGGGGTGAGGAGCAGACGAACAGGGGTGAAGACAGAGAACAGGTGAGAAGGATTCAGCCACCAGCCAGAGACTTCTTTTGCGCTTCTGCAGCCCACGACCTCGAATCTGTCCGAGAAGCCCAAAATGCCCCTTAAAGACCTTGCCTCGAAGCTGTGCATTTTATGTTGTTTCTGCTTTTCACCATAGGATTAGTGGTAGACTGGTTGGATATTTGTTTTTGCCTTACTTATATTTTTTTGAACCATGCAATGGAAGGGTTGTGTATTGTTTTGATGCAGCGCCCAGGGCTTCGTTGCCCTTTTCGAAAAAAAAAGTTGTTCCTGATATAACGAAATAAAAGGCCGTCTGGATTTCTCCCGCTAGGATTTGTCGCCTGTAAAGATCTTGCCGGCCTAGTCCTTGCAGTGGAGTAATTAATATTCTGTAGAATTTGCTAGCGTCAAGTTGGATCTGTTTTAATTGGAGTATTGGCTAGCAGTAGGTATGAAGACAATTTGCTTAGGACATGTCAACCCATTTAAAATCGGCATGGCTGACATTTGATTTGCATGGTTCAACTTATATTACACATAAAACTCTCACGGTTGCTTTCAAAGTTTCAAGAAGTACATTAACATTACCGTGAGTCTCAAGGTCATGACCAGCTCAATCAAAATAACTAGTTGAACGAAACACGATATTTTTTATAATTTTCAGCAGGTATAAAAAAAGAGCTTCTGAGTTACTGCCATTTCGAGGGCCGAAAGGCTACTGGTATTTAAAAGTAGTTGACAAATCCATTCGAATCTACATCTAATTAATGCAGTGCAACTATCATGTATCATCACTATATATACTACTAATTGTGCTTGCAGTTGTTGTGCTTTCACGCTTTGGTTGTTTTATTAAAGCTGGTAGAGATATATAGTAAGAGGTTGATGGTTGTGCTCTCTTATGCGAGTGGTCTAAGTATTTGCATTCACATAAATTATTCACACCATTGAGTTCTGCTCCAATATTCTTGATGAAGCGCACTGAAAAATAAACTTAACATTTCATCTTGCAAGCTGTGCTGTACAGGCTGCGTGACCTTTAGAGCAACTCCAGCCAGCCCCCCAGCAGCTCCCCCAGAGCACCTTTTTGCTCGCCGGATTAGTAAAAAGGTCAAAATTTCTCCCAGCCATGTCCCCGTAGCCCCCCCAGGAGCTCAAAAAGGCATCGGGGAGGCGCCGGCGAACCCAGGCCAAACCCAGGGGGCTGGGTTCGGCTTGGGGGCGCCGGCGAAAGCAACGTCCAATTGCTTTCCCCCACGTGGTTAGATTCCTTTTTTCTCTCTCCTCATGTCGTCCTTTTCTTTGCTTGGGGTGGGCTACGGCTGGGAAACGCACTATATTTTTCCGCCGGCAAAGCGTTTTGGCCCCCCAAGACGTGTACTTTTTTATCCGGCGAGTGGCCTGGGGGGGCACCAACGGCTGGAGTTGCTCTTATAATTAGGGAAGTGCTTCCATAGACCCCCAAGTCCACAATTGCATAACCGTACCGAGCTGTTTTTTCCTTAGCCAATTCGGTTTGGCTCGTCGAGCCGGGAAATATCTAGCCGAGCCGTTCGACGGAAAAAAGAAAGAAATATGTGGCCGTAGGGAGCACAACCACTGCCTCACCATCGCTCGATCCCCTTTTTCCGGCCGCTCGTCGCCCGTCGAATCAGGCCACCTCCGGCCACTCCCCACGGTACAGACCACTGTCCCGGCACCAGCTCCCCCCTCTCCCTATTCCACGGGGTGGAATCGCCGTTCGCGTCCCCATCTCAAGCCCTAGCTCCTCAGATGTAGGGCATGGCGGCGGCGGCAGCGGCTGGAGTCAGCAGAGGAGGCGTGGGAGGGCAAGGAGGCCGTCCGCCAGGAGCTGGTGACCTACCCGGGTTGCTATTGCCGGCGGCGTCCGCCCGGAGCTGATGCTGCCGACGGCCACCACTCCGGCCATCCATCTACAAGGGCAAGAGGAGGAGCCCCGACCTGTCGCCAAAAGAAACCGGTGAGAAGAGAAACTCCTCCACCATCTCCTTGCACTATTTCATTTCCAATCGCCAAAAGATGGTGAATTCTTGCTCTGTGGAGGGTTCCGTGTCATGTCTGCACGTTTTGTTCATCCTGCTCTGCCGCAACCAGGAAACTGCAGAGTAGTATTCGCTAGCCAGTGTTCACAACCAGTAGTAGTATATACGGAGTACTACTCTTGCCCTCGTGTATTTGTGCTTGGAAATGAAAAATAATACTAATGCTAGATACGTACATCATACACTAGTTCATTGGGCAATCCTCCAAAGGGTTATCAATCATGCAGTCACACAATTTTTTTTGCGAAACACAGTACAACACAGGCGCTCACATACACGCGCATACACTCACCCCTATGAACGCACACACGCACACCCTACCCCTATGAGCACCTCCGAAATACTGAGCCGGCGGGTCAGGTTTTGAGATTGACGAAGTCACCACGGGCGCCTCGCTATCGACGGGAACGTCGCCTCCCACTGAAGAATATTCCGCCAAATATGAGAAACACCAGTGTCAAACCTGGGGTTTGAACTCTGGTGGGCTGGGGGTACAACCACCCACCTAACCATCCAACCAAGGATTGGTTCTCGCAGTCACACAAAATTGCTTAGCACGCAATGGACGACTGATAATTAAGCATCGTATGTATCTCGTTTGCCCAGATTTTTTTTACAAGATTCAGAATTAGGAATCCAGAGAGTTTCCAACTTTATCTAATCTATCTGCACAGTATACAATTTTTTGGAATATCACGAGAGTTCCTGTTAGGATGCTGTGCCAAGTTGGAGGATTTCCATTTAATAATCTGCTCATATGTTGTGCAAAGCGTGATGTGAGGATGCTACCATGATTCATGTTCCTAGCCCTGCTTTTGATAATCTCCTCTTCTTCTCCATCACATTTGAATATTCTGTAGGATCTGTTGAATGGAGTATTCATATTGCTTTGCAAGATCTTGTTTATTCATATTGGAGTAGCAATGTTTTTGCAGCCACAGTAACTGAACTTTTTCAGTTCGGTGAACTTTTTGCAAAACTGAATTGATCTGAACATTTTTGCTTGTACTCAGTGCCTATATCTGAAAATCTGGCTGTGTGATGTGATTGTGAGGTGGTGCTGCCTTATTGCTAGGAGATGGGGATTCGGAGGGGAAGCTGGGACATGTTATTGCCTCCAAGGTATGATTTTGGTTGTACTGGACAATCCTATGTGTGATCTCCCTGCCCTTCATGTTTATCGTTTAGCAATTCTCTTTCGCTGCATGCTAATTTGCATGAATAACTAGGTGTTTTTGATATGCCCCATCATTTGAAACTTATGGAGTTATGGAGTGATCCGAGTCGAGTACGTAGGCTGATTGTTTGATCTTTTCGGTCAACAGCTTGTGTGTGTGATTTTCTGAACTTGGCTTAGTAGTGTTATTTGTCAGTTTTCTGAACACACCTGTAGGTTTAACTAATTAAACTGGTTAACACCGCAATTCTATACCAAAATCTTTGTTCTGTATCCATGTTTTGCATCCCATTGTTCACATTAGCATGCCCAATTTATAAGGAGTGTTCGGGGCATTAAAGTCTCACCATGTGCTTTATTGATATGTAGTGATGTTGACAAGTACTCCTATGTTGAATTTGACTGTTGCTGTCATTTATTCAGTGTGCTATTTAAAAACCAGTGACTGTACTTTATTGCTTGCTGATGCTCTCAATCTAGTATGCATGTTATTAATTTTCCAATGAATTCTAGTGGCTTGTTTACATATTAAACATGTTTTTCTTGTTTGTTCTCAAGTTGTTGATGATCATCTGCTTATGCTTATAAGGTCGCATAAGCACCTCTGTTTGTACATGTGGTGTTCTAAAATGCTTGCTCAAGTTTAATCTAGATTATTTCGTGGTGAACATGCTCAAGTTTTATTGCAAACTCAAGTGTTGTGCTAATGTTGTCAGATCATGTTGGCCTACCGAGGACGTCGTCACGGGGCTATGGCGATGACGACGACATTGGGGCTGTGGCAACGACACAGGCTGCTGTGGCGACATCGACACGAGTCTGTGGCAGCGACGACGCCATCGACAAGAGGCTGCGGCGACGACGCCATAGACACGCGGCTGTGGCGACGGTAACATCGCGATGGCGAATCATTTGGACTATTGAATGTAATGGTGTATTTGGACTATTGAAGAATGACATGTATTATTGATTGATGTAATGGAGTATTGAATTGCTGGATAATGTCGTGTCTGAATGTATTAGATAAATAGATTAATAAATATGGTTTTGATTTTTTTTAATTCCTAAAATCTTACTACTGGTGAGCATCCGTGAAAGCCCGCCAGCGGTATGCCTTCTACTAGTGGCGGGTGTATGAGTATGGACGCTGTAACGCCCTAAGATCGGTACTATGCAGATTTGAGCGATTCCCGCCAAATCCGAATAATAACGATCCTAAAGGACGTCCACCAGGCATAACGTGCACGTCGTAACACACACGTTATGCGGGTGGAAATGTGATAACATTACAACAGTTCTCGATGGAACCCACAAAAGAACATATATACAACAACGACTCACCGAGTCAAGAGCAAAGATACAATACAAAGCTCCAAATAACAACGGAAGCAGGTAGCGTCCGGCTACGGACAAGAAAACAAATTGGACTAAGAGTCCTGAAGATAAACGAAGGCACCATATCCCTGCCCAGGCCAAGCCGGAGGGATTCCCAAGCTAACGTCGTCAGACTTCAAACCTGTTGGCTGCATTGGAATAGCAGCCCCGAAGGGGTCAGTACTAGTAGAAGTACTGGCAAGTAATACTCACAAGATATCAAAGCTGAAATTCCGGGGAAAGAGGGTTAGCGATTGAGGTGGCGGCAAGCAGTACTAACAACTTATAGAGACACGCTACAACTTTCGGCTAAAAGAGACAAGGTAAGAGAGCGCATAAGAAAAACCAACTATACTACTCACCAAACAAACCCGCCCTAAAACGACTCCCTCGTATTCTCGGCCCACGAGGAAGAAGTCCGGGCACTCACACGGTGGACAAGTTTTATGGGTTATTATTCAAGTGATCTATCTTACTAGTCAAGTTATAATCATTAGGTGCTAGTTGTCTATGATCTTTTTAGTCAGCGCATTTCTCCAAGTCGTCCATAACCGCGGACACGGCTTTTCGAAAAGATTTAACCCTGCAGGGATGCACCAATGAAATCACACGCATCGAAACTCTCGCTTAGAGGTGTACCGATGGAGGTTTCGACGCAATACTTCCCTTCACTACAAACAAGTCTAGGGAGCCACCTAGCTAGGACTGATCCACCTTGAGAGTCCGACCAAAGCTTCGAGGTGGGCCTAACCGTTGTGTGAACGGCTTCGGGAGGGAACACTCATACGATTGCCCCTCCTTCCACATGCGTTTAACGCATGGTCCGCAACATCTATCAAAACACCCGAACTACTTGTGGCATCCTGGACAAGTTTGAGGATCCGGTAATAGATTGCGGGGAGGCCCATAGAACTCCCACATGTGGTTAGTGCGCTCAGTTTTGGATCAGCGGAAAAGAACTCGGGTCCTAGGCGACACTAGCAGAACAAAACGCCACGATTGGCCTTCCGCCGGTGCCTTATCTTTAATTAAGTTATTCCCATCGCAACAGAAAACAAAGATTAACATTTTAGTTGAGCCTAGCTATCATATTACCAACAAGACTAGATAAAGAGAAAACAGGACTCAAGCAAAGCACCTAAGCATGCACTAGGACTCGCAAGGCTAACAAGATAAACAAGCAACAGGGTAATAGGATGTGGGGGTGGTGGCATATCATGGCTGCAAGGTAAACATGCAAATAGGATCGTGACACAAGCATTGTGATATAAGGCTAGCAAGGAACAAAAGATAGGATGACTAGGAGACAGAAAACAAGCAAAGATAGCAAGGGAGTATCACTTGCCTGCAATCCGGTAGAGGTAGCAGAACCTGTCGTTGCTCACATCAACTCAACGGCCTATCCCGAAGAAGCAATAAACTCTGGACAACGAAAAATATGCATTTTACTCTACGGCAAAAGAAGCGGCATGTTGATGACATGATGCATGACAAATTAAGGGTTGTCCAATTTTATTCCCTAACACATGGCAAAGCATTTAAATGGGATCGGTGCACAATATAGATGCACCGGACAAAACCCCATAATTAATTTGATTTAATTCGACTAAATGGATAAAGGTGTGAGGTTAATTAATGATGCATGATTTTATAAGATACACATATATATGGCATAGGGTTTAGGGTTGGGGTCACACATTGGAACGAGGATCTTCGGATTCGGAGAGAAGTAGTCGTCGTAGTCGAAGTAGTCGTTCATCCGGAGTCGGGGTAGTCGAGGTAGTCGACGTCGTGGAAGTAGTCGAAGTAGTCGTTCCGGTTGAAGTAGTCGAGGTAGTCGACGTCGTGGAAGTAGTCGTACTCGGGATGTCGGGGTTGCAGACCTTGGCGTTCCGTCTTCGGGGTCATCGGGGGAGTAGTACTTGTCGTATCCACACGATCGTCGTGGTTGGTTCACGGAGGGTCGGCCTTCACGATGCTTCACGACGGGAAACGGAGATCGGCTTCACGACGGGGAACGGGGATCGTCGGGGAACACGGCATCGGGAACAGGAGAATCCGTGCAGCGGCAACACGAAGACGTCGGGAAACGGTCACGAAGGCATCCACGGGGAACACTTCACGACGGGGAACGCGTCGGGGAAACAGGAAAAGCGGAACTCGGTTATCGGGGGAACGCGGCACGGAGGCGTGCAGCAGCAGTACGGAGACGGGCACGGCAACGGAGGACGTCCACGGGGCGACACGGCAACGGGAAAGAAGCCGGGTCCTTGCGGGCAAAACATCGAACATGTAGCATGCGCCGGAGACAGAGAACACGACTCGGACAAAGATCTGCACGGGCAAGGAACATGCAGCAGCAGCAGCAACTCATGCACAGCACGGGCACAAGCTGGAGGAGGGCCAAGGCGGTCGGGACAAGTGGAGCTCGGGGGAGGCGCAGGCCATGGCAGCAGGGGGAAGCAAGGGGCGACGGGGAGGAGCTGCAGGGAAGAGGACGAAGAGGCGGCCACGGGAGGAGGGAGGACGGACGAGGGCGCCGAGTCGGGGACAAGGAGGACGGAGGCGGGGTCGCACGCGCGGGCTGGAGGCGGCGAGCCGGCGGGAGGGGACGGCCGGTCGGGAACGGGCTCGAGGGAAGGAGGGAGCAGGCCGGGCGGGGAGGAGAAGTAGGGGAGCGGCTCCAGGGGAGGTCTGGCCGGAGGCGGGGAGCTCGGGAGTAGGGAAGAGGAAGGGGACAAGGGGAAGGGGCGCCGGAAGGGGGAGGAGCCGGGAGGAGGAGGCCATGGCGGTAGGAGGTGGAGGTTGACGGCCATGGAGAGGAAGGGAGCCGGGGTTGGGTGAGGAGAGAAGCGTGCGGGGAGCGCGGGGACGCGCGGGTCGAGCAGGGGGGTCGAGGGCCGCCGGGGTCGGGCCGCGGCGAGCCGCGGCGAGCAGAGGGATCTTGGGGAGCCGGGAGGCCGGAGCTTGGGGAGGACGACGCGAGGGAGGTGCCGGTGGTGAGGTGCGGGTCGGGGAGAGGATGAGTGGCCAGGAAAGGAAGAAGACAAGGTGAGAGAAAAGAAAAAAAAAAGGAAGAAAAAGAAAAGGAGTTACAGAAAAGGGAGAGGAGGGAGGAAAACAGAAAAAGGGGAGGTGGAAGGACTGATCCGCGAAAAGGAAAAACGAGGGGAGGGCGGCTGCAAAAAGGCAGGGGGTGGGAAAACAAAGCAGCCAGGGGAAACCCTAGGGTTTCAGGTTAGGTGGGCTTGGGCCGGTTTGGGCTACTCTCTCGCTCGCTCAAATTTATTTTTCTTTTGCAAATTAATTTTGGCAATTAATTTTTGAAAACGGAGACGACTGTCTCGGTAAAATATTTGCCGGCAAATTTTTTTTTGCAAAATAAAATAGGGTTTAATAAAAATAGTTTTCGCGGACAAAAACATGCGATGCGATGATGCTGATGTCATGATGATGCAGAAAGAAAAACAAACAAAAACTAATTTGGGGAAAAATCCCGAGGCATTACAGACGCCAGTGGTAACGCTACCGATGGCGAACGGTTTGTTCGCCAGCAAGAGACATTACCACTGGCCAGCCTGTAATGGTGGACGCTAGTTCGCCAGCGGTAGGCAAAACCTGTCCGCTAGTGGTAGGCATTCCCTACTAGTGTTTTGGACATGTGGACCCACATGAACACACTCCTATCACGCCAGTTTGGTCTACGCTTAGCACCCTTGGGACATGTGGACCCACACGTGTCTAATCCCATGTGTTGACCCACATGCAACTCTCCTTGCGAGATATATAGGTCTGCCGCTACAACCTTTGAGATATATGTCGTCCCACTGCAATACTCATAGCCATCTAGGTATACATCTATCACCTTTTTGTCATGTGGACCCACATGAAAACACTCCTATCATGCCAGCTTGGTCTACCCTTAGCACTCTTGGGACATGTGGACCCACACACGTCTAATCCTACCATCTTTGCGACATGTTGATCCGAATGCAACACTCCTATCTGACCCGTTAGGTCTACTCTTACCCCTTCAGGACATGTATGGACCCACATGCAACTCTCCTTGCGAGATATATAGGTCTACCCCTACAACCTTTGGGATATATGTCGTCCCACCGCAACACTCCTAGCCATCTAGGTATACATCTATCACCTTTTGGGCATGTGGACCCACATGAAATAGCCCAAAGACCTGATAGAAGAAATTAGACCATATGAAAACTGAGGTGCGTGATTGTTTGCAGGCGATTTTCATATTATGTGTTCGTCTTATTAGTGAATTTTCCTTTGTTTCCTTGATTGGAAGGATGCATGTCATTGTTTGGAAGGGAACTTACAATTGTGCTGAAAAGAACAATAGTGATTGTGCTGGTGATCATGATAGCATTGCTAGGAAGCTGAGTATGACCTGTTTTTGCAAACTGTAAATGATAAAACACTACAAGAAATATGTCAACTAGTGACCTTCTGTCAGTGACCCTAAAAAAATTGGTCATAGATCTGTGACTATTTCGAATCAGTTGCTCGCAGGCTGTTTTGAAGAGACTGAACCCGAAAACATAACGACCAATTTTATCAAAAAGGTCACAATCCATTTCAATAAAAAGGTCATAATGCAGACCGGCGTTATCTATGACCTTATTTCTAACAGCTTGCGACTAATTTAAATTGGTCATAACATCTATGACCAATCTATATGGTCGTAACGTTTGGTGAATTGGAAAAGTGGGCAGCCACCTCAGCAGGTCTCGCCTACGTGTCACTGTGGGTCCCGTCGTACCTCACCTGATATGTGGGTCCCGCCACACAAGCTACTGTTTTTTTGGTCATAGATGTCTATGACCAATTCCCAAAAAGGGTCACGTAGTTTCATTAGTGACCCTCATCTTTTGACCAACTGTTTTTTGTCACAAAAAGGTCACAAATGGAAAATCGTGACCTTTCAGTGACCAATATGGAGGGTCACTAGGTAGCATATTTCTTGTAGTGAAAAGGGCTAGTTAGGCAAAGCGTGAATGCCAAATAACAGCAATATACATAAGCAAAAATCCAGCATTTTCAATTTACCCGCACGCACACTGAGATATCATATTACATTGCCACCAACTGAACTAAATATTCATTTGCAAAAAAGAGTGAAACTCTGAAAGATATATGCATATGATTTCCGTTAACCACATGGTATCAAAAAAATTCACAACCCCTTTTTGTAGTATCTTGAAATTAGTACTTATAGAAATGGGGAAAGGAATAATATATATACTTTCAGTCATGTGTCACAACTAAATACATCAACTTCACTGACATATAAGAATGTGGGCTATGCTTGTATAACACGTTTTGGAAAACACTCCTATCACGCCAACCTGGTCTACCCTTAGCACCCTTGGGACATGTGGACCCACACACGTCAATCCCTACCATTTTGGGACATGTGGACCCACATGCAACACTCCTATCTAACCTGCTAGGTCTACTCTTACCACCTTCGGGACATGTGTGACCCACATGCAACTCTCCTTGCGAGATATATATGTCTGCCCCTACAATATTTGGGATATATGTCGTCCCACTGCAACACTCCTAGCTATCTAGGTATACTATCTATCACCTTTTGGGCATGTGGACCCACATGAAAACACTCATATCACCCCAGCTTGGTCTACCCTTAGCACACTTGGGATATGTGGACCCACACACGTCTACCCCTACCATTTTGGGACATGTGGACCCACATGAAACACTCCTATCTAACCCGCTAGGTCTACTCTTACCACCTTCGGGACATGTGTGGACCCACATGCAACTCTCCTTGCGAGATATATATGTCTGCCCCTACAACATTTGGGATATATGTCGTCCCACCTCAACACTCCTAGCCATCAAGGTGTACATCTATCACCTTTTGGGCATGTGGACCCACATGAAAACACTCCTATCACCCCAGCTTGGTCTACCCTTAGCACCCTTGGGACATGTGGACCCACACACGTCTACCCCTACTATCTTTGGGACATGTGGACCCACATGCAACACTCCTATCTGACACGCTAGGTCCACCATTACCACCTTTAGGACATGTGTGGACCCACATGCAACTCTTCTTGCGAGATATATAGGTCTGCCCCTACAACCATTGGGATATATGTCGTCCCACCGCAACACTCCTATCCATCTAGGTATACATCTATCACCCTTTCGGCATGTGGACCCACATGAAAACACTCCTATCATGCCAGCTTGGTCTACCCTTAGCACCCTTAGGACATGTGGACCACACACGTTTACCCCTACTATCTTTGGGACATGTGGATCCACATGCAACACTCCTATCTGAACCGCTAGGTCCACCCTTACAACCTTTAGGACCCACATTTAACTCTACTTGCGAGATATATAAGTCTGCCCCTAAAAGCTTTGGGATATATGTCGTTCCATCGCAACACTCCTAGCCATCTAGGTATACATCTATCACCTTTTGGGCATGTGGACCCGCATGAAAACACTCCTATCACGCCAGCTTGGTCTACCTTTAGCACCCTTGGGACATGTGGACCCACACACGTCTACCCCTACTACTCTTTGGGACATGTGGACCCACATGCAACACTCCTATCTGACCCGCTAGGTCCATCCATAGTCCTTACCACCTTTGGGACAGGTGTGGACCCACATGAAACTCTCCTTGCAAGATATATAGGTCTGTCCTTACAACCTTTGGGATATATGTCGTCCCACCGCCACACTCCTAGCCATCTAGGTATACATCTATCACCTTTTTGTCATGTGGACCCACATGAAAACACTCCTATCACACCAGCTTGGTCTACCCTTAGCACCCTTGGGACATGTGGACCCACACACATCTACCCCTACCATCTTTGGGACATGTGGACCCACACGCAACACTCCTATCTGACCCGCTAGGTCTACCATTACCACCTTCGGGACATGTGTGGACCCACATGCAATTCTCCTTGCGAGATAGGTCTGCCCCTACAACCTCTTGGGATATATGTCGTCCCACCGCAACACTCCTATCCATCTAGGTATACATCTATCACCTTTTTGTCATGTGGACCCACATGAAAACACTCCTATCATGCCAGCTTGGTCTACCGTTAGCACCCTTGGGCCATGTGGACAGGTTGGCCTAAAAACCCCTAGCCATCTTAGGGACTAGATAAAAAACCCCTAGCCATCTTTGGGACCAGGTCTGTCTAGGTATCATGCATGTGGGACGAGATCTAGCAGTTCTATCCATCGAGATCACCGTCTACCTTATATTGTGGTATTTGGATCCATCTACAGCAATCATAGCATTCAGGTCTACGTCTACCACCTTTTGTGACATTTGGACCCACATAAAACAGTCACTACCATCCGTCTAGGTCTAGCTGTACCAACTAGGTGACATGTGGACCCATGTGCGATAGTACTTTTGGCCATCTAGCTCCACTCCTAGCCATCTAGGTGTAACTGTACTAACTAGGTGACATGTGGACCCACAAGTAGCAGTCCTAACCATCGAGGTCAACATCTGCCATGTATTGTGGCATTTGGATCTTTCTGCAGCAATCATAGCATCCAGGTCTACGTCTACCACCTTTTGTGACATCTGGACCCACATAAACAGCCAGTACTATCCGTCGATGTCTAGATGTACTAACTAGGTGACATGTGGACCCATGTGCGACAGTACTTTTGGCCATCTAGCTCCACTCCTAGACATCTAGGTATAACCGTACCAAATAGGTGACATGTGGACCCACACGTAGCAGTCCTAGCCATCGAGGTCAACATCTACCATGTATTGTGGCATTTGGATCTTTCTACAGCAATCATAGCATCCAGGTCTACGTCTACCACCTTTTGTGACATCTGGACCCACATAAACAGCCAGTACTATCCGTCGATGTCTAGATGTACCAACTAGGTGACATGTGGACCGATGTGCGACAGTACTTCTAGCCATCTTGCTCCACTCCTAGACATCTAGGTGTAACCATACCAACTAGGTGACATGTGGACCCACACGTAACAGTCCTAGCCATTGAGGTCAACATATACCATGTATTGTGGCATTTGGATCTATCTGCAGCAATCATAGCATCCATGTCTACGTCTACCACCTTTTGTGACATCTAGACCCACATGAAAATTCACTACTATCTGTCTAGGTCTAGCTGTACCAACTAGTTGACATGTGGACCCATGTGCGACAGTACATCTGGCCATCTAGCTCCACTCCTATACATCTAGGTGTAACCGTACCAACTAGGTGACATGTGGACCCACACTTAGCAGTCCTAGCCATCGAGGTCAACATCTACCATGTATTGTGGCATCTTGATCCATCTGCATTAATCATAGCATCCAGGTATATGTCTACCACCTTTTGTGACATCTAGACCCACATAAACAGCCACTACTATCCGTCTAGGTCTAGCTGTACCAGCTAGGTGACATGTGGACCCATGTGCGACAGTACTTCTGGCCATCTAGCTCCACTCCTAGACATCTAGGTGTAACCGTACCAACTTGGTGACATGTGGACCCACACATAGCAGTCCTAGTCATCGAGGTCAACATCTACCATGTATTGTGGCATTTCAATCCATCTGTAGCAATCGTAGCATCCAGGTCTGCGTCTACCACATTTTGTGACATCTGGACCCACATGAAAAGCCACTACTATACGTCTAGATCTAGCTGTACCAACTAGGTGACATGTGGACCCATGTCACTACAAGAAATATGCTTACTAGTGACCTTTTCATAACGACCATGGGATTTTTGGTCATAGATCTATGACCATTCTGAACTAAATGGTCGTAAGGCATTTGGGAGCGTCCAAACCTTGAAAAATTACGACCAATTTTGCCAAGAAGGTCATAGTTTCGTAACACGAAATGGTCATAGATGGATAGCACCAGCTCACGAACTTATTTCTAGTCGATTACGACCAATTTAAATGGTCATGACATATAATAACAATATATTTTTGTGTATAAAGCGGTGACTGGATGGACACCTAAGCAATTCGCCTACGTGTCATGTGACGTGTCCATTTGCGTGGGGCCTACAAGTGAATTTGATATTCTATTATGGTGTCACTGACGGGTGGGGCCTACACGTCGTCCTGATATTCTACTAGGTTGTCACTGACGTGTGGGACCTACCTGCCATGGGGCTTGCCTACAAGGCAGGCGGGACCCACCACTGGTCTCACATGTGCGCCCCACCGACGTGGGTCCCATGTCAGCAGGACCCCACAACTAAGCCCACCGAAGAATTCAATTCTACAAAAATCCCACAACTAAGTCGACCAAACAAACAGAATTTAATTCTGCAAAAATGTGTGTTCGGGAGGGATCGAACCGGCGACCTTGCCTCAACTCCATCCTTCCATTGGAGCCGAACCAACACACTACAGCCACGTTTGTGTTATGTGAACCCGCATCACGCTCTTTAACAAGCAGATCCATTCCTGCAGTTTTGAAATGCGACTGGGCTTGGGCCTTGCTGGGACGACGCCACCTTTTTTTCTCTATGCCGGCTGGACTCTCTGAGTGGGCCAGCCGGTCGGCTTCAGCTACGCTGCTGGGTTGGGCCGACTCGAATAAAAAAAGCATGATACTTTTTGCAAATAATGGCAGTCTTATAAGTTATAACACTAGTTAAGTGTTTTATTAGACAAAAATATCTACTTGCCAATCTTAAGAGACCGTGCCATGGGGTCAGGGAAGAGGCTGGCCCAACCTGCAGAAAAAACAAAAGTAAGTAGATGGACGGTTGAGGGAAAATTTTGGAAACGACCGCGCGGCCTACAATTTTTAGATGGGCCAATAAATCCCCTTTCGAGGCGTAACCCTAATTCCCCACCCATTTTCTTCGTTCGCCGCCACCCCCTTCGATCCCGCCCCGTCCTCCCATCCCGTCGCCCCCGAGCTCACCACCTCCTCCGGCCTCCCCATTGACCTTCGATGCGAGCGTGGCGTCACCAGGGACGGGCCGTCGTCGTGGTCGCCGAGTGGGGTGTGGCGCACTAACACGTCGACAAAAGAGGGAATCCGCCACAAGGTATTCGTGGAGGCGTGCAAGAAGGTCCTGGCACTGCTCGCCGACCCCAGCCTCGCCTTCTCCCGCGACTACCTCGACATTTCCACATCCTCGGCGCCAACATCCCCACGCCGCCAATTCCAGCGCCGGCCCCAAGGTGCTTCCCCGATCTCCTTCCCTGTTATGACTCCGTTCCTTCTCTCAGTCGCTCTCTCTCCCTGTAGTCGCCACCAGATGCACTGGTGGAACCTGCGCCTCCTCGCTGCGTTGTGTCGCTATGGTGGTCTGGCAGTGGTGATATCGACCCGCCCATATAGATTGGCCGGCTGTGTCGTACATGGCGGCAGCGCTGCTGTGCCACTACACCGAGCCCATCTTCCAAGCTCTTCATCGGCTCCCCTGTGGAAGCACATTCTTCGTCCCCCCTCAGGTCCAACGGAACCCCTTGTCCGTCACTCCACCAGCAAGCTGCAAGGTGAGGCCATCTGATCCCTCCCCTGCTCGTGTTCTTGCATTTGCTTGCCTGTTTGTTGGTTACTAGTCAGTCTGCTGGAGTGGTAGCTCCAGGTCTGAAATTGATTATACACGTGCATGCATAAGTGTATCCTGATTGAGTGATCTCAGTGTGCGATTTCCCTAGCATGAGATATTTTTGGTAAGTTGTTCTTTTCAAAGGCGGCTCATGATCTCAGGTTGTCGGGTATCAGTGTAGAATTGCTGCTATGCTAGCTATGAGCTGTTAATTATCAATTTAATTGGTGAACTATATCGTCTGTGCTGTGCAAGATAAACAAACATTTAATTGTGATTCAATCATGCTCTTGGGAAAGTCTAATCTGATATAAATTAACATAGTTGTTTTGTTTACCTATTGCATATCATACACACCTATCTGCAGTTAAGTTTTGTTCTTGTGTACCTCTTTTCATTGGTTCCTCATAGTAACTCTGTCAGCATTTCCTCGCATATGATGTGTCCTGGCTCCTGTTAAACTTGTATCCATGAGTTGTTCATGAATTCTCAAGTGCAGATCTTATAGGGAAATGTTATTGTATTACCTAGTTTCTGAGATAAGAAATGCATCTGCTTGCATGCTTTGCTTTGAGAAAATGATCTTATTGGTCTAGTAGCTTGGGTACTATGAGATTTATTTTCTGCTAGCAGATGTACTGATATTGTGCCATGCAGCTTATTAGCTATGTGATTACCAAATGCCAGATTCACTAGTAAAAGATGTATTGTTTATCCGGGTGTTTACAATTGTAACTAGCATAAAGGTATTGTCAGTTACCCTTCAAGGTTGTGCTTTGTTCAACTATTATGTCTTATTAGTAATTTATATGTGATTTCAATCGACAGCAACCATATCCATTGTTGAGACTGTCTTTACTTTTAGCTCTACAGTACACTTCTAGCTCTCACACGGTGGTAAGCTTGGCTAGCCCCTCTGTCAAATCATGAAGAAGCAACTACGCTGGTCGGTAGTGTCCCTCGCCGTCCACCGCTGCCTCGCGACGTAGCTGGGCGTGGAGTGCCTGGCGCTGGGCATTGTCTCGAGCATGGACAAAGGAAGTAAGCACCTTTCTCTCTCTTTCCCTCTTCTTTAACCTGGTTGGCTCGGTTATGTGTTAAACTTAATGGGGGAATACGTGCTATGGTTCAATTTTGCGCGGGTTGTCGTGCTGGTCTACTGCTACTTTGCACTGTTGGTTATGTCAACAACTGTTTTAACGGGACGTGGACGCTATCGTCTGACGGTGGTGGGCGCATGATACGTCTCCGACGTATGTATAATTTCTTATGATCCATGCTTGTTTTCATACCATTTGCTACATGTTTTGTTTACATCTAATAGCATTTTTATGCATTTTTGGAACTAACATATTAACAAGATGCCCCAGTGCCAGTTCCTGTTTTCTGCTGTTTTTCCGTTTCAGAAAAGTACTTAAGGAAATATTCTCGGAATCGGACGGGACAAAAACCCAGGATCTTATAATTTCGTCACGCACACGGAGTCCAAAGGGGAGCCGAAGACGCACCCGAGGGCGACCACACCCTAGGGTGGCGCGTCCCACCTGTCTGCCGCGCCACCAGGTGGTGTGGCCCCCTCGGGCCTCCACCGACGCCACCCTTTCGCCTATATAATCCCCCCGAAGAGAAAACCCTAAGTACCTGATCAAAATTCCAGAAAAACATCCGTCGCCGCCGCCGTCGTCAACCCTAGTTCGGGAGGGTTCTGAAGCTCTTCCTGGCACCCTGCCGGAGAGGGAGATCATCGCCGGAGGGCTCTACACCACCATGCCCGCCTCCGGACAGATGTGTGAGTAGTTCATCCTTGGACTACGGGTCCATGCAGTAGCTAGATGGTAGTCTTCTCCTCTTGTGCTATCATGTTTAGATCTTGTGAGCTGCCTATCATGATCAAGATCATCTTATTGTAATGCTACATGTTGTGTTTGCTGGGATCCGATGAATAGAGAAGTACCTTGTGATGTTGATTATTGATATATCATGTCTATGTTATTTGTGATCTTGCATGCTTTCCGGTACTTGTAATTGCCTTGATCAAGTAGTTGCTTGTATCTCCAAGAGGGAGTATTTATGCTAGATAGTGGGTTCGGTCCCTGTGTGCCTTGGCTTGAGTGACAGAAACATATAAGGACGGGGTGTGCCGTTGCTACTAGGGAGTAAACTTTATGCACAGTTCTTCATGCAATTGTCTGTTGCTTGCAACATAATACTGGAGAGATTTTACGGTATGTTATCTCAAAGGTGGACTATTTAGGCATAGGTGTATGCTTGGAACAGCTATCTATGTATTTTGTCGTAATGCCCAAAGCATCTCATATAGACATCATCATCATCTGTATTATGCAATGTTCATGCGTTGTCATGCATTCTCTATCCTGTCAATTGCCCAGCTGTAATTTGTTACCCAGCATGTGTAGTATTTTATTTATGGAGAAGACACCACTAGTGAACTGTGGACCTCGGTCTATTCTTTTACATCTGCAATTAAATCAACTGCTCTACTGCTTTCATTTACTGCAAACAAGCTTCCTTCCACACATACATTTAATCCTTTGTATTCAGCAAGGCCGGTGAGATTGACAACCTCACTGCTTCGTTGGGGCAAAGTAGTTTGATTGTGTTCTGCAGGTTCCACTGTCTCCCCTGCAACAGCTCTTTTTCTGGCGTCATTGCAGTTGTGGACAACCTTCTGAAGCATTTCTCACTCTACTGGTTCGATAACCTTGGTTTCTAACTGAGGGAAAACTTGCTGCTGTGCTCCTCAAACCTTCCTCTTGGGGTGCCCAACGAAGCGTGATTGATTAACACCTCTCACGCTATCAAGCTCTTTTTCTGGCGCCGTTGCCGGGGAGTTAAGAGTGCTCAGTAAGAAGCTTCTCGAAGTACCAAACTTCTCACTCCTCCGTCAACAGCTCTTTTTCTAGCGCCGTTGCCGGGGAGTAGAGAAGCTTCTGCAAGGGGAGTCTCTCAGTTCCAATCTCTTTACTTTGTTTTAGTCTTGCTTATTATTATTACTTTGTCTTGTTTTGCTTTCTTATATCAAAAACACAAAAAAAATTAGTGTAGAATTTATCTTGTTGCTTTCCTATATCAAAAACCCAAAAAAAATTAGTTACTTGTTTAATCTTGTTCAATTCGGTTTACCTTGTTTTTTTTATCAAAAATGAGTACTGCTGAAAACACTAAGTTGTGTGACTTCACTAGTACTAATAATGATGATTTCATATGTACTCCTATTGCTCCACCTGCTGCTAAGACAGATTTTTATGAGATCAAACCTGCTTTGTTAAATCTTGTTATGAGAGAGCAATTTTCTGGTGCTAGTACTGATGATGCTGCTGCTCACCTTAATAATTTTGTTGAACTTTGTGAGATGCAAAAGTATAAGGATATGGATGGAGATATTATAAAACTGAAATTGTTTCCTTTCTCTTTGAGAGGGAGAGCTAAAGAATGGTTGTTATCTTTGCCTAGAAATAGTATTGATTCATGGACTAAATGCAAAGATGCTTTCATTGGAAAATATTATCCTCCTGCTAAAATTATATCTTTGAGAAGTAGCATCATGAACTTTAAACAAATGGATAATGAACATGTTGCTCAAGCTTGGGAAAGAATGAAATCTTTGATAAAGAATTGTCCCACCCATGGACTGACTGCTTGGATGATCATCCAAACCTTTTATGCAGGACTGAATTTTTCTTCAAGAAATTTATTGGATTCAGCTGCTGGAGGAACCTTTATGTCCATCACTTTGGGTGCAGCAACAAAGCTTCTTGATGATATGATGGTAAACTACTCTGAATGGCACACTGAAAGGGCTCCACAAGGTAAGAAGGTAAATTCTGTTGAAGAAACCTCTTCCTTGAGTGAAAAGATTGATGTGATTATGTCTATGCTAGTTAATGGTAAATCTTTTGTTGATCCAAATAATGTTCCCTTAGCTTCTTTGGTTGCCCGAGAAGAGCATGTTGGTGTGAACTTCATTAAAAATAACAATTTCAACAATAATGCCTATAGGAACAATTTGGTAACAACAACTATAAGCCATCTCCTCCTAATAACAATTATGGTTATGGTAACTCTTATGGTAATTCTTACAACAATAATAAGAGTGTTTCCTCTGATCTTGAAACCTTGCTAAAATAGTTTATCAACACACAAACCGCTTTTAACAAAACTATTGAGGAAAAGTTGGGTAAAATCGATGTTCTTGCTTCTAAAGTTGAAAGCCTTGCTCTTGATGTAGATCTTTTAAAATTAAAAGTTATGCCTAACAATGATAAAGAGAGCAAGCCCTTTGCTAAAATCAATACCATCCAAGTTAGAATTGATGACAATGTTAGAATGTTGGCTGAACTACATGCTAGGTGGGAAAGAGAAAGAGAAGCCACTAAAAAGAACAATATGGGTAAAGTTTACACCATCACCACCACTAGTAATGTTCAGGTTTCACATGATAACAAGTCTATTAATGATAATGGTAAAGTTAACAATGTTGGCAATGTTTCCACTTCTCATGAAAAACACTTAAAACTGCCAAAAGATACCAAAACTGCTAGTGATAAAGGAGCTGAAATTTTTCGAACTATGGGAGATCCTTCTTCCAATACTTTTGATGATAATGATTTTGATTTTGATAATTGCAATATCTCTGAAGTCATAATGTTCTTGCAAAAGCTAGCTAGAAGTCCTAATGCTAGTACTATAAACTTGGCTTTTACAAAACATATTACCAATGCTCTCATGAAAATTAGGGAAGAAAAGTTAAAACTTGAAGCTTCTATCCCTAAGAAATTAGAAGATGTTTGGGAACCCATCATTAAACTGAAAGTAAATGATTTTGATTGTAATGCTTTATGTGATCTTGGTGCAAGTGTTTCTATTATGCCTAAGAAATTCTATGATATGCTTAACTTGCCACCATTGGAGAGCTGTTGTTTGAACATTCATCTTGCTGATAATTCTACAAAAACACCTTTGGGAAGGCTTGATGATATTCATGTTATGGTTAATAATAACTTTGTTCCCATTGATTTTATTGTCTTGGATATTGAGTGCAAAGCTTCTTGTCCTATTATTTTGGGAAGACCTTTTCTTCGAACTATTGGTGCTGTTATTGATATGAAAGAGGGCAACATTAGATATCAATTCCCTCTTAATAAAGGTATGGAACACTTCCCTAGGAAGAGAATGAAGTCACCTTTTGACTCTATTGTTAGAGCAAATTATCGTTTTGATGCTTCTTCTTTTGGAAATACTTGATGTTCACTTTCTGCGCCTAGCTGAAAGGCGTTAAAGAAAAGCGCTTATGGGAGACAACCCGTCATTTTATTTTCAGTATCTTTTCTTTTATTTGAGTCAAGAAATTTGTTTACTTCTGTAGCAACTTCTTTGTATCTTTATTTTCTTGCAATGTTGTGCCAAGTAAGGTCTCTAGTAGAAAGTTTTTGCTATATTTGGATTTCTACACAGGAAACAGATTTCTGTCTGTCACCGTTAAATTCGTCATTTAATCCAGAAGCAACTAAATGCTTTGAAATTTTGTGTGCTGAATCTTCATATATGTATGCAACTTTCTCTAGTACAGTGATTTTCGATTTGAGCAACTCTAGTGCCTCGAAAAAATTCGTCTTTACAGACTGTTCAGATTTTGACAGATTCTGCCTTTTATTGTGCATTGCTTCCTTTGCGATGTTTATTTGGATCTTTTTGATTCTTTGAGCATCAGTGGCTGTAGCTAATGTTATAATGCATTAAGGTGTGCTTGTGTCACAGTAGAATATGTGAATTTTTGGTTTATGCACTAACCCTCTAATGAGAATTACTTTGAGTTTGATGTGGTGGAAGTTTTCAAGTAAACAAAAGGGACGATATGATGAGATCAAGAAGAGTGAAAAGCCTAAGCTTGGGGATGCCCCGGTGGGTCATCCCCAGCAAATTCAAGAAGATTCAAGCATCTAAGCTTGGGTATGCCCAAGGCATCCCCTTCTTCATCGACAAAACTATCCGGTCATCTCTAGTGATACTATATTTTTATTCCACTACATCTTATGTATTTTGCTTGGAGCGTCTGTTTTTATTTTGAGTGTGTGTTTTAGTTTGCTTAAATAAGTTGGATCCTAGCATTCTTGTGTGGGAGAGAGACACGCTCCGCTTTTTCATATGAATACTCTTGTGCTTCGCTTATATTTGTTGAGTATTCTTAGCTACTGTCTGTTTTCTAGTAAGCTCTCGCTTTTAGCATGTTATCTTGTTTAGAGCTGCTAGTTCTTTGTGTTAAGCTCTCTTGTGTTTAACTCTTATTTGTTAGAGAGTTGTTTTAGTTGATTGGTTGATGTGTTAGATTGGAAAATGCTATGCTTGCGATAGTGGTATGAAATAGAGAAAAGCTGCATAGTCTTATAGACCATTGTGTAGATAACTTGCTCCTCTTCAATTGTTTTGAGGTATTAAAATAACTAATGGTTAAAATTTGTTGGCTAATGTTGTTAAGAGCTGATTAGTGAAGATGTGTTAGTAGAGCGTGGAGCCATACTTTTCTGAACTAAAAACAACTTAAGTCAATAGTGCTTTAGTGTCGTGATTTCCTCTTAGTTGAAAAGAAGTTTCTAATGGTATAGTTACTGCAACGGTCGGGGAAGCCAACGGGGCACTTGTGTCGCCGCCACGATCCCTCTCGGGGTGTCTCTAACCATTTGTGAAACTTTGATACTGTTAGTTGTTTGCATTATACAACATGCTATGTGAGTTTTTGGTTTTTGGCACTTCCACCTCCATATTTTGCTAGCCTCTTTGGTACTTTGCATTGCCCTTTTTCACATTGAGATTGGTGCATACTTCGCAAGTACATCCAACCCCGTGGGAGATCTTCATCTTGTTCTCCTACACATAAGCCAACTATCTTCCTCAAAACAGCCACCATATCTACCTATCACAGCATTTCCATAGCTGTTCCGAGATACATTGCCATGCAACATCCATCATTTACATTACATGACTTCATGTCATTTTTACTTCATTGCCATATAGTATTGCTTGACCATTTGAGTTAGTGTGATGCGTGGTTTTCCACATGTGTTACATCTTTTCCACACTACGCTCGGTCTTGCATATCCACCATACACCATGTCTTAGTCTTTGAGTTTTGAATACACCAAAAAGTGTGATGATCATCTTGTAAAATAGAGTGTTGCCTCTACCTGTGAGCATATTGAAAAGAGTCCAAAGTGGCCAATCAAAAGAGTCCAAAAGAGACCAATGAGAGAAAAATATAAAGAGCCACAAAGGCCTCAAAAAGCAAAAAGCAAAAAAAAGAGAAAAAGAAAAAAGAATATAAAATGAGAGAGGGGGCAACACTACTATCCTTTTATTCCACACTTGTGCTAGTAGCACCTACATCATTGTAGTGAGTTTTCATGCTTCATTAGTATAACTATGTGGGGACCAAACGTTATAGAACTTGGCTTGTATATTCCAACGATGAGCCTCCTCAAGTGAGCTCTAGGTCTTCATGAGCAAGCAAGTTGGATGCACCCCCACTAGTTCCATTGGAGAGCTTCCATTCATATAGCTCTATGTGCATCCGTTGCATGGCAATCACTACTCCTCATTCAGTGTCTACTACGGGACTTCCTCTTGTCTTGTGGTTACCTCTTTCACGGTTTGAGCCTTTCTTTTTGGCCTTCCAAACCCCCATTATTATTCTCTTTGCCATAACCTCATGGTGCCAAGCCTTCTTCTTGCTTCTATTAGTTGAGTGGACTACATAACAGTTGATAAGTTAAGTGGATGGATTAAGGACACTTGACTTGAGCTTGGCTATTTCTATTATTAACTGAATTTGATGCTTTGAAGATTGATTGACATTTTACATTGGAGACACAATTTACTATTCTTCTTTCTAAACCTTATGTATGATTCCTAGTCTCCAACACGCTGATTCATGAAAAGTTCTAGCTTCTTTTAGCTAGCATTTGTTAATCATTGTTTGCTTAATGTCAACTATAGACAATTGTTTTGGATCACCTTATTCACATCATGTGTTTCGCATTACTATGTTGATCTAGATTGTGAGTTTGCATGTCTCCTAAGAAATTATTTGTTATCGTTCTACCTCCTCGAGGACGAGTAGAACTAAGCTTGGGGATGCTGATACGTCTCCGACGTATCTATAATTTCTTATGATCCATGCTTGTTTTCATACCATTTGCTACATGTTTTGTTTACATCTAATAGCCTTTTTATGCATTTTTGGAACTAACATATTAACAAGATGCCCCAGTGCCAGTTCCTGTTTTCTGCTGTTTTTCCGTTTCAGAAAAGTACTTAAGGAAATATTCTCGGAATCGGACGGGACAAAAACCCAGGATCTTATAATTTCGTCACGCACACGGAGTCCAAAGTGGAGTCGAAGACGCACCAGAGGGCGACCACACCCTAGGGTGGCGCGGCCCACCTGTCTGCCGCGCCACCAGGTGGTGTGGCCCCCTCGGGCCTCCACCGACGCCGCCCTTTCGCCTATATAATCCCCCCGACGAGAAAACCCTAAGTACCCGATCAAAATTCCAGAAAAACATCCGTCGCCGCCGCCATCGTCAACCCTAGTTCGGGAGGGTTCTGAAGCTCTTCTCGGCACCCTGCCGGAGAGGGAGATCATCGCCGGAGGGCTCTACACCACCATGCCCGCCTCCGGACAGATGTGTGAGTAGTTCATCCTTGGACTACGGGTCCATGCAGTAGCTAGATGGTAGTCTTCTCCTCTTGTGCTATCATGTTTAGATCTTGTGAGCTGCCTATCATGATCAAGATCATCTTATTGTAATGCTACATGTTGTGTTTGCTGGGATCCGATGAATAGAGAAGTACCTTGTGATGTTGATTATTGATATATCATGTCTATGTTATTTGTGATCTTGCATGCTTTCCGGTACTTGTAATTGCCTTGATCAAATAGTTGCTTGTATCTTCAAGAGGGAGTATTTATGCTAGATAGTGGGTTCGGTCCCTGTGTGCCTTGGCTTGAGTGACAGAAACATATAAGGACGGGGGAGTGCCGTTGCTACTAGGGAGTAAACTTTATGCACAGTTCTTCATGCAATTGTCTGTTGCTTGCAACTTAATACTGGAGAGATTTTACGGTATGTTATCTCAAAGGTGGACTATTTAGGCATAGGTGTATGCTTGGAACAGCTATCTATGTATTTTGTCGTAATGCCCAAAGCATCTCATATAGACATCATCATCCTCTGTATTATGCAATGTTCATGCATTGTCATGCATTCTCTATCCTGTCAATTGCCCAGCTGTAATTTGTTACCCAGCATGTGTAGTATTTTATTTATGGAGAAGACACCACTAGTGAACTGTGGACCCCGGTCTATTCTTTTACATCTGCAATTAAATCAACTGCTCTACTGCTTTCATTTACTGCAAACAAGCTTCCTTCCACACATACATTTAATCCTTTGTATTCAGCAAGGCCGGTGAGATTGACAACCTCACTGCTTCGTTGGGGCAAAGTAGTTTGATTGTGTTCTGCAGGTTCCACTGTTTCCCCTGCAACAACTCTTTTTCTGGCGCCATTGCAGTTGTGGACAACCTTCTGAAGGATTCCTCACTCCTACTGGTTCGATAACCTTGGTTTCTAACTGAGGGAAAACTTGCTGCTGTGCTCCTCAAACCTTCCTCTTGGGGTGCCCAACGAAGCGTGATTGATTAACACCTCTCGCGCTATCAGCGCACTACACCGCAACCACATCCACGACGTTGTTCTGCTTTAGCTAAAATTCTGCCGTATGTGCTCCTTTTGTCCTACAGACTCCTCGTGCATTTTGTGCTAGTCATTCTTGATCATGGCGACATGTTTGTATGCCATGTGACCCTTGAAGTAGTAATAGAATTTTAAAAGTACAACACATATTCTAAATTTGTAATAAAATTTTAGAAGTACAACACATATTCTGTTCAAATTTTACTGAAAAATGTTCTAGTCATAATGGAAAGAACAATCTTCTCATGGTATGTGTCTACACTAGATTACTCCTACTGTGATGATGATGTGTCTGATGATAGACACCTTGCAACTAGCCACACACGTATTGATAGTTTTTTGAGACATCATGTATTTTGATAATGGTTACTGCTAGTAAACCAATGATCACCTGATTGTTAATTGTGCCACATGCATGGGCACCTTAGTTCCCTGTGCTAAATGAATTTCTCCCTCTGTTTGCATTCAGTGATGTCATTTCTTGCTGCAAAGACTAAGGCAAACCATGACTCTTATTTTGGTTTGAATGCTGCCAGTGCCCATGTGATGAAATGATCTACGGACAAGAAGCCGCAGCAGGTGTCAACCTCTCTGAGTTGGAGAACCTCTTTTGTTCCTGAAAGTAATGAAGCCCTTGAGTCTAATCCTATTGGCAAGGGTAGGCCTGACAAATGTAGTTGTCAACTCGCAGGTTCTGTTGTGTGTGTTATATTCATGTGACAGAAGAGATCACACTGAAGCATTCTATGTTATTTGAATCTGGAATATGATGTGAACCTGGAATATGATGTGAGTTATGTGATGATATGTTCTGTGATGATTTAAATTCCTAGAATATGTTCTGTAATTGAAATTTACTACAATTCGAATGAATTCAGTTGAATTTCTCTGTATATGGATTTGAATTTGGGCTATTTCTATGAAGCAAGGCTTGGCACATACGGACTGGGCTGAATGAATTTTCACGAAATAATTGGGCTGTAATATGAGGCCTCTACGCAACTAACATTGGACCCATTCTGTAACCAAATAAATAAAATTTCGAAATTAGTGGACTGAAAATTAGGCAAAAAAAAAGCTAAAATGTTGACGCGAGCAGAAAGTAGAGAAAATAAAAACCTATATGGGCTGAATTGTTGGGCTTGGCCCAGCTGGATGACCACAATGAACTGGGCTGATTTTTTTCTATGACTTTTTCATTTGGTCACAATTTTGCCACGTAGGATTTGACGTGACCACGACAGCCAACGCATGACCAAAAAATTTAGTCATAAAAGTTATGACCCTCTAATTTGGTCATAGACGGTTATGACCTTTCCACCAAAAAGGTCATGATCAACCGTTTTAGTCGCTCGGTATGTGACCATCAGTTTCTGGTCACAAAGGGGTCATGAATGAAACTTTGTGACCTTCTAGTGACCAAAATGGAGGGTCAACAGTCAGCATATTTCTTGTAGTGTGTGTGACAGTAATTCTAGCAATCTAGCTCCACTCCTGACCATCTAGGTATAACCTTACCAACTAGGTGACATGTGGACCCACACGTAGCAGTCCTAACCATCCATCGAGGTCAACATCTACCATGTATTGTGGTATTTGGATCTATCTGCAGCAATCATAACATCCAAGTCTACGTCTACCTCCTTTTCTTTTTTATTGGTAGATTCAAATATAGAAAACAAAATATGTTTTGAATCAAGCGTCAAAATCAAAATATGTTTCCACGGTTAAACTAGTCACGTTGAGATCTACAAAACTATATCTCATGTTGATATGTTTTGATGAATTTTTTTTGCACTGCCTGCAGTACATAGGTTGCACTGTCTATGGGTTTGCACTGCACTGACTATTTTTCGCACTGTTTTTTTGGTTGCACTGCCTGTGATGCACCGATGCACTGCCTTCGGATGTCTTGTCGCGATCGCCTATATTTGCACTGCCTTCCGGTGCAACGATGTACTACCGTTCTAATGTCCTATCCTGAGCGTATGTGTTGCACTGCCTTCCGGTGCACCGATGCACTGCCTGCCTTCGGATGTTCTGCCTTGAGTGTATGTGTCGCACTACCATTCAGTGCACCGATGCACTGCCTTCGGATGTTCTGCCCTAAGCACATATATAGCACTGCCTTCCGGTGCACTGCCTTCGAATGTCCTGCCATGAGCGTATGTGTTGCATTGCCATCCAGTGCACCGATGCACTGCCTTCTCGTGCACCAATGCACTGCCTTATAATTTGGACGCAGCCCATAGCTCACGCTACGACAGATGCATCGACGAAATATTGGGGATAATGACAAATGCACCCCTTCGACATCTTTATTAATATGTTTTCTCTCTTTACACTGTTTTTGGATGTCCTGCCATTAGCATCTGTATTCCACTGCCTTCCAATGCACTGATGCACTGTCTTTAGATGTACTGCTATGAGCGCATGTATTATACTGCCTTAATATTTTTTCTCGTTTTTCTTTTCTCTTCTTCTCAAATATTTGTTTAAATACGCACGCATCAATTAATTCAGCTAGCTAGCTACACAGCGCGTGTCGATAACGATCGGATCAGCTAGCTAGCTTTGCTCTCGCGTGCATGGTGCAGCGGCGCAGTGCAAAGTTTTGATCGATATCGATCCCCTCGCGGTCGCGGGCCAGCAGCTGCCTGCTCTGCGTCGAAGGAAAGGAAAATGAGCAACGTCGCTCATGCGAGAGCCTGACACGTGCCACGTGCCACGCGCACAGTGCACGCTTGCGGTGTCGCGACCTCCCGCGCGCTTGGTGAAGGACGCCCTTACCACAGTCACTCTCTTCTTGTTTTTTCTCTTTCTTTTCTCCTTTAGGCCTTGTTTGTTACTAGAGTATTATAGGGGATAGGTGGGGATAATCCTCTAGTGGATTGGGTGAAACCCTAAACTTTACCCAATCCCCTAGGGGATTGGGGATCCAATCCACTAGGTAAGGGTAGTGTATTGAATCCCCTGGAGGATTGAGAAAAATGAAATAGAGTTTGGGATTTGTGGGGAAAGGTGGGGATAGAACAAACGATGTTTTGGGATATGTGGGGATTTAGGGGTTTGACCGGGATAATCCCCACCAATCCCTAAAAAAACTCTAGAAACAAACAGAGCCTTATTAAGCGGGGACGGAGATAGGCGTGGAGGTGTGGACATGTATAGGTATGCCGCGTAGAAATACGAGTACCTCTCGTCCAAACGAGCCGAAAGGGCTCTATACCGTGGGTTTCGACCGGGTTTTGGATAACCCAGATAACCCAGGTGAGATCCAGGTTCAAGTCTCCGTAGCCATCAATATTTGATGCATCTTTTCCCATTAGTCTGCTCGGCCAAACTGCACTATGTGTATATAGGTTTTGATTCTAAACTAATTACAAATAGAGGCGTAGCCCAATGGTTCCCGGTAGCCACATATTTCTGTTTTTTTTTTTCCACGGTCCGGCTCGGTGCGATATTATCCAGACTTCTAGCTAGGCTCAGCTCAGGCTCGGCTCGTGTCGAACTGAGTTGGCTTGGCTCCTTGTGAGATTAAATCCTAGCCCTCCTTGTGTTTCTGCTCAAGATACCCCTTCATCTTGGGGGTCTATGGAAGCACTACCCAATTATTATGACGGTATTATCGTGGCGACCAATATTTATCACATATACTACTACAACCAACTAGTGACATGATAATAAGGTTCCCGCGCATATTCGGATCTTCCCATATTTTTCTTTCGTTGAGAAAGTTTAAGATATAAGCTGATGATGTCGACTGATCTCACGCTAATCTATGGTGATGGTGGGCCGATACGCAGATTATGCTGCCATCCATGCCGGGTAAAAACATCTCTCGCCACTTGCTCCAACCGCAAGCAAATCTCTGTAAGCAGGTCTCGGTGCACCGGACGCTGAAGAATAGACCACTCCCGGAAATAATGAGCACAACAGAAGATCACCTGCATAAGATAAGACAATTTAGCGTTAAAAACTCTGTCATTTCTACATAGCCAAAGTGACCATAATAATGCAATCACTCCCACCCAAAAATGTTTTATAAACGTGTGATCAATACCATTGCCAAAAATATTCGCAACGGAGCTCGGTGGATACAAGTTCGAAGCCACTTGGATGGCAGACCATATAGAACACGCAAACTGACATTCAAAGAACAAATGCTTGATAGTCTCATCGTGATGACAGAACATGCATTTTTGTACTCCCTTCCCAGTTACACTTTGCCAGGTTATCTTTAGTTAGAACTACTCCCCTACAGAAGTACCAAGTGAAGATTTATTTAATATCGGCATGACTGACATTTGATTTGCCCGCTTCAATCTTTATTACCTGTAGCATTGTCAAGCATGATGATGATAGATTGTAGACCATCACGAGCAGTTGCTGTCAACAAGTATGTTAACATTACCGTGAGTCTCAATCAATTATATGCTTGTTCGGAACATGATCAAAGAAAAATCGGTTAACGAAAGATCATCTACAATTGGTTGAACCGAATGTGATCTTACTATTTTCAGCAGGTATAAAAAACAAGCTTTTGATTTACTGCCATTTCGAGGGCCGAAAGTCTACTGTTTTTAAAAGTAGTTGACAAATCCATTCGAATCTACATCCAATGAATACAGTGTATTGTGCGTTCACACTTTGATCGATTGTTTTATTAAAGCTGTTGCCGATAAGAGCTGTTGTAGAGATAGTAACTTGGTCTAAATATTAGAAACTTCTCTTGGGGTTGATGGTTGTGCTCCAATTATTCTTGACACTTGGTCCAAATATTCCCATTCACAGAAACTATTGACACCATGAGTTCTGCTGTTGTAGAGTTCTCCAATTGAACTTAACATTTTTTCATGCAAGTTGTGCTAGAGGGAATATATGTATATAAATATCCTTATACATGAATAGTTAAGCTGTTTGGCCTTTACAATTACTATGACGGTATTATTGTGGAGCCCAATATAATGTCTTTTTCGCATATACTACTAAAAACTAGTGGTAGATTGGCAAAGTCCCGGCGCATATTCGGATCTTCCCATATTTTTCTTTCGTTGAGAAAGTTTAAGATATAAGCTGATGATGTCGACTGATTTCACGCTAATCTATGCCAGACTAGACCTATGTGAGCTGTGATTGGCCAGACATGTTGCGATTTGCAAACAAGATATGGAGGAAAGAACATTACTAACCCGATCTGGCAAAATATTTCACAAATCCATTCTTGTATTGATAACTCATCGCAAGCTTGCATGTTCAGGTACAATTTCCTCCGTTCAGGTATATTCGCAGCATAACCATGATCGATATGGGTTCTGTAGCTTTCTTTGCCAAATTCTATATTGAAACTTGAAAGTCAAAACAGATAAACAATAGATCAACATGTAGCCCAACAGAGCTAATTGCCAGAAATGCATTGGACCTTTGAATTCGTCTAATTACTACTTTTATAAGTTGTGCAACATAGGGTATTTTATACTTCTTGTAACTAGCCAACTTCCACCCTGCAGCGTGCCTGCCCTATATATAGTACCAGCGTCCAGCGGCAATGGAAGAAAACACACAGCAAGAGAGCAAGAGAAGAAGTAGAGCGGGAGCAGTACTGATCATCGGCCATGGCGGGTGAACAGCTCAACGTGCTGAAAGCGCTGGACAGCGCCAAGACGCAAGTGTACCATTTCACGACCATCGTGATCGCCGGTATGGGCTTCTTCACAGACGCCTACGACCTCTTCTGCATCTCCCTTGTCACCAAGCTGCTCGGCCGCATCTACTACACCGACCCTGCCGTTGACGCGCCCGGCCACCTCCCGACCAACGTGGCGGGTGCTGTCAACGGCGTAGCCCTCTGTGGCACCCTCGCCGGCCAGCTCTTCTTCGGCTGGCTCGGCGACAAGCTTGGCCGCAAGAGCGTCTATGGCTTCACGCTCATCCTCATGGTCATATGCTCTATCGCCTCCGGGCTCTCCTTCGGGCACACGGCCAATGGCGTCATAGGGACGCTCTGTTTCTTCCGCTTCTGGCTCGGCTTCGGCGTCGGCGGCGACTACCCCTTGTCGGCCACCATCATGTCGGAGTATGCTAACAAGAAGACCCGCGGCGCCTTCATCGCCGCAGTCTTCGCCATGCAGGGCTTCGGCATCCTGTTCGGCACCATCATCACCATCATCGTCTCGGCGGCGTTCCGGCATGCGTTCCCCGCGCCACCCTTCTACGTTGACGCTGCGGGGTCCATCGGGCCGGAGGCTGACTACGTGTGGCGCATCGTCGTCATGTTCGGCACCATCTCGGCAGCGCTAACCTACTACTGGCGCATGAAGATGCCGGAGACGGCGCGGTACACGGCGCTCATTGCCCGCAACATGAAGCAGGCCACGGCGGACATGTCTAAGGTACTGAACAAGGAAATCACGGAAGAGGAAGCCCAGCGCCAGGTGTCCACCGGCGACACCTGCACTAGTGGAAACAGGGGCTTCGGTTTGGCCCTTCCGTCCCGGTTCCCTTACGGACCGGTACCAATCGTGGCACTAGTCCCGGTCATTGGTCCCAGGGCGCCCGCCAGGACCAGTCCCGGTTCGTAGGGGACCTACCGTCCCGGTTCGTGTTACGAACCGGTGACAAAGGGATGCGGGAGGAGGCGACAGAGGTGGGACCAGCCCGGACAATGCACTGTCCCGGTTCTATTTACAGACCGGGACTAATGGAGTGACTTTAGTACCGGTCCTTGTTACGGACCGGGACTAAATATATTCTATATCATCTTCCACCCCCCGACCCGGCCGTGGCCAGGCCGTGGCCATTTTTTAGCTCCGGGTTCATCTCCATTTTCTTAACCCTTGCTCCTCCCAACCACGAGTTCGGCCCCTATTTTCTCCACCATTTGTCAAGTTTGGCGGCACCTCATCTACCCGACGGTTAGCACTCCGGTGTTCCTTTTTTAGCTCATTTTGGTGCTACTTAGCAAATTTTATTTTTCTAGTGCTAGCAAGGTGTTTGATGAAATGCCTAAGTAAGAGATTTCATTTTTTTTACATGCAATTTTAGCTCAAATTAAAGTATAATGTATTGGGTTTACAGTTGTCCGGTGACCATCTTTACCATCGTCGATCGCCCGCGCCATCCCGTCGCCGGCACCTCCTCGGTGAGTCTTGTTTTTATCCCTTTTTAACTTATTGATATACTTTAGATGCATGTATATTATCTTACTTTTTTTATATGTATAGTGTGTCATGGTTTTGATATCCGTCCCCGTCGGTCCTCGTCCGGTCTATAACGATCCGGATGTCGTTGTTGAACCGGAAATTCCAACCGACCCTATCATCGAGTTTTTTGAAAATGAAATTAATGATTTTAAAGCAAAACTGGAAAGAAGTGAAAATCTCCGTCTCCAAACCCTAGAAGAGAAGATGAAATTGGAGCTCCATATTGCCGACATCGTCGATGAGCACAAGATCAAGATGGATGCAATGCGCTTGAAGATTAGAAAAATTAGAAATTATGCCATTCATAAAGAGGCTTGGTATCATTATGGTGTTGGTTCGATAGTTACCATAGTTGTGATTTTTATCGCATTTGTTGTTGGGCTTAAATTCTTTAGATAGTTGTATGTTAGTTTGAACCAATGTATGTTTGTGAGACTATATGTATTACATTTGGTTATTTGCTCTACTTTGGTTTGAATGTGATGAACTTATATATTAATTCACTTTATCACTGTTATATATTGAAGAAATAGTGTTAATGGTTTTTTATATTTTATTTATATAATGCAGATGAGTCAGATGAGTCGGCAATGGATGTACAGTGACCGACGTTATCCCGACTTTATTAATGGCATGCATTATTTTCTCCAAGTGGCTGAGAAAAACAAGCCGCCAAATGGTTTTATTTCATGTCCATGTAGTGTCTGCAAGAATACTCAGGACTACTCTACCTCACAAACCATTCACGTCCACCTGTTGAAGTCCGGTTTCATGACCGGTTATAATTGTTGGACCAAGCATGGAGAAAGAGGAGTTATAATGGAAGACAATGAGGAAGAAGAGGATAATGACAACTATCCTATGTTCACTGATCACGGTGGTACATCAATGGGGGAAGATGAAGCTGAAAAAGAGCCCATTGTTGATGAGCCCGATGACGATCTTCGTCGGGCCATTCTTGATGCGAAGATAAACTGTGGAAGTCAAAACGAGAGGTTGAAGTTGGAGAGAATGTTAGAGGATCACAACAAATTGTTGTACCCAAATTGTGAAGATGGGCAGAAAAAGCTGGGCACCACACTGGAATTGCTGCAATGGAAGGCAGAGGAAGGTACTTCTGACAAGGGATTTGAAAAATTGCTGAAAATAATAAAGAAGATAATTCCAAAAGATAACGTATTGCCCCCCAGTACGTACGAAGCAAAGAAGGTTGTCTGCCCACTAGGATTAGAGGTGCAGAAGATACATGCGTGCATCAATGACTGTATCCTCTACCGCGGCGAGGAGTACGAGAATTTGAATGCATTTCCGGTATGCGGTGCATTGAGGTATAAGATCAGGCGAGATGACCCTGGTGAAGTTGAGGACGAGGCGCGCCCCAGGAAGAGAGTTCCTGCGAAGGTGATGTGGTTGCTCCTATAATACCACGGTTGAAACGTTTGTTCCAAAACAAAGAGCATGCCAAGTTGTTGCGATGGCACAAGGAAGACCGTAAGAAAGACGTGATGCTCAGACACCCTGCTGATGGGTCGCAGTGGAGAAAAATTGACAGAGAGTTTCCGACATTTGCAGATGACGCAAGAAACTTAAGATTTGGTCTAAGTACAGATGGCTTTAATCCCTTTGGAGAGCAGAGCTCCAGTCATAGCACCTGGCCTGTGACTCTATGCATCTATAACCTTCCTCCTTGGTTGTGCATGAAGCGGAAGTTCATTATGATGCCAGTACTCATCCAAGGCCCGAATCAACCCGGCAACGACATTGATGTGTACCTGAGGCCATTAGTTGAAGAACTTTTACAATTGTGGCGCGAAGAAGGTATACGTGTTTGGGATGAGCATAAACAAGATGAATTTGACCTACGAGCATTGCTGTTCGTGACCATCAATGATTGGCCAGCTCTTAGTAACATATCAGGACAGTCAAACAAGGGATACAATGCATGCACACACTGTTTAGGTGATACTGAAAGTATATATCTGGGAAACAAGAATGTGTACCTGGGGCATCGTCGGTTTCTTCCGGAAAGGCACAACGTAAGAAGGAAAGGCAAGCATTTCAAAGGTTTGCCAGATCACCGGCCAAAGCCTAGACGGCCTACTGGGGATGTTATATATGATATGGTAAAGGATTTAAAAGTAATCTTTGGAAAGGGTCTTGGCGGACAATCTGTTCCAAATGATGCTGACGGACACGTGCCGATGTGGAAGAAGAAATCTATATTCTGGGAGTTACCCTATTGGAAAATCCTAGAGGTTCAGTCTGCAATCGACGTGATGCACGTGACGAAAAATCTCTGCGTGAACCTACTAAACTTCTTGGGCGTGTATGGGAAGACGAAAAATACACCGGAATCACGGCTGGACCAGCAACATTTGCACGAACGAGACAACCTGAATGCAGAGAAGTATCAAGGTCCTGCCAGCTACGCTCTTACCAAAGAAGAGAAGAAGATCTTTTTTGAAGTACTAAACAGTATCAAGGTCCCGTCAGGCTTCTCGTCGAATATAAAGGGAATAATTAACATGACAGAGTTGAAGTTTCAGAACCTAAAGTCTCATGACTGCCACGTGATTATGACACAATTACTTCCGATTGCACTGAGGGGGCTCCTGCCGGAAAATGTTCGAGTACCCATTGTTAAGCTATGTGCATTCCTCAATGCAATTTCTCAGAAGGTCATCAATCCAGTAACTCTGCCGGATTTACAGAAGGAAGTGGTCCTATGTCTTGTCAGCTTCGAGTTGGTGTTCCCACCCTCCTTCTTCAATATTATGACGCACCTCATAGTTCATCTAGTCGAAGAGATTTTCGTTCTCGGTCCCGTATTTCTACACAACATGTTCCCCTTTGAGAGGTTCATGGGAGTCCTAAAGAAGTACGTTCATAACCGTGCTAGGCCAGAAGGAAGCATATCTAAGGGCTATGGAACAGAGGAGGTCATTGAGTTTTGTGTTGATTTTATTCCTGACCTCAAGGCAATCGGGGTTCCTCAATCACGCTATGAGGGGAGACTGCGGGGAAAAGGCACGCTGGGAAAGAAAGCAATAATATGTATGGACGGGCATTCTTATAGTCAAGCACACTACACGGTTCTACATAATTCCAGCTTGGTGGCTCCGTATATCGAGGAACATAAGAATATTCTACGTTTGAACTTCCCAGAGCAATCTAAATATTGGATTGATGAAGAACACGTGAAGAATTTCGGAGGTTGGTTGCGAACACGTCTCTTTAATGACAGCACTGTTGGAGAACAGCTATACTTGTTGGCCAATGCACCATCTTCGACTATATTGACTTATCAAGGGTATGAGATAAATGGAAATACATTTTATACGGCCAATCAAGATAAAAAGAGCACCAACCAAAACAGTGGTATCCGCTTTGATGCAACAAACAGCAATGGGCAAAAGGACACATATTATGGTTACATAGAGGAGATATGGGAACTTGAATATGGACCATTTTTTAAAGTCCCATTGTTCAAGTGCAAATGGTTCAACCTGACAGGCGGGGTACATGTAGACCCGAAGTACGGAATAACTACAGTGGATATGCAGAATCTTGGATACGACACTGAACCATTCGTCCTAGCCAGTGAAGTGGCTCAGGTTTTCTATGTGAAGGACATGTCTAGCAGACCGAAGAAAAGAAAAGATAAGCAAGCAGTGAATGCATCGTACGACGTTGAGCCAAAGCGCCACATAGTTCTTTCAGGGAAAAGAAACATCGTGGGAGTGGAGGACAAGACAGACATGTCAGAAGATTACAATAAGTTTGATGAAATTCCCCCCTTCACAGTGAAAATTGACCCAACCATCGCGTTGAATGATGAAGATTGTCCATGGATACGACGCGATAAGAAGAAAAAATGACAGACACGAAGAAGTGTTGAATGATGTTGATGTATTGTGGTCATTTGTAATAATGTATGAGATATTTATTTATCCTAACTTGTTCTATACATATGTGTAATAATTGGTAGAATTTTGTTTTGACTGTTAAAAAGTTGAGGGTTTTTCATTAAATATTTAAAATGTTAAATATATTTATCCTAACCTCGGATTTTATTAGTACAACGGTTTTACTCAACTCATCTATTTAAATGTTCAATATATATAACATATTCATATTTACATTTGAAAACATGTAAAGTTTATAAAATATGAACATTTGAAAACATTCATAAAATGAAGAAAAAAATACAAACGGCCGTTTAGTCCCGGTCCGTGCCTACAACCGGGACTAAAGGCCATTTTCGGGCCGCTGCGAAACTTAGCGCGCCAAAAAGCCCACCTTTAGTCCCGGTCCGTGACACCAACCGGGACTATAGGGGTCTTTAGTCCCGGTTGGTGTCACGGACCGGGACTAAAGGCCGATTTGAGCCTACTTGGTCCCTCTCCGCGGATTTCTTCCCCATTTTTGCCGCCAGGCCCAAGACGCAGACGCCTCCGGGCTCCTCTCACGCGACGACGCCGCCAGGCTGCCAAAATCTGGCCGCCGCCGCCGCCGTCGCTCGCGTCCCTCTTCCTCGCCGCCGTCCCCCGCGCGCTCCGCCTAAGGTACGGCCCTCTCAAACTCTAGATCGGCGCGGCGGTGGTCCGATGGCACGAACCCTAGCTAGAATCGGCGGCGGCGGTGGTCCGATGGCACGAACCCTAGCTAGAATCGGCGGCGGCGGTGGTCCGGTGACCTTAAATCGGCGGCGGGGACAGTTCATAGATCGGAAAGGACATTACATTACTTAGTTCATTACATTTACTTAGGGGGGGGGAGGGGGAGGTCCTAGCTAGTCCTCGTCGCCCTCCTCGTCGGAGAGGACGACGTACGGTGGTGCCTCCCACAGATGCGCCGGCGGCTGCTGCTGCTGCTCCATGGGGACGTCCCGCGGCGGCGTCCCTGGCTCCTCCAGGATGGCATCCTGGGGCGGCGGCGGCGGCGGCAGCTGGGGCACAGTCGTGAATACCCACGACTGCCCGAACAGCTCCGGTGGGAATCCCACCGGCTCCTGGTACTCCTCCTCCGGCGGGTCGTAGGCCTCCTCCTCCTGGGCGAGGGCCTGCACCCAGTCCAGCCCCGGCTGTCCCTGTGGCGGAGGCGGGGGTGGAGGCGGTCCCTGCGGCGGCAGACCGTGCGGCGGCGGCGGCGGCAGTGCGTCCTGCACCACCATCTCCCAGCGGCGGCGCTCGTTGTCGACGAAGGCCTGCCGGGACGCCGCCATGGCTGCCTTCAAGGCGTCGTCGATGTCGTCGTCCTCGTCCATGGGGGCGGCCTCGCCGTCGGAGTCGACCTCCAACCATTGGTCGAGGTCGTCCATCCCCTCCGGGAGCGCCGGGTACTCCGTGCGCTCCACCGGCGGCACCGGGGCCGGCGCGAAGTAGCTCCGGCGGCGCTCGTCGTGCTCCTCCCGGAACCATTGGTCCCAGTAGGGGGAGCCCGGCGCGTACGCCGGGTCGTCGAGGAGGTGATTGGGGAGGAGGCTGCGCCGGCGTGCGATCTCCACCGCCCTGGCCGTGGGGTCGGTCGGGATCGGCGGCACCGGAATCCGTTGCGGATTCAGGTGCCAGTTGTCCGGGAGGTGGACGTCCGACCAGCGCACCGGGACGGCGTTCTCCCAGTGCCACTGCGCCTCCTCCACCCGGACGTACCGGCGGTAGCGCGTCTTCTTGGCGGCCGGCCCGCCGGCCTGCGGACCGGCACGACGCGGGCCCGCGCCGACGATGCGCACTCCGCGCGGCGCCGACGATGGTGGTGGTGGAGGAGGAGCAAGGGGAGGCAATCCAGCGCCCCGGCGACGGCCGGAGCGGCCAGAGCCCGAGCCGCCGGACTCGGACTGGTGCTTGCCGCCTGGCCACCACCGCTTCGACATTGCTCCGGCGAGGGCGAGGGCTAGGGCTAGGACTAGGGCTAGTTCGATGGAGTGTGGGGAGGGCGGCGGGGCTAGCTGTGTGAGGTCGCCATCGCGCACGGCCGGGGTTTAAAAAGGACGGGGGCCGCGTCCACCGTGGCCAGCATTGACTGCGGGACGGGAAGCCGAGGAGGCCGTCCAGTCGCTGGCAGGTGGGCCAGGAGCATTGACTGCGGGGCTCGGACGGTTGGGTGGCGGGGGAGACGAGGGAACGTGGCGGTCGGGTGGCGGTTCCCACGCGCGACGTGGCCGAGTGGGCTGACCGCGCGGCGGTTGGGTGGCGGGGTGGCCGGGTCGCTGGCTGGTGGGCCAGCCTTGACCACGCGCTACTGGCCAGTGGGTGGACGCGGGGGCTGGATTTTTCTAAGGGACCAGCCGCTACTGGCCAGGTGCCGGGCAGGGTGCTGATTTTTCTAAAGGACCAGCCGCTAGCCAGGTGCCTGGCCCTATTTTTTTTCAGGACCAAGGGCTGTCATTTTATGTGACAAGTTGCACAATGCCACCCCTAATTATTTTGGGGTGTCATTTATGTGTAATTCTATGTCAAAAAAATTACAAACACATATAATTGATTGCAGGTACATTGAGCTATGGCGGACATTCCCTTAATTAGAGACGAGGAGCATGAAGATAAAATGCAACGAATAATCTATGCGAGTGCCCGTGAAGAAGGCGGTGGAGATGATGATGGACAACAAGGCGGTGGAGAAGATGATGGACGACAAGGCGATGAAGATGATGATTTCAGCTCACAATTTCTGAACGACTGCGGTGAGGGACTCCAGTTTGACGATGAAGCGCCCTTAACGACAAACTCCGGCGAGGTATATACATATATTATATAGGCTGACAATTGATCGATCGATCATGTATATATATGCATTTGTTAATTGCACGTGTTAATTAACGATTCATTTTCCAGCCCTCTGGATCGAGCAAATCTGTAAATAATGTTCCTCCTCGAGGCCTGACGAAGAGGATGGCCAGCGATGCTCCGAGGCTAACGATAGAGGAAGTTTCTCAGAGTGGCGAACCGCTGGCACCCATAGCGACCTGTCGTAAATTTGTAAATCAAGCTGGAGTCATTGTTAGGGACATTCTCCCGATCACCATTGCAGAATGGCATAAGCCGAAGGGTGTGGATGAGGATGATGCTTCTTATGTCCCTGATCATACGAAAGAATTGCTTTTCGATACGCTCATGATACATTTCAACATACCAGAAGGCAAGACGGAGAAAGTGAAGGAGTGGACTCTTAAGAAGATGGCCACACAATTCCAGAGCTGGAAGAAAACACTATGGAGAAAGTATGAAGATGAAGATCCAGCTAATTTCACCGGAGCACTCGAGAAGATAAAACATTCCTGGCCCGCATTCAAGGCGTACAAGAATTCCTCTACTGCCGTGGCTCGATCGGTCGTAAATAAGAGAAATGCTGGGAAGAAGGAATACCACCATAGGTTGGGTACAGGTGGCTACAAGTCTGCCATTCCCAAATGGTTAGCCTTTGAAGCGGAACTGGTTGCTAAAGGGATCACTCCACAGACTTTGAACTGGCCCGAGAGGGCCAAGTTTTGGTTGTTCGCGCATGGCGCAGTGTTGGACTCAGAGACGGGGTTGATTGTTGCAAAGGGAAAATGGAAGAAAAAGGTTGAAACAATCGTTCCGTTGCTTATTGACGCAATAGATAAAGTTCGAAAGGGAGAGTACCATCCCGAGAGAGAGAACGACGAGCTGACACTCGCACTGGGGAATCCCGACACACGGACGATTACGAGGCTTTCCCGGCGGTACCAACTTGAAGGAAGGGTTTCCGGACTGTGCTGACAGTTATAGAAGCCGTGGGAGAAAGAAGCAGAAGGAGTTAGACCGTTTATCAGAATTGGAGCGCATGGTTTCCGGACTGCGCTGTCAGATTGACTCAATCAGCCAGCACCGGGCACCTGATCAACAGCAGCAACAAGTCGACGTCGTCCAAGAACCGCGAAGAAGCAGCGTGGGTTCCACGCCGCTACAAGTATCTGCCGCAATAATAGAACAGCCGGCGGCTCACTACCCCGTGGATGATATCACGGAGAAGACGGAGTGTGAGCTTCATATGTTAATGAAGAACATATCCTTCAAGGTGGCGGTCGGCTATGCGTTACCAAACGAACCTGGAGCAAGCTACCATCTTGGTCAGATTCCAGCTGGCTATGCTCGTGTCGGGGTGGATGCTATTATACCGGGATTTGAGGCACTTGAGCTTGACTATCCTGGAGGTGACGATGAGACGACACTGGGACAAGTCAAGCACGGTTTCGTTCTATGGAACAAGAAATACATCGTGCTTCCAGGCTCAGCACCAAGGCCACCGACTCCTCCAAGTAGAAGTCCACCACCTACAAGTCCACCCTTCCTACCCCAGAGGGACCCCAGCGCGAGTCCGTCTCCATCTCCAGCTACACCAGTACGGTCTCCATCTCCAGCTACACCAGCACGGTCTCCATCTCCAGAGCCAGTCCAGCGGTCTCCATCTCCAGAGCCAGTCCAGCGGTCTCCATCTCCAGAGCCAGTCCAGCGGTCTCCGCCTTATAAGTGGTTTGATGCGAAGAGGGCCGTTAATGGTTCGCCTCCTAAGAAGAGACAGAAAAAGCCGCGAAAAGTGAAGACTCCTGAGAAGTTACCTTACGAGAGGACTGTCGAGGAATCCGAAGCCATCAGGAGGGCCGAGGTTACAGCCCATTTTACAAAGAAACCGCCCCCGGAAGAACTACCCAGCATCAAAGGGCTTCCTCGTGACAAACTACATCACACTATTAGGTGCTTATACAACCCTCCACCAAGGCCGTCATCAGACTATGAGCGCTCTATTGAAAAGTCATACGACTCGGTGTTGGAGAACCGGAAATGCGGGAAACAGATAGCCCAGCTGGGACAACAAGCTACGCAATCGCTCCCTCCGCTTAAGGTACTTACCGACAAAGACGCCCACCGTATGGTACCTCAGGGAAGTGTCCGCCACTTCCCTGAGGAACCTTATAGGGTGCCTTATCAATATGTTCAAGGCAAGTCTTTGGTCACAACTGAGGTGGTCAAGTTACTACCAACAAGGATGCGTCAGTTGAATTCATGGTACATGAAAGTCGCAAAGAAAGGTATAATAGGTATCATGGCAAAAGTTAGAAAGGAGGAACACTTCTACGATGACTACGGTGTGCAAATTGATTTCTCCGAACTTTTCCAATTATACAATGGTTTACCCCTCGATAAAGCAATCATCAGTATCTTTTGTCTGTAAGTTATTTATTTTTGTAATTTAATTAAGTCTTTATATATATATATAGCTCACAGCACATTCTAATTTTGGTACGCTATTTGTGCAGAAAGAAGATGATCGACTACAAAAGGGAAATAATAAAACCGGTGGAGATTGGTTTCATGGACCCTAATGTTATTCATGAAGTGAGCATAAGGGAGAAACCACAAGTTGTAAAGGGAGTAATGATAGAGGCTTTCAAGCGACACCAAGACAAAAAAGAAATATTTCTTCCTTACAACTTCAGGTAAGTGTTACTAATTGCTTGTACACATTCTATTTTTGCTCACCCGGTATCTTAAGTCTAATTGATGAGTTATATGCGCATGCCTCTGTATGTAAATTTGCAGCTACCACTTTATTCTCGTGGTCATTAGATATCACCAGGAATAATTGAAGTCTACGACTCATTAAGGAGAGACCCTAGAGAGTACAAGAGCTTGTTTGATGTCATGAAAGAGTAATTTAAATTCTTATCACATTACTATACCGACCTCTCTTTCATTCATTTCGTGATATCAAGTAATTAATTAATAACAGATGTTTTGTTCTTTCTTTGTCGAGTAGAGCATGGCAGACATTCGTCAAGGAAGTACCCGGTAAATGGCACGAGAAGCTGGTATGGACTCTGAACCAAGTAAGTAGTACTATACCTATATCCATGAATTAATGTAGTTTGCAATACCATTACCAAACTTAATGTGTTGAATTCTATTCTCGAACAGTGGTGTCTGGAACAGCCAAAAGGGACCCTCTTATGTGGGTACTACGTTTGCGAGTACATTCATAGGATGACTTATGAAAAATTCGAAAATCGAAGAAACGCAGAGGTACGTAATTATACATTGTTCACAAGTTTTTTTTGACAAAATAATATGCATATCAATTGTGTGGAGTTTCATTCATAATTGTTTAATTTTCTCCTTCTTTTAAAGATTGTAAGGAAGCGGGCCGGCCTCCTACCAGATGACCGTATAAGAGCAATTGGGGAGGAGCTGGCGGGATTTCTTCTTGATGATGTCATACCTGAAAATTCAGAGCACTATTATCTACATATATAAATGTACTATGATTTCATGCATGTATAATTAATGCATTTGAGTACTTTGTGTACGGAAACGTGACGACAAATTCATGTGTTACAATTAATTTGTAAGTGTGTTATATATATGCATCAACGTGTGATCATAGTACAATATAATTTATATCGACGTATCGACGTGTTTCCGAAACTATCCAAAACCCCGGCACTAAACACAGTACACGACACCCGGTCCGTGCAATTCTGAAAAAAATTATAAAAGAAAAAAAAAGGCCTAACGGTAGTCCCGGTCCGTAACACGGACCGGGACTAAAGACATCCAGCCCGCGGGCTCGCCCGTGGCCACGTGGGAGGCACTCTAATCCCGGTTCGTAGCCAACCGGGACTATAGGGGGGGGGGGCTCTAGTCCCGATTTGGTAGTCCGGGTTGCCCAGCCGGGACTAGAGGCCGTCTGGAACCGGGACTACTGCCCCGTTTTCCACTAGTGCTGGGGCCTCTTCTCGCATCAGTTCATGAAACGCCATGGGGTGCACCTGCTAGCGACCACCAGCACCTGGTTCCTATTGGACGTTGCCTTCTACAGCCAGAACCTATTCCAGAAGGACATCTTTAGCAAGATCGGGTGGATCCCGCCGGCAAGGACCATGAGTGCCATGGAAGAGCTGTACCGTGTCGCACGCGCGCAGGCCCTCATCGCGCTATGTGGCACTGTGCCGGGCTACTGGTTTACCGTCGCCTTCATAGACATCATTGGCAGGTTCTGGATCCAGCTCATGGGCTTCACCATGATGACCATCTTCATGCTCGCCATCGCCGTGCCGTACGACTACTTGGTGAAGCCGGCAAACCACACCGGATTCGTCGTTCTCTACGGGCTCACCTTCTTCTTTGCCAACTTCGGACCCAACAGCACCACCTTCATTGTGCCCGCCGAAATATTCCCAGCGAGGCTCCGAGCCACATGCCACGGCATCTCTGCGGCCACCGGAAAGGCGGGGGCTATCATCGGTGCGTTTGGGTTCCTATACGCATCACAAGATCAGAAGAAGCCGGATAGTGGGTATGCCAAGGGTATCGGCATGCGCAACTCTCTCTTCGTGCTCGCCGGCACGAACTTCCTAGGTTTGCTCTTCTCATTGCTGGTGCCGGAGTCCATGGGCAAGTCGCTCGAGGAGATCACCATGGAGAACGTGGGCGACGATGAGACCGAGCGCAACATGACTTGAAGTTCTTCATGTATGCTTTTGTGTGTTTGAGTGCTTTATTTTCTCCTGTCTAGCCACTCGCTGATTTGTGGGGTACGCTTTGCCGTCCGTTTGTAATTGTTTATGGTTTGATTTTGCCTAAAACCTAGCTTGCTGTAGTGTTATGCATATTTTATTTTTTAATTTCTTCACGACGAATTGCTAAGAGCAATCCTAAAATACTGTAAGAGCGTAAACCAAAGTTACGGTACATCATGAATGCAGCTCTTCCATATAGCAAAACTATGTTCCTCCATTTGTCAGATGTATATGCATTTCCAAGAGGGATTACTCATGAAAATAGAACAACCATTGTCTTTAACATGAATAACCGTCTCACATAAGCAAGACACACTAATTAAAATCACACTTAATTCGATTACAAAACTTATTCAAATCCTCTAATAAAAAACAACAAATGTAGAGACAGATCGTCGCTAGTATCAACTCCTTGATTGCCACCATTCCGCAACGTCTTCCCAGACCTTCTATGCAAATCTCAAGTAGCAGGTCCTGTTTTCATAAAACAGAATAAGTATCAAATACTTATCAGAACCACCACAATTGCAATTTGGATTTAAACATTTATAGCTTGTATATCACTATATACCTTCTGCATTGTCAACTTCTCCTGCTATGGGTTCCACTTTGACATGACGCAGCCGAGACACAAACTCACAGAAATTGATCGAATCCCTTCCCATGACATAGTCTCTGACATAATTCTTGAATCTGGGGGGAAGCGAGCGTAGCACCCCATCTATCGCGAAATTGTCATTCATCTCGTAGTTCCAAACATCCACCAGAGTATAATACATCTTATGCATTTTCCTCAGGTGTTGTTCCAAGCAAGAGTTTTCTTCCATCTTAGTTGAAAGAAATTCATTCAGACAATCAAACCTTGCAATTCTGACTTGTGCTAAGAACCTATTCTTCAGCTCAACGTCAATCTCATTGGCACTAAAGTCGGTGAATTGTCTAATTAGGTCAGAATTTATGAAGGTGCATATCATCCACTCGACTTGCAAGTGTGTGGTCCTCTGTTCGAGCCACTCCATGTGATCTTCATAACTTGCAGAAGTATCGGGTTTATCTTCTAAAAGTTCATCTAACACATAGAGCTCAGCATGGGTGTGGAGGACTTCTCTCAGACGCAGTACCACTCGACAAAGTTTGACCCATCGAGACATAGCTCTTCAGCAAGGAAGAGTTGGTCATAGTCGGCCATGATCTACAAGGATTTTTGCAAAGACATCTTAGGACTTTTGTTTATGATAATTTTAGTTCATCTTAATCAAAATTACTATATGAACTCCCACTAAACTCAATATCTCTCTAGTTGTTTGGTGACACACGATCCAAATCCACAACTGATCATCACGTGAGATGATGTAGCTTCAAAGGTGAACATCACCATGTTGATCATATCGTACATATGACTCGTGTTTAACATTTCGGTTCTTATGTTCCGATGCCATGTCTGTACATGCTAGGCTCGTCAAGGAAACCGTAGTAATTCCGCATGTGTACATCTGGCTTACACTCGTTGTACGCGAACGTAAAGTCTATCACACCCGATCATCATGTGGTGTCTCAAAACGACGAACTTTTGCAACGGCGCATACTAGGGAAGAACACATCTTGATATTAACGAGAGAGATCACCATATCATGCTACCGTCACGATCAAATCTAAGCATACCAATAAGGTGTATAAAAGGATTAACATTACATGCAATTTAAAAATGTGATATGGTATGGCATTTTCTTCTTGTGCCTTTGATCTCCATCTCCAAAGCACCGGCATGATCTCCATCATCACCGACATTGTGGCACCTCCTCCATGGTTGTTGTCGTGGATACGGGACACGGGTACCCGTAAGAAGGATCAACGAGGCCCATTATGGGGAAGCCCAGCAGGCCGACTCCAATCAGAGTAGGACAAGGACTCACCTTGCCGACTTGTAATGGATAGATGTGTCCTACAAAGACTCGACATGTAAGCCGGCCCCGTCCACCTATATAAGGAGGGGCAAGGCGCCACAAGAGGGCACGATTGAGATAGAGGGAACAGAGGACCTAGAGCCTCAACTCCCGACCACCCCAATAGAGGAGTCGCCACAATACGGCGACTTCCATCATGAGCATATGGAATAAGACCTAGCCACAAACAGCACGTAGGGATATTACCGGATGATGTTTCCTGGGTCCCGAAGCTGTATAAATTTTGTCTTCCGTGTCATTCGTCTACTAACCCACATCGACGATGCTCGCGCGTATATAGTCCCGTATCTTCACCATCGGTTTAAACCATCGACAGTTGCCATCACCAACTATTGCAACTACAACTATTGCTACTCTTAGGGATAAAGTAAAGCAATTACATGGTGATTCAATGACACGTAGGTCACATAAAATAATAGACAACCATATGGCTCCTGCCAGTTGCCGTACTGAACGACATGCAAGTCGTGAAAAATTACAAACATGATCATTGCATACAATATCACAAATCACATATTTGGCCATACCACATCACAGACCCTGCAAAAACAAGTTAGACATCCTCTAATTTGTTTGTGCAATTTTTACGTGGCTTGGGTCAATGAGATAGAACCGTTCTAATCTACGCAAAAACCACAACGGTGATATAGAAATTGCTTATTTACTCATCCTTTTAAAAAGTCTTCCATTGCAGATCGCATCTCACCATGGCCAGAGAAACAGACACCCGCCAGCCACTTATGCAATACAAGTTGCATGTCAATCGTGGAACCATTCTCTCGTGCGTGGACGAGTAAAGTTGGTCCGGGCCGCTTCAATCCAACCATCCAATAAGATACGAAATACACGTGAGAAGGTAGCAACAAAAACATCAACGCCCACAACTCCTTGTGTTATAATGGCACCAACATCTGCGAATAGATCTAGGCTGTGATACCACTGAAGGGGTCGTTGCATAGAAAACAAAAAATTTCCTACGCAACAAGCAGAAGAAACCCCACGATCTATATCAATTAGATGCAAGTAGCGAAGTGGAGATCCAATCTCTTACCCTCGAAGATCGAGCAAACATTTTGTCAGTGCAGGGGTTGGCTAGTCGATCCCCGTAACTAGCCTCATCTAGTCGCGAGGAGATGTATTATCCACGCGATCCAATCCGATGAAGCGCCGCACGAGCAGCACCTCCGCGGTATCCACACATACGGCTCGATGTAGTCTTTTCCTTCTTGATCCTGCAAGCAAGGTGGAAGTGGCTAGATGGATCTCAGCAGCACGACGGTGTGGTGGTGTTGATGGTGGATTTCTCCCGCGGGCAGGGCTAAGCCGTACACGAGGAAGAGAGGAGGAGGTGGAGGTGGGTGCGGCTAGGGCATAGGGGAGGTTGGCGGCCAGGGCTTGGAGAGACTCTCCCTTGGCCGCATCCCACCTTATATAGGTGGCGCCTAAGGAAAGGGGCGGGGCGCCCCATCTAGGGCCGGCTGCCCTTGGGTGCCTTGGCCCCCGAGCAAGCCGAGTGCTAGATGGACGAGGCCTCCACTCCCCTTTTTCCATATGTTGGCCGGCTGGGCCAAGTGGGCTGCTAGCCCGTCATGGTGCGGCCAGCCCAGTAGGGCTGCTGCACCACCACTTTGGCCCATTTGGGTCCACACCCAGGTGGGCCCCACTTCTAGACCCTTCTAGAACCTTCCAAAAAATTCCGGAACCCTTGCAGAAAATCCCGAAACTTTCCCGACACCTCCGGAAACCACTGTCCTTATATGAATCTTATTCACCGGACTCTTCCGGATCTCCTCGTGACGTCTAGGATCTCATCCGAGACTCTGAATCATTATTCGTTCATACCATCAATTATCTCATCGCAAACTCTAGCTACATCGGAGCGTTAAGTGTGTGACCCTACAGGTTCGAGAACATGTAGACATGATCCGATCAATAATTAATAGCGGGGCAGGGATGCCCATATTGACTCCAACATATTCAACGAAATTCCTTATCGATTGAACCACAACGCCAGAGATTCTTAATCTCGTATACGATTCCCTTTGTCTCATGATATTTAATTCGCCTGAGATTTGATCGTCGATATCTCCATATCTAGTTCCATCTCGTTACCTGGCAAATTCTCTTTACTTGTCCATATTATAGGATCTCCGTGATTACTTCTAATCACACGTTTGCAAACTTTCCAGATGCTATATTACCGAGAGGTCTCAGAGATATCTACTCCGTCACATGGAGGGACAAATCCCACTCTTGATACATATCACGCAACAACCTACCATCGGAGATATCTGAAAGCCACCTTTATAATCACCCAGTTATGAAGCGACGTTTGATGACCACAAAGTATTCCTCCGGTAAGGGGGAGTGATATAATCTCATGGTCTAAGGAAACTATACTTGGCATACAAAATATGTTAGCAATGAAACTTGTGTGACACGATTAATTGCAACTCATTATTTTCGGGTCTTGTCTATCACGTCATTCTCCTAATGATGTGACTCCATTATCAAGTGACTATGACAAGTCCATGGTTAGTAAACTCTAACCATCTCTTGACTAACGAACTATTCCGGCAGAGGATTACTAGGGACACTTAGTTGTTCATATTCCACACATGTATTATGTTTCCGGTTAATACAATTATAACATGGATAATAAACTATTATCATAAACATGAATATGCTAATAAACCTTTCTATTATTGCCTCTAGGGCATATTCCCAAAACAGACACGTGGAAAATTTCGGTAAGGTCGCTGCATAATACGTGTCGAACGTATTTATATTTTAGATTGTTCTGCGCTTGTTTTATCCATTGTTATATGTTTCAACCATCTTTGTCTATCATTTTAGGCATTTTATTGTACTAACCTATTGACAAGATGCCCAGTGACAGTTCCTGTTTGTCAGTTGTTTTGCATTTCAGAAAATTCTCTTCAGGAAAAGTCCTCAGAATTGTCCCAAAATTTAGGGAATTATTTTTACACTGAAACAAGAAAGAGTCCGAAGAGCGACAGAAGGGGCCACCCACAGGGTAGGGACGCCTCCCAGTCACGGGCTGGAGGGGGCCGCGGCCAGGACCTGCACCTGGTCCTATGGCAACACCTCGGCCTCCCTCGACGTCGATAAATTCCCTCTTACCTTAAAAACAAAAGAGCGACGATTATTTTCCATGAAACTTTCCCGCCGCAGCCGCCATCTTCAACTCTAATTTGAGAGGGTTCTGAAACTCTTCCCGGCACCCAATCTTATGCGATATAAAAATTACCGTGAGAACACCGTTTAGCGGTTATAGAATATAGTTTTTTTAAGCATGATGCCATCTATACACACCTACTTATTTTGGACATTTCCAGTGTATCAAAAACTTGAATAATAAATCTACAGAATGTAGTACAAAAGTTATATTGTTATCTATAAAGTATGAAGTTAATACTTTTTGTCATTTGGGAGGAACAAAAAAGTTAAAATTTTGATGTTTTGTATCAAAAACATCTATGTATATACCGATAGTGCAATTATCGGTCCTACAGAAACCCAACAAATAAACAGTGGATTTTAAGCAAAGTTTAAAATAGCCAGCTATAGCTCGGCTATAGCTTTTGGAGAGGCATGGGGCTATGGCTAGGGACTTCAGAGGCTAAAGTCAGAACAGCGGCTAATAGCCCGGCTATATCGATTTAGCCCCTGTAATACCCCAGTATTTAGCAACCAATGAAGGGTAGAAGTATGATTTTGTGCATCTGCATGCATGCATCTGAAAATCTGAATAAATTTTTCGAAAATAAAACTCTGGAGGGATTGGAGAACATTCAACTTCATGAGTAGAGTTTAGCTCATCTGAGGTGAATGTGATAAGTTTTGACATGACCTCCAGACATTTTTACTGGTTGCGGGAAATAAGATCCAAATTGGAATATACCAATGATATTGAATTGGAGAACTTATTTAGGTGAATAACAAAATCATACATGTTTATATAAATAAGAAAATAACTCATATTAAATTACCAACTCAACACCTATCACAACTCAAAGAGTTATTTAAGCAAATTAATAATGTAATTGGTGGAAAACCAGAAAACTTTGCCTTAACCTCAAAAGTTAATACAAATGCTTAAGTAATTCTATTTTACATCAAATTTAATCTTCTTATCTGATCTTAGCTTCTTATCTTCAAATCTTTCCAAATTCATTCCTGCAAGACAATTTGAATACTAAAGAAACTTGGGGTGAAATTTAAAGGCTTGGTGTTATATGAAAGGAGTTTGTTAACAAGCCTTGCAACCTTGTTAACATAATTCTTTGTATGCATTAAAGCAATTGAATTTCAAATAAGTATATGCTTGCCAGAAGGAGAGTGTCCTTTGAATAAAATGTTTGCTTTCACCACAAGGGTGATGCATTATAATCTTGGAAGTTAAGTAATGGATATTAGGAACTTGCCCTAGTATCCAATTATTGACTAGAAAGAGTCAATATTAATATAAGAGCAACAAGGGTCCTTGGATCAGCTGGATCATCTGGAGTCAAGCAGTCAACAAGAATGAGGAGCAGCATTTGATCAATACGGGAGAAGGGACAAAAGGCAACATTGATCTTTTGACCAAGAAGGCAAAGTATTAACCTCTTCAACCCAATCAAGTGCCTTTTTAAGAAAGCAACATAAAAATATTTCTCCAATGAATTAATTCCCAAGGAAGAAAATCAAACCAATGATAAAGACCACAAATATGAATCTTGCAAAGTTACTTAACATCCCAACTCTGTAATATTTGTTGAATAATCTACCAAGTTCATGGCATGTATTGCTTTGGAACTCAAGGACTTGGTTGTATCCAAAAATTAATTTGAACACATTTAAATGACTTATACATATCTCTATTTTTAAATGTGATTAGGGTATTTCAAAAATTCAAAATAAAAATATGTGGAGCTTCTCTACAATATTAGAAGCATCCATGAATTTTTCTATGATTTTTGGTCTTATCTAAAAGCCTAAATAAATAGGTGAAGTTTCTGTTTTAAAGAATTTTTGTAATTACAGAAAAGCCCAGGGGGTTTTCTGCAAAAATCTTTTCTTTTTCTTCTTTCTTCTTCCTCTGGCCAGAAGGATGACAGCGACGCCGCCGCGCCACCTCCTGCTTGCTGTCGAGGATAAGAACCCCGGAGGCGTCCGCATCTCGCACTCCTCTTCCTCTCTTCCTATCGCTCTCCCTCTTTCTTGCTCCTGCCCAGGAAAGCGAAGGAAACCCTAACCCTAGCCACCGTACTGCCGCCATCGTCCTCTCAAATCGCCGGCGTGCGAAGCCGAGCCAAGACCCTAGACCATGTCCGTTAGGTCCGCCTCGTCCTCCTCTACGTTCAAGTGGGTCGCGCTCGAGCTGGGATGGTATGATGCGGGAGAACGCCGGCGCCGCTCTGAATGTCGCCCGCCGCCGTCGAGCATGATTCCGTCGCCGTCCGACCTCCCCGCGCCTCCATGACCTCTCCATCGAGCTCCTGGTGAGCAGGGGATCTTCCCCATAACCTTTTCCCTCTCCCTCTCGCCTCCGGTCGCCGACCCCGACGTGCTCCGCCTCCGGCCGCCGCTGGCCATGGTCGCCGGAGCTATTCCGGTGACCATTTGGTCCGAGCGCCACCAGCCCCGAGTTCCCCTCCATCTCGCGCGTCCGATGCGCCTAGGCGCGCATCCCGGCTTGGCCGGAATCGACCGGCCGGTCGCCGGCAGAGCCGTGCCCTCTGCGGCTGACGTCAGCTGACGTCACCGTGGGGCCGAGCTGTCAGGTTTTTAACCTTTAAGGAAATGTTTTCCAAATAGAATAAATAGCTGACATGTGGGACCCGTTGTCAGATATTTAATTTTTACCAGAAATACCAGAAATTGATGAAAACTTGTAAAATCAATAACTTTTGATTTGTAATTCAGAAAATTACAAATAATATACCAAAATTCTTAGAAAAATGAAACCTATTTGAATATGACAAATTTATTCTTAACTTAGCAACTAAAAATAAAAGTTGTTTAGAACTACCAAAATTGCCACTTAATCATCACTTAAAATTTTGAAATTCAAATAAATTCCAAAAATTAAATAAAAATATGTTTTCAACTCCAAATTTTATAAGGATTTCAAATATAATTTTTATTTAATTTATTAAAAAGGTTTATTGAATGAAAAATACTAATATCCATAAATGGATATGATTTCAATTATTTTAAAATAAATTATTTGAAAATAATTTTCTTATCTAATTAATTAAAAGATAGTATCTGGAATTGATTTGTACTAACTTCTAAAACAAATAATTTTCTAAAAAGAAAATGAATTTGAAATAAAGGTTCAACACATAAAATTTTGAACTAAATACCATGATGTAAATGACTGTTCCGTTACTCATCCTAGGTAAAACACACAAAAAGGAGTTCATTTGAAAATCTATCACTCTAGTGTTATTACTTTTTGAAAGTAGTTAAATAAAATAAAATTATGAAATAAATGCAATCCTTATCTGAGCACCTGTAAGTTGTTTATTAATCATGTAAAACGTTACTTCGATAATCATAGCAAACACCTAAGTCTAAAAGTTATAACAACTTAAAGCATCTCACCGTTAACAAAGTAATCAATAACGCGAAGCGCTTACTTATGAGTTTGGGTATTTTGGGTTATATACGATGCATCTCATATTTATGCATAATAGCATATTGTAAGTGTTTCCAGTAGTCCATACCCGGACTACTTTGCTGTTTTCAGATCTCCGGGTTCTGACGCAACCCTGGAACCCCGAAGGGCATGAACTGCCATCTCTATCGCAGGCAAGTTACCTCTTGAAATATTTGTTAGAAAACTATTTGGAAAACCTAAATATACTATCACCTTTATACAAAAGAAAGCATAAAACCTATTTCTTAATAATATGACTATTTGGCTATCTACCTGAGTGGTGGTAACCTACTATGGATGGCAAATGGGATCATGGTAAGATGAATAGGTCCGGAGGTTCCATTTGCAAGGGAAAGTATTACCTAGGATTAACAACAAATGCCGTCATAATGATTGCGCCGTAAAGACGCGTTAACCATAAGACCTGGAATGGGACGGGAAATGCCATCTGTATTTCTCCCGGATGCATGTCAACGGGCTGCCAGTGCCGTAGGCTGTAGGTCTTGCGGTACTACATGCACATGGGTGGGATCCCTTAAGTCCCACGGCGACTGGGGCCTATGATGGATTGTAGGGATGTCTGGAACGGGCAATCTGTTAGGCATAGGGGAGGACTTTTGAGTCTGGAACGGTCTGCCTAAAGATTTAGGGGAGGACAAACCTACAAAAGGGTGGGCATGCGTTGTGTGGAGAAGCACAGTGAATGACTTGGATCAAAAACTGGGCCCCACACCAAAGAGAGTGTGGACGGGAAAGATCACCCGGTTGTGCAACAAAGTCTTGATCTCTTATGGGTAAAGTAACGCACCTCTGCAGAGTGTAAAAAAATTGTAACATGTTACTCCCTGTTCCGGGAAGGAGTTGCGAACGCTGCAGGAAAGGAACTCCATGAAAGTTCTAGCCCTGTGAAGGATGACGGGCATAGTCTTCAGAAATAAAAGCAACCTCTTAAAGAAATGTTTACAAAAACCTTGCATTAAGCTTAAGGCTCCCTGGAGTCTAAAGCTGTAGCTAGTGCATCAAACTTCCCACCGTACATAATGGACTTGCTGGGTAACGCTGGTTACTCACCCTTGCCTTTTGACCTCCTGCTTAGACTTTGGAGCCATCAAAGGAGTTGACGGTGGTCCATCACAACGTCGAGATCTTCATTAAGGAGTCAACCGCTACTTCACCAACCGAAGCACGACTGCAACTATGGCCACGAAGGAGCAATGTCAACGATGTCAAAGAGAACACACTGCCAATGAAGGAGACCACGCTTACTGGAGGAACGAGTACAAGTCCGGATAATCTTATTCCAGATAGAGTAGATTAAGGTGGTGGCAACAACAGTAGTGGATTAGGAGTTAAAGCTAGAGTTGATCTCCAGCTTAGTGCTACGAATTGGCTCTCTCTGGATTTCATTTGCACGAGGCTATCCTCTATGTATCGAGGAGGTTCTCGAGATTTTGTATTGAATATTGTTGTAATCCTATAGTTTTACCTTGGACCTGCTATGTTTCTGTTGTACCACTTTGAAGGATGTAATATTCATGGATAGGTCCTTCTGTGAGTATTATGTCAACGACTTGCACACTACACCATGCAGTGGTGTGCTGGGTCACCGCAGCTGGTATCAGAGCAAAGCGACCTTAGTTTTGAAACCTTTTAGGAGACTTGTAGGTTGGTAAAGACTATAGGAAGTTATGTTATCTAAACTATATCTTTCTATGACTTATGATGGTTATTCACTTGAGAATAATAACGTCATACTTATATAGAGTATTCTTATCTATTCTTCTATAAGTATAATACTTATCTATCTCATTCTTTCTAAACCTGGTATACCAAGTGAGAGGTTGCTCTCTATAATAGTTGTAGTTTATCTAAGTCAGTGATATCTATGTGGTATCATTAATGATGTCATCCTATGAAGTAGAACCCTATGGGAGTTGATGATGGAAGGACAAGAGAAGAGAAGAACAATGGTGAGTTGGATATACTAAGCCATGCAAATTATGGTAAGTATGCCACGTTAATATGGTTCATGTCCGAAGAGGATGTTGGATGCATAGATACCTTTTCAAGGAGGATATAGATTAGTGCACTTGCCACAAGTAAAGTATTAAGGTATTCATGTATACCAATAGTACCTACACGAGTGAACGTGAGGTTACACATGAAGATATGAAGAAGTATGGAAGTACGTCAAGGCATGAAGACAAAGTTCAAGTCCAAGAAGACTTAGTTCCTTTTGAACTAAGATGGAGATAGGTATAATTAGACACTAGGTCAGAGTTACCTAATTGCGAATGGTCAATTGGGGTAAATACTCTTATAAGTCACGCTTTGAGTGAAGGGTAAACCTGTCCCTTAAGCCAGTGAGGCAAGAGTTGTTATAGGAAAGAGGTCTATAATGTATTATATACCTAACCTGCAATGTATAGCATCTGAGCCTTGGTACTTGAGATGTTTATACTCAAAGTACTACGTATTTTATGGGCTAAAGGTGCCTGAGTGATATATAATTATATTTGGGATTTATGGGTTCTTATTGGATTTTTGATTGACTAGATCTGAGCATGAAGTTTGAACTTGATGTGCAAATGCATGTTGCAACATTTTGTTCTTTCTTGATGTTACTGGTCTAGAGGGTTCATAGGTTAGTACGAGAGCGTTCCGAGTGACCAGAATTGTTGCAACAATGGAAGCTCGCGAAGAGAAGGAAGTCAAAAGAAGACAAGGATCTACCAAAGATGTTGCAAGGAAAGCTAAATTAGGAGACATATCCAAGAAGGAAGATTGTGAAGTTTTTGCTTATCAGGTCACAACGTCGTTCCATAGTTGACTAACACAATGACGGAGGTCATGGAATGACAGAGACAAAAGGGAAATTCAAAGACATTGAAAGAAGAAGCAATAAAATGCAGATACATGTTAACGAGATTGTTCTAACTTGGTGGAAGAGATTGTTGTAGGAGCAAAGAAGAGATATTGATACTACTGGGATCAAGCGTGAAAAGAAGTTTATCAACACATATGTGTCCAAGAGTACTATAAGGTTGAAGATAAAGGAGGATGAAGACAGGAAGAACGTGGATATTTCCAGTTTTGCAAGATGAAATAGGGAGTTGATCGTTTATTGTAGACATCATCAATGATGGAAGAAGCAAAACTAATTGCCAAACACGGAGATCATTGTTCCGAAGAACATTAGAATCATAGAAGAAGAGTCTAGTGTGTCGTGGATTGTTGATAAGCTAAGAAAGTTGACCAATTGGGAAGAGAGTATCTGACACTGGTGAAGCCAAAGTACTAAAGTTACAACTTTTATCCAGAGCCACTATTAAGAAGGGTGTTATCAACAAGATTGAAGTCTTAGTTTCCACTCCTAAAAAGGTAGATATATCTTGTATTCTTCGAAAAATTATTAAAAACCTAGTAATCGTATCTCTTTATCGGAAGACGACATTGGGAATTTGCAATATTTTGGATATATACCTATGTTCTTTGTGAGACCATTAGGTAGGTATACCAAGATTTAAGCAAAAAGGTGAGTTATGAAGCTCGACTAAATAGAGTTGACTGAATAAAGCTCGATGGATTAGAGCTGATGGAAGGAAGTTCGCTTAACCGGACCCCAGAACAGAGGAAGGCTCAGGAAACTTCAAGGAGAAAAGGGAATCATATATGTTGATTAGTACTTGACGGAGAAGACATGTCGTTAGAAGGGAATACGATGACGAAGACAAGATCGAAGTAGTACCAAGTCTTGATGGATGTAGTTCTATAAAGCTGGAAAGAACAACTAACCCAGAGGTTCTGAAACTAAAGCCAATAGTTTATCATTAGAAAGAAAGTCTTGCTAGTCTCGGGATTGTTGGGAAGTGAACCAACAAACATATCGGAAGGTCGTATAAGGATGTAAATGAAGATCTTCGACAGAGAGCTATAAAGCCATGGAAATGCGAGGAGTCAGAGTTGATGATTCAAGAAACTTGAAGGAGTAATAGAATCACCAGAAGTTAACAAATATTAGATGAAAGTTGCCAGATTGATATTATGGACCAAGGGAAGATGCAGAAAAGTATGTGGGACAAAGGATCACCAATATCTGCGTCCACGCCAGAAGGGAATTTGAGTGAATCAATATCAGCAAAAATTCTTTCTACTCATCTCTACGTGAGACGAGCCGAAACTTCGGGACGAAGTTTTTGTTAAGGGGGGAAGACTGTAATACCCCAGTATTTAGCAACCAATGAAGGGTAGAAGTATGATTTTGTGCATCTGCATGCATGCATCTGAAAATCTGAATAAATTTTTCGAAAATAAAACTCTGGAGGGATTGGAGAACATTCAACTTCATGAGTAGAGTTTAGCTCATCTGAGGTGAATGTGATAAGTTTTGACATGACCTCCAGACATTTTTACTGGTTGCGGGAAATAAGATCCAAATTGGAATATACCAATGATATTGAATTGGAGAACTTATTTAGGTGAATAACAAAATCATACATGCTTATATAAATAAGAAAATAACTCATAAGTAAATTACCAACTCAACACCTATCACAACTCAAAGAGTTATTTAAGCAAATTAATAATGTAATTGGTGGAAAACCAGAAAACTTTGCCTTAACCTCAAAAGTTAATACAAATGCTTAAGTAATTCTATTTTACATCAAATTTAATCTTCTTATCTGATCTTAGCTTCTTATCTTCAAATCTTTCCAAATTCATTCCTGCAAGACAATTTGAATACTAAAGAAACTTGGGGTGAAATTTAAAGGCTTGGTGTTATATGAAAGGAGTTTGTTAACAAGCCTTGCAACCTTGTTAACATAATTCTTTGTATGCATTAAAGCAATTGAATTTCAAATAAGTATATGCTTGCCAGAAGGAGAGTGTCCTTTGAATAAAATGTTTGCTTTCACCACAAGGGTGATGCATTATAATCTTGGAAGTTAAGTAATGGATATTAGGAACTTGCCCTAGTATCCAATTATTGACTAGAAAGAGTCAATATTAATATAAGAGCAACAAGGGTCCTTGGATCAGCTGGATCATCTGGAGTCAAGCAGTCAACAAGAATGAGGAGCAGCATTTGATCAATACAGGAGAAGGGACAAAAGGCAACATTGATCTTTTGACCAAGAAGGCAAAGTATTAACCTCTTCAACCCAATCAAGTGCCTTTTTAAGAAAGCAACATAAAAATATTTCTCCAATGAATTAATTCCCAAGGAAGAAAATCAAACCAATGATAAAGACCACAAATATGAATCTTGCAAAGTTACTTAACATCCCAACTCTGTAATATTTGTTAAATAATCTACCAAGTTCATGGCATGTATTGCTTTGGAACTCAAGGACTTGGTTGTATCCAAAAATTAATTTGAACACATTTAAATGACTTATACATATCTCTATTTTTAAATGTGATTAGGGTATTTCAAAAATTCAAAATAAAAATATGTGGAGCTTCTCTACAATATTAGAAGCATCCATGAATTTTTCTATGATTTTTGGTCTTATCTAAAAGCCTAAATAAATAGGTGAAGTTTCTGTTTTAAAGAATTTTTGTAATTACAGAAAAGCCCAGGGGGTTTTCTGCAAAAATCTTTTCTTTTTCTTCTTTCTTCTTCCTCTGGCCAGAAGGATGACAACGACGCCGCCGCGCCACCTCCTGCTTGCCGTCGAGGATAAGAACCCCGGAGGCGTCCGCATCTCGCACTCCTCTTCCTCTCTTCCTATCGCTCTCCCTCTTTCTTGCTCCTGCCCAGGAAAGCGAAGGAAACCCTAACCCTAGCCACCGTACTGCCGCCATCGTCCTCTCAAATCGCCGGCGTGCGAAGCCGAGCCAAGACCCTAGACCATGTCCGTTAGGTCCGCCTCGTCCTCCTCTACGTTCAAGTGGGTCGCGCTCGAGCTGGGATGGTATGATGCGGGAGAACGCCGGCGCCGCTCTGAATGTCGCCCGCCGCCGTCGAGCATGATTCCGTCGCCGTCCGACCTCCCCGCGCCTCCATGACCTCTCCATCGAGCTCCTGGTGAGCAGGGGATCTTCCCCATAACCTTTTCCCTCTCCCTCTCGCCTCCGGTCGCCGACCCCGACGTGCTCCGCCTCCGGCCGCCGCTGGCCATGGTCGCCGGAGCTATTCCGGTGACCATTTGGTCCGAGCGCCACCAGCCCCGAGTTCCCCTCCATCTCGCGCGTCCGATGCGCCTAGGCGCGCATCCCGGCTTGGCCGGAATCGACCGGCCGGTCGCCGGCAGAGCCGTGCCCTCTGCGGCTGACGTCAGCTGACGTCACCGTGGGGCCGAGCTGTCAGGTTTTTAACCTTTAAGGAAATGTTTTCCAAATAGAATAAATAGCTGACATGTGGGACCCGTTGTCAGATATTTAATTTTTACCAGAAATACCAGAAATTGATGAAAACTTGTAAAATCAATAACTTTTGATTTGTAATTCAGAAAATTACAAATAATATACCAAAATTCTTAGAAAAATGAAACCTATTTGATTATGACAAATTTATTCTTAACTTAGCAACTAAAAATAAAAGTTGTTTAGAACTACCAAAATTGCCACTTAATCATCACTTAAAATTTTGAAATTCAAATAAATTCCAAAAATTAAATAAAAATATGTTTTCAACTCCAAATTTTATAAGGATTTCAAATATAATTTTTATTTAATTTATTAAAAAGGTTTATTGAATGAAAAATACTAAGATCCATAAATGGATATGATTTCAATTATTTTAAAATAAATTATTTGAAAATAATTTTCTTATCTAATTAATTAAAAGATAGTATCTGGAATTGATTTGTACTAACTTCTAAAACAACTAATTTTCTAAAAAGAAAATGAATTTGAAATAAAGGTTCAACACATAAAATTTTGAACTAAATACCATGATGTAAATGACTGTTCCGTTACTCATCCTAGGTAAAACACACAAAAAGGAGTTCATTTGAAAATCTATCACTCTAGTGTTATTACTTTTTGCAAGTAGTTAAATAAAATAAAATTATGAAATAAATGCAATCCTTATCTGAGCACCTGTAAGTTGTTTATTAATCATGTAAAACGTTACTTCGATAATCATAGCAAACACCTAAGTCTAAAAGTTATAACAACTTAAAGCATCTCACCGTTAACAAAGTAATCAATAACGCGAAGCGCTTACTTATGAGTTTGGGTATTTTGGGTTATATACGATGCATCTCATATTTATGCATAATAGCATATTGTAAGTGTTTCCAGTAGTCCTTACCCGGACTACTTTGCTGTTTTTCAGATCTTCGGGTTCTGACGCAACCCTGGAACCCCGAAGGGCATGAACTGCCATCTCTATCGCAGGCAAGTTCATCACTTGCTCATACCTCTTGAAATATTTGTTAGAAAACTATTTGGAAAACCTAAATATACTATCACCTTTATACAAAAGAAAGCATAAAACCTATTTCTTAATAATATGACTATTTGGCTATCTACCTGAGTGGTGGTAACCTACTATGGATGGCAAATGGGATCATGGTAAGATGAATAGGTCCGGAGGTTCCATTTGCAAGGGAAAGTATTACCTAGGATTAACAACAAATGCCGTCATAATGATTGCGCCGTAAAGACGCGTTAACCATAAGACCTGGAATGGGACGGGAAATGCCATCTGTATTTCTCCCGGATGCATGTCAACGGGCTGCCAGTGCCGTAGGCTGTAGGTCTTGCGGTACTACATGCACATGGGTGGGATCCCTTAAGTCCCACGGCGACTGGGGCCTATGATGGATTGTAGGGATGTCTGGAACGGGCAATCTGTTAGGCATAGGGGAGGAATTTTGAGTCTGGAACGGTCTGCCTAAAGATTTAGGGGAGGACAAACCTACAAAAGGGTGGGCATGCGTTGTGTGGAGAAGCACAGTGAATGACTTGGATCAAAAACTGGGCCCCACACCAAAGAGAGTGTGGACGGGAAAGATCACCCGGTTGTGCAACAAAGTCTTGATCTCTTATGGGTAAAGTAACGCACCTCTGCAGAGTGTAAAAAAATTGTAACATGTTACTCCCTGTTCCGGGAAGGAGCTGCGAACGCTGCAGGAAAGGAACTCCATGAAAGTTCTAGCCCTGTGAAGGATGACGGGCATAGTCTTCAGAAATAAAAGCAACCTCTTAAAGAAATGTTTACAAAAACCTTGCATTAAGCTTAAGGCTCCCTGGAGTCTAAAGCTGTAGCTAGTGCATCAAACTTCCCACCGTACATAATGGACTTGCTGGGTAATGCTGGTTACTCACCCTTGCCTTTTGACCTCCTGCTTAGACTTTGGAGCCATCAAAGGAGTTGACGGTGGTCCATCACAACGTCGAGGTCTTCATTAAGGAGTCAACCGCTACTTCACCAACCGAAGCACGACTGCAACTATGGCCACGAAGGAGCAATGTCAACGATGTCAAAGAGAACACACTGCCAATGAAGGAGACCACGTTTACTGGAGGAACGAGTACAAGTCCGGATAATCTTATTCCAGATAGAGTAGATTAAGGTGGTGGCAACAACAGTAGTGGATTAGGAGTTAAAGCTAGAGTTGATCTCCAGCTTAGTGCTACGAATTGGCTCTCTCTGGATTTAATTTGCACGAGGCTATCCTCTATGTATCGAGGAGGTTCTCGAGATTTTGTATTGAATATTGTTGTAATCCTATAGTTTTACCTTGGACCTGCTATGTTTCTGTTGTACCACACTGAAGGATGTAATATTCACGGATAGGTCCTTCTGTGAGTATTATGTCAACGACTTGCACACTACACCATGCAGTGGTGTGCTGGGTCACCGCAGCCCCTTAGCCGCTAACCTTCACGATCATCAAGGCCAGTAATTTTGGACCAAAATTTTCCGCTCGACCCTATTTCGCAGCCAAAACCGATCTTATGCTAACCCTATCTACTAAATCCTCAATTTCCTTTTCTCTCTCCCGAAAATGACAGCATATACGAGAGGCGGTCATGGCGGCGGCGCGCACACTTCCACACCCGGCCGCCCTCGCTCCTCTCCGCGCTGCTGCAAGTTTTGGTTGGTGCTAACCCTATCTCTAATATATATTATTGATTATATATGAATATATTCTGCCCATATTTCGATTTTTTCCATATTATTTAGGAAACCCGCTATATGGACTTAGCCCGGCTATAGCCCGACTATAGCCTTTCGTAGCTCCAAAAATCGCCGGGGCTACAGACAATAACCGGCTATTTTAAACTTTGATTTTAAGGGGCATGGAGTATTGAGATTTGCATGTATGTAGGATCGATAATGTTTGGCAGGGAGTATTGACATCCATATCTCAAGTTTTAGGGGCTCCCGGCCCTTTGGCGTTGCTGAGCCGGGAGAGGAACCTCGTACGGCCGCGCACGGCGTGTGCTGGTCGACGGCCGGCCGGCCGATGGAGGGGACCGACAACAACTACTGATGATTCGGGCGAGCGGCTGGCAACCGAGGATTCACATCTTTTCTGGGACTCTCCCTTGAGTGCTTGCCACTGTCGGAGAATCGATCGACTTCAACTTGTTGCTAGCTACTACTTGTACAAGCTACTTTGACCGGCCGGATCAATATGTCGATCGATCGCGTGCAGGTTTTTGTGAAAGCAAAGAAAGTTTTTTGTATATGGTGGCTAATTAAGCTGCAGGTTGATGGATAGGTTCCTCTTGTAACGAAACAAAGTCAATGCATGAAATCGACATCTTTATCCTTTTTTCAGTTACTACTTAGCAGTAGCAGTAGCCTTTTTTTAGCCAAGGGTATCGTAAATGGTTTTTTGTTTCTTCTGAAAGGATGTGCTGTGCTAGCTTGGACCGCATACGAACGCATATACATGAGATAAAGAAATGCAAAACAGAGAGGCTAGCTAGCACGGTATCTGAAATTCTGGATGCTGCAACCACCGGCAGGCCTCCGCTGATCTCCCACTGGATCTATAAATATCCAAAGCTAGCCATAGCAATCTAACATTTCTATTAAGGGTTTGCCTATGTCTCAGTTGACTGAGAATTTTTTAAGTCTCAATCACCTTAGAAAAGTGCTACTATAGTTTAAAAAGGTGTAACTAGAACGAGTTGCACATTTCTCTCATGCACATTTTGTGGGTGACTGAGACATAACTGAGAATTTTTTAAGTCTCAATCACCTCAGAAAAGTGCAACTACATTTCAAAAAAAGTGCAACTGGAACGAGTTGCACTTTTCTGGGTGGAATTGCACATTTCTGCTAGGAAAGTGCAACTCATGCATATTTTTGTGGGTGACTGAGACATAAGAAAAAATCAGGCGCATGAGGATTAGTAAATCCGTTCTATTAATTGGCCAAAAAATATATGTACTTAGATTATTGCATCATGCACTTTAGGTACATGTAAAATTAGCTAGCTAGCCTTTTAAAGGAGAAATTCAGTGTCATTTCCTTGTCATAGTTCATATATAGTGGATACAATATTCCCATTAAATTTGTTCTTGCTTGGGGCAACAAAGCACGTTGCATCCGACCGGGACATGCAAGATCGAACGTGTCGGTAGTTTAGTGTACACGTGTATGTGTACATGCATATGCAAGCCATGGCTAGTCATCATCTCCATGCTCCTCTAGCCACAGCCATGCATGCATGCACCCTGAACCAACGACGGCTCCAACTCCAGCTAGATAGATAGCTTATTCTTCGATCTTCCCAATCAGGCAAACCAGGTGCTATGCTAGTGCTTCTTCCTGCCGCTGCCGTTGTAGTACTCCTCGGCGAGGAGCTCCTCCAAGACCTTGTCGTCCAGGCACTCCAGCTCCACCTTGTCCGTGTCGGCGGTCCTCCTCCCTCCACCGGCCGAGGAGGACGACCCACCCGCGGTCTGCCGAGAAGAAGCAGCACCTTGGGGGAAGTTGAGGACGGCGGTGGCGCCTTTCTGCGCGAATGCGGCACGGTCGTAGGCCCGCGCGGCCTCCTCGGCGGTGTCGAAGGTGCCGAGCCAGACGCGGGAGCCGCCGCGCTCGGGGTCGCGGATCTCGGCGGCGAACTTGCCCCACGGCCGCTTCCGCACGCCGCGGTACTTGCCCTCCTTCTTCTCCTCCTCCATGCGTGTATATATGTATGTATGCCTAATCTGTATGTATGTATATGTGTACTCGCTAGCTAGCTAGTGATCAGTATGCAGATGCAGCTAGCTAGCTAGCTTCTGTGCATGTACGTTTTTTGGTGCAGATGCAGAAGCTATTTATACAGAATGGGAAACATATGTTGCAGGCGGCGTGTTACCATGACATTAATATATATACGAGTCCTTATCAGGAGCGAGCACACAATACCAGTACACAAACTGGGGCAGTACGTCTTGGTTCGCTTCGAAAGCTAAGTCAGTTCTTCCACCCATGGACATACATACTTGGGATTCTCTGTGGAAATGGCGCGTGATCGACGCCGACGTCGCTCCATCTCTCGTCGACGGCGCGCGCGGCCGACCCGGATTGGAAGTCGCTGCCCAGCGGAATCTGGGGTCACGTGGGGGACGGCGGGACTAAGCCGAGAAAGAAAGAAAGAAAGTGCCCGCCGGCGCGATCGTCGACATCTGCCGCCGCTCGATCTCGTGCCGCCAGTTTCCGCCTCGGTACTTGTCGACCAAGCGTGCGACGTATCCAATCGGACGGATCCATCGATCAACATCCAAGTATATATATATGCACCGCCTAGCTAGCTACCCTACGTCGTCACCAAGTACGTGTAGGTGCCGGGGTATTTGAGTGAAAAAATCTTAGAAGCTTGGTGCTCATGTTGTTTTGTGTGTGCTTTCTATAAAGCAAGGCCCTGGGCCTTTCCTCTAAAAAAACCCGCCATATATGTCGAGTGTCGGGGTTGGGATACTCGGCGAACTCGAAAACACTAGGTAAAATAGACAGCATAGCACTCGGAAAAAAATATTTTTACAAAGAAATTATATATTTTTAACATATTCCTAGTTTCAAAAGGAGTTTCTTACATTTTCTCACAAAACAATTATTTATCATTAATTTCTAATGCCAGAACTGTTTGTTTTTTGTGAAGCAAGTGCAAATAATATGGTATAAAATGGCACCCATCTCTCCAATTTTCACACAAAGAAGATCTTGTTGGATGGAAAATTCTCAAGTATTAAGACTCATTTGGCTTTTTGTCTACTTTTTCCAATTTAATTGAGTTTCTTCCGATTGCCCTAAAAGATTTCAAATAAGAGTGTGTTCTCGTTCGTTCTTAAAAATTTCGAAAACATATTTTGAGGTATCAAAGTAGCATTCTAATTTTTCCCATTATTTTTACCCTGTTTTTGTTGAAAAAAACAAAGAAAGTAAAGAAAATGTAAAAAAAATATCTACCCTTTATCATGATGTCCTTTTATGTGCACTGCTTGCAAAGAAAAATGATAAACATGAAATTTGAAATATTTTGTAATAAAATCATAAAATGGAGTATCGTACATAAACATTCATGACTTTCAAGCCAAATGACCATGGTACTCAAATATCCATGAAATTGTTCATGTTAACATGACCATATTGGGTATAAAGCACTAGTAGAAAAAGAGGCTTTGGGAAAGCCAGAAAAAGGCATTAGGCCCGGTTCCCATACAAACCGGGACCAATGCCTGGCATTGGTCCCGGTTCGAGCTGCCAGGAGCCCATGGAGCATTGGTCCCGGTTCGTTTGGGGACATTCGTCCCGGTTCGTGCCACGAACCGGGACCAAAGCTGTCGCGGAGGCTTTGGTCCCGGTTCGTGCCACGAACCGGGACTAATGCCCGAGCTTTGGTCCCGGTTCGTGGCACGAACCGGGACTAATGCCCCTCCCCTGCCTATATACGTAACCCCCCCCCCCCCCCTTCTTCTCTCCTCTGTTTGTGTTCGATGAAACGCCCGAGCCACACTTAAGTTCACACAAAATGATATCCTCGACCGAGGTTAGCAACTTTATCCTTTTCATCTATAATTGATACAGAAATATTGCATGTGTCGATGTACGGTGGTCATTTCAGTATTCAATATGTTATTCTAATTGTATTTGATAAACTTAATTATATGATATGCAGATGGATGAACGGCAGTGATGGATGTACGGAGACCGACGCAGTTCTGATTTTATTACAGGCCTGCATAAATTTATCCATGTGGCTGAGGCAAACAAATATGATGGTTTTATGCCTTGTCCATGTGTGGACTGTCGGAACGTTAAGGAGCACTCTTCCTCGCGAACCCTTCAAGGCCACCTGCTTCGGAGAGGTTTCATGCCCAGCTATAATTGTTGGACCAAGCACGGAGAAAGAGGGGTTATGATGGAAGACAATGAAAAAGAAAAGGATGATGAGAACTATCCTATGTTCCCTGAAGAATACGGTGATACTGCGATGGAAGACAATGAAGAAGAAGGAGGTGAAGAACAACGGGCGTCAGATGAGCCCGATGATGGTCTTGGTCGGGTCATTTCTGATGCAAAACGAGAATGCGATACAGAAAAGGAGAAGCTGAAGTTGGAGGCCATGCTAGAGGATCACAAAAAGTTGCTGTACCCAAATTGCGAAGATGGCAGCACAAAGCTCGGTACCACACTGGAATTGCTGAAATGGAAGGCAGAGACTGGTTTATCTGACAAGGGATTTGAGAAGTTATTGAAAATAATGAAGCCGAAGCTTCCAAAGGATAACGAATTGCCCGAGACTACGTACGAAGCACAGAAGGCTATCTGCCCTCTAGGATTAGATGTGCAGAAGATGCATGCATGCATCAATGACTGCATCCTTTACCGCGGTGAGGAGTACGAGAATTTGGATGCATGTCCGGTATGCACTGCACTGCGATACAAGATCAGACAAGATGACCCTGGTGATGTTGAGGGCGTTGACGAGCCCCCCAGGAAGAGGATTCCTGCTAAGGTTATGTGGTATGCTCCTATAATACCACGGTTGAAACGTCTGTTCAGAAACAAAGAGCATGCCAGGTTGTTACGATGGCACAAAGAAGAGCGTAAGAAAGACGGGAAGTTGAGACACCCCGCCGATGGGTCGCAGTGGAGAAAAATCGAGAGAGAGTTCTCGGACTTTGCAGGTGACGCAAGAAACTTATGGTTTGGTCTAAGTACAGAAGGTATGAATCCTTTTGGGGAGCAGAGCTGCAGTCACAGCACCTGGCCTGTGACTCTATGTATCTACAACCTTCCTCCTTGGTTGTGCATGAAGCGGAAGTTCATTATGATGTCCGTTCTCATCCAAGGCCCGAAGCAACCCGGCAACGACATTGATGTGTACCTAAGGCCATTAGTTGATGAACTTTTGCAGTTGTGGGCCATACCAGGTGTACGTGTGTGGGATGAGCACAAACAGATGGAATTTGACCTACGAGCGTTGCTGTTCGTAACCATCAATGATTGGCCTGCTCTTAGTAACATTTCAGGACAGTCAAAGAAGGGATACAACGCTACCTCACCTCGTTCATTGCATTTATAATCTTACTCATCACTATATTAATTATGCAGAATGAATATTCTCCAATGCAAAAGAGGACAAATCTATGACATTGGGTTCGTTGACCCAGATTACATTCATGAAGTCAGCCTCCATGATTTTTACGACGATACAGAGAATAACTTGGTAAATGCGTTACGGTTTAACGAAACCAAAAGAGAAATACTATTTCCTTACAACTTCAAGTAAGTGTTACTACACATTCTATTTCGCTTAATTTCTCGATGTTAAGTGTATAATTGATGACTTATGCATGCGCAGCTTCCACTTTATTCTGCTAATCATTATGCCTGACAAAGGAGTAGTACTTGTCATGGACTCATTACATAAACCCCTTAAGGAATGGGCGGACATGCAGGAATGCCTCCAGAGGTAATTTCAATCATATTATGACACTATATCGGCAACTTTCCGTTCATTTACTGATAGCAAGTAATTAATATATAACTCATTTATTCATTTTCTTTGCCGGGCAGAGCTTGGAAACGATTCACCGCCAGGGCTAGGGGTGATTGGGCGAAGGAGCTTACATTTAAACCAATAAATGTAAGTATTACTACCTAGATCCGCGCATCTCTTTGATTCTAGTTCAATACCATTACCATTCTTGATTATTATTTTGATTGAACTCTGTTCCCGTAAAATGCTTGAGCCACGGAAGTGGGAATCATTTATGTGGATACTACGTCTGCGAGTTCATTCGTTAGACGTGCTGTGAGAAGGGCAGAATCTTAAAACAACTTGAAGTTCGTATGCAATATTCATAATTTTAGTTTATTGCCATCAATTGTGTTTACTTTCATTCATATATATTGACCCTTTTTTAATTAGATCGAACGGTTGCGAGAATGCCTTCTACCACAGGATCGCATACGAGCAATTCAAGAGGAATTTGCCGGATTCTTAGATGCAGAGGTCCTAGATCCGAAAGGAGAATACTACTATAAGCTAGGTTGAAATTAAATAATGAGTGTAAAAGAGATGTATATATATAAGAATGAAACTCGTGTGTAATACATGCACCGTTTGTAATATGTTCGACCAAGCACGACGAATGAGATGTGTGTAATATATTCGTGACGATATGTGTAATAGTGGTTCACCATATTTCACTAGTAGTGGCATTTTTGTAGTTCTAAAAAATATTTAATTTAAGTTTTTTAAACATGCATGCATTTGACATAATCAAATAGGTCTTATTTTTCTGAACATTTTGGTATTTTATTCATATTTTTATGAATTACAGAATAAGCATTATTGATTTTACAAATTTAAACAATTTTCTGAAATTTCTGAAAAAGTGAAAAAATCTGACGGGACAATAGTCCCGGTTCGTATTACGAACCGGGACGAAAGCCCCGGGACCAAAGCCCTCCGCCCCTGCTGCCTGTGGCCGGGCCACGTGCCCCCCCCCCCCCCCCCCCCCTTCGTCCCGGTTGGTGTCCCAACCGGGACTAGCATTCGTCCCGATTTGCTAGTCCCGGTTGGGGAACCGGGACGAATGGCCCAAACCAACCGGGACTATAGGGGTGTTTTCCACTAGTGAAGGTAAATCTTGTCATGCCAAACATCGTGCCAAAAAATGTTTTCGAGATTTTTCACAAAAAATGATTTTTCATTTTCTATGTGCAAGAAAAGCTTTTTTATGAAGCATATGCAAATATTAAGTTTCAAAATGGTATCTCTCGGGTATTAACTCAAAATTGCCTATATTGGATGGCGAATTCCCAAATATTACAAAATTTTCTTGTTTTTTAGCTATTTTCTTCCATTTAAATAAGATCTGGCCGATTTCTCCAGAGAAATTCAACTTTCCACTAAAAATATGCTCTACTTTTGTACATAAAATTGGAACAAATAATTTTAGGGTACCCAATTAGGCTTATGTAAAGTAGCCACAAATAAATTGAATGACTTACTTGCCATGAATGGTCGTGCCGACCATTTGAGCCTCATTTAATAAATGAAGTAAAATTAAAAGAAATCCTTCCACGTGAAGTCTTTTTTATACATAGTTCCTAGGAAAGTCATAAATATAAATTTTTATATATATATCTAAAAAACCATTACAAAATAGACTACGATCTATGAGTAGTCATTATTTTCAAGCCAAATGACCATGATCATGCCAATATCCTGGGCACAATCCATTATAATGTAACCATATCGGACACGAAGGTGCATATTTCCATGGCAAACAAAAGAACAAAAAGAAGTTTCCAACTTTATGTCACATAAAATTATTTTCCATTTTTAATGTCATAAATGATTTTTTTGTGAAGCAAGTGCAAAAAATAAAATGGTGCAAAATGCAACTTCGCAAATTATCACACAAAGTAAACCTTATTGGATAGATAATTCCCGTGTTAATAATTTTCTCATCTTCTACCTACTCTTCTCATTTAATTGAGTTGTGGTCGATTTCTCTAAAGTAATTGAAGGTTAACTTTAGGTGCAGTCTATTTTCATTCTAAAAATTACCAAACACTATTTAAAGTTACCCAAGTATGGTTTCCTACAAAGAAGGTTGAAGATCCAATCCCTTGCTATGAATATCCATATGGGTTATTGTGGCCCATTTTGAAAAGAAAAGCAAAGAAGTAAAGAAAAATAAAAAATACAATCTTTTCTCATGGAGCCTTTTATGTGTACTTATTGCTATGGAAAAAACATGTATTATCTTGTATTAGGATTCATGGATCATAACCTGTAAAATCAAAGGAAAATAAATTTTATGAAAAATGCAATCTTTCAGCATGATGTCGTTTTACTTGTTGCTAGGAAAAATTCACAAAAGTACCAAAACTAGATTAAAAAAATGTATCGAGTTATATAAGATAAAAAATGTATTAGTTATACTGTATTATATTTACAAAATGTCCTCTATCCGTTCTCACCCAGTCCCTTCTCGACCACACACCACGAATACATTTTGCGCTAGCGGTTGCACCGCTAGCCCCGGCTCACTCGATGATTTTGCATCTGCCTTGTCTACCGCCTCGAGATGTGTGCCGCCAGCAACAATGGGCGAAGGTGGTCGAGGGGCGGATCTGATCCGTATGCTATAGAAGGTGGGGCCATCATAGAGGGCAACAGCAAAGGGTGTCATGGCACACTCTATCAAGATGATCTGGTGGCCATCAAGACAGACGCCCATCGTGGAGGGATAGCAATCATGGCTTTTTCGACGACGCTGATCAAGAGAGTTGTAAGCATAGTCCCAGGATCTCGAGCATGGCAGGGAGTGGCGGCAAGACGCCGAGGCCGAGACAGTCGTTGCATGTATTCACCATAAGTGAGGTGCACGTTTTCGACCTCGTGGGAGGGTTCGGCCTCATCTACAAGGATTACATCAACGAGAAGGTCAAGCCCAGCCTTCGTGCCCAGCCTACCACCATCAAGCTGCTCGACCATGAGCCCGAGTTCTTCCTCAACCAGATCTGGCGATCGAGACGAAGCTAGGGATCTGGATGGTTTTTTCCTTTCCAAGTGTGTTGAATTTTTTTTGGAAAATAATCAATAAACTTGCTAAGCTCCTAGAATTTGTTCACATAGTTGTCATATGTCGGTTCGACGAATACCACATCTCGTGTACTCGGCAAACTACTAGATGTCAAGTAAGGAGATTTCGAGTGCCATTTGACGATTTTGGCACTCAGCAAACCATATAACGAATTTTTTTCGACCTTCGCCGAGTGACTCTGGCAACCGGCAAAGCGGCTGAATCAGCGGATTCGACTTTTTTTACTTAATGTAATATATACGTCAATTATTTAGGGATGTCGAGTGTAAAAAAAAGCTAAGAAAGAAGTGGCAATAAACATGAAATTAATATGTCTATACGCATCATGAAATTAATATGTCCATACGCATATAAGATGCATGCTTGTACTGGGGAGCTCCATATGGGCCTCCACCCAAAAGTGCATTACCACAACCAGTTGGATGTCCAGCAACTATGTGGGATGTCCATCAACATCAACATTCATGCAATTTTTTGTGTTCCACACAATCAGTTCTAATCGTTTATAATGACAAGGTTATGTTTTTATGCACAACACCCTGTATTTTCTATTCCCTATTTCAAGAATCTTTACTCACGATGTTATTATGGATACTCTCCCGTGCATCTTAAGGATGAAAATTTCCATGCACTAGGAAAGCGAGGTTCTTCACCATTACATGCTCAGCCATTTTTCACCATTGCAGGAAGCAAAACTAGGAAGAAAATTTCAAAATTTATTTTGCTAGGAAGGAAATTTTCATTTGTTTCACCAGACATACAAGTATTGATTTCATTAGGAAGCAAATCCATGATCAATTTCCGTCCTTAACATGAATAATCACAATGGACTAGAAGAAAAATTAGGTATGCACATAACTCCAAACAAAAAAAAATAGCGAGTCTTTATCAAGATATATTTTTAAATAAACAATTATGATCAGAAGAAATAAGGAATAACAAAGATGGGAGACAAATTTGGGGGAAATCCCCGAGTAGTTTTCAGATCCAAGAGCATAGAGGGTGGGGGTGGTTGGAGAAGTAATCCGGGTGACGGGTTCGCCGGCGGCGGAGGACAAAGGTGGCGGCGTTGGAGCACACAGGGACGAGCCGGATCCGTCGGGGTCGGAGGAGAAATGGTGCATCGTTGGAGCACTTGCACGAGGTGGAGGTGGAGGTGGCGGTGTTGGAGCAGGGTGCTTCGGCCACGTAGAAGCCAGGTACAACTAGAGAATTCGTCGACGTGATTGAGGACCAATATAAACCTTGCTTTACTGATCTCATATCTCAATGCCGACAAAACATGGAATAACAAAGATAATTTTCCAAATAACAGAAAACACATGGAAAATATAAGTACTTAATTAGAACATTTTCTATGTCTTCTATATTTCAAATATGAGACGTTGTCATTTTCTATAATTTTCCAAATAGCAGAAAACACATGGAAAACATAAGTACTTATTTAGAACATTTTCTATGTCTTCGATCGACGTGATTGAGGACCAATATAAACCTCGCTCCGGTGATCTCATATGTCAAGGGCAAAAAAACATGAAGTAAAAAAGATATTTTTTCTAAATAATAAGAAGTGAGCCTAGCTCACTTGGTTAGGGAAATGTATATACAACCCAGCCACCCAGGTTCAATTCCTCACGGACCTAGATTAGAACAAATAATAGTAAACGCATGGAAAATAAAGTAGTTAATTAGAACAAAGGTCTTCTATATTACAAATATGAGACGTTGTCATTTGTCAATTTCAATAGACCATATATATTGTTGCAAGTTGGAGCACTTGCGATGTCGATCACTAGACTCGTTGTCGTGGTAGTCCGGCTCGGACACCGAAATAATCTCCAAAAGCCAGCCAGATGGACGGTGACATCAGTGCAGCGACATGCGTAGCAATATAGGTCGACGTGCAAGGAATGGGTACAGGACGTTGATCTGTCAAAGTCGGTTCCTGAAGCTTAAAATTCGACCATCATTGTAGTTTTGAATACATGATTAGAAAGCAATTTTTTAGGCAAATGTTTTTAAAATATTACAGTATCACTAAGCATTATTAATTGTAAACTAATGGTCAGTGTTATATACGCTACTAAAATAGAAACTAGTGGTCAGTGTGTTATATATCTCTAAAACCGTGTCAGTGTCTAGAACATATATCAGTGTCGGTAGCTTTTATGCAACTGGTGAAAAGGAGTGATTGATTGATATTCATCTTACGAAAGGGAAGAGAAATACTCGAGGTATTGCAATTCGGAACGTACCTATTGACATCAAGCACATGCGTGCTCACGTGTTAGATTAGCCAATTGCAGGACTAAAGATTGACCTTAGCATGCAGGGGAACAGGATATTCTGTTGGAGCGATACAGGGTCACTTACTTTTGAAAATTCTTCTGAGACCGGCACCAATACACACAACTACTACAGTATATCTAGATATGTTTGTTGTCTCTCCATTGATATTTCTCCAGATTTTCCTGCCAAACTAGGAGTGTTGTACTGTACGTGCGCTTGCTTGGCTGCCACTTGTCGGCAATGCACTTGGGTGGAATGACTAGGATGTTCGAGGCCGTATGTGCCCACCTGACGGATCAGGTGGAGTTGCCTGATGGATTCTGAAAGGTGCCTGGAGAAATCAGATGAGCATCCAGAGAAAGGGACACGCTTCAATGATGGGGGAAAAGGCGCATCTTTTGGCCGTTCGCTTGTTATGGAATACCACCGATCGATATTCCGGGCTTCCCATGTCGCCATGACCCATGTGAAAGCTCGCCCGCCGGAATATCAATCGTCGTCTTCGCCGACGGGAGCTCGCGCCGTCCACACGACGCCACTGCCGCGCGCGTGGGGTGTCGTCACCTTGCCTCTCGCCGGTGACGTACGTACGTGGCCCGGCGCGGCGCCAGAGACGGGTACCGGACATAATATAGATGCGTATATACCTAGGCCCCAGCGTGGTCGTGATGTGCGTCTAAATCATGCCTGCCTGCGAATTTCCTATGAAATCAGCCTCCTTTTCTTCTTCTTTTCTCAAAGTTTTCCCGCCGAATAAGTTTTCTGTTATCTTATATGGATGTTTTTTCTTTCTTTTGGTATCTTCCTCCATCGAAAGTTTTCCTGTGGCATGACTTGATCAACATTGCCCACATCTTCTCGACTATCTTCTCGAACGAGTGATACGTCGCAAACGTATCTACTTTTCCAAACACTTTTGATATTGTTTTGCCTCTAATTTACATGATTTGATTGGAACTAACCGGGACTTACGCTGTTTCCAGCAAAATTGCATTTGGTGTCTTGTTTTTGTGCAGAAATAAAGTTCATAGAAAATTCCCAAAAAATTAAAAAAAGGACTTTTGAAGGAAATAAGTCACGGAGTCAGGAGGGCTCGCGGAGGGGCCACCTGTTTTGCTGACATATGAAATATATGTTTATGATCGAAGAACAACTATTTTGAAACATGTGAACATGTTATTTTTTGTATGACATACTTTTTTGGCGACCCCCGGCCTATGCATCGCTTCTAGCGAGCAGGAGTGTCGCCTCGCTCATATGATACAGGCTACATGGGCCTGGGCGCCTGGCCCATCGCGCGATGTGCACGCATCCTACTAGCGATCAGCGTCCGCTAATCAAAGCAAACTAGCGATCAACAATGAGGGGAAATCCTATTCTACGCCCGTAGCGCCCGTTAGCGTGGTTACGCATACACCTCCAGCGCAATAACTGGGCCGGCCCAGGTACGTTTCTTATCCTGGTTTTTCCGGTTTTGGGAGGCTTCTAGAAGATTCCGACTAGTTTTTCTTTTCCGGTTTTACTAGTTTTCTGGTTTCAGTCATTTATATATTTTCGGTTGTTTTTTCTCTTTTCTAAATTAATGTACATTTTCATATTTTTTTAAATTGTTCACTTTTGAAAATAGTCCGTTTTCTTTGTGTTTTACGTTTTTTTATTTTTTCTCATTTTCTTTTTCCTTTTTTTCCTTTTTTTATTTTCTTTTTTCCTACTTTAAAAAAATGAATATTTTTCAAATAAGAAACATTTTTCAAAAATTGAATAATTTTTGAAATCCGAACCGTTTTTGCAAAATGAATATTTCCAAAATTTTAAACATTTTTTAAAATGAACAATTTTCAAATATGAACCATTTTTCAAAAATCTATTTTCAGTTCAAGGGTATTTTTGGTTCAATATTTTTTTTGTTTCATTTGATTTTTTATTTATTCTTGATTCATTGTTATTTTTGGGTCGCCTGTATTTTTGGTTCACCATTATTTTCGGTTCATCTGAATTGTGTTTATTTTTCAGTTCACTATTATTTTCGGTTCAGTGGCATTTTTTGTTCACTATTATTTTTGGTTCATCTGAATTTTAGTTCACTATTTTTTCGGTTCACCCGAATTTTGGTGCTTTTCGGTTCACTATTATTTTCGGTTCACCTGTATTTTTGGTTTACTATTATTTCGGTTCACCGAATTTTGGTTTCATTTTGGTTCATTATTATTTTTTGTTTGCCGGTATTTTTGGTTCACTATTATTTTTGGTTCATCCAAATTCTTGGTTCACTATAATTTTGATATCCGAATTTTGGTTCCTTTTCGGTTCAGAATTATTTTGATATCCTGATGAACCAAAAATAATAGTGAATAAAAAATGCCAGTGAACTAAAAATAATAGTGAACCTAAAAGGAAATAAAATTCGGGTGAACCAAAAACAATATTTGTGAACCAAAAATACTGATGAACCAAATATATTAGTGAACCAAAAATAATAGTGAACCAAAAATAATAGAAAACTGAAAGTACCATCAATAGAAAATAATAGTAAACCGAAAATAATAACGAACTAAAAGGAACAAAATTCGAATGAACCGAAAATAATAATGAACCGAAAAAGTAGATCGATGAGATCAAACAAATATTCATAGATTTCGAAAAAATTCAATGGTTTTAAAAAAATCGTGGCTCCAAAAAAATGTATTCTTATATTACAAAAAATAAGGAAATGAAAAAGGAAAATAAAAATAAACACAAAATTGTGAACATAAAATGTTACAAAAAAAAGAAACATAAAAGGAAACATAGAAAAAAGAAATGTGTGAACGAAAAAAGAAAGAAGAAAGAATACATTTATTTGCCCAAAAAGATAAACAGAAAAACAACCAGAAAAAACGAACAGAGAAAACGAAAAAGCAAAATAAATGGGCCGGCCCATGCGGGTGACTTCAGCGGGCGAGTCTGTGTTCCTACTCACACGAAGCGATATATAGTGATCGCGCTTTTGAATTATTATAATGTTTTCAACCTTAAATAGAGAATATAATTTTTTCATTTTCTATTTTTCATTCATATACTCATACTTTTTTGTTTTCTATTTTAAAAAAATCAATAATTTTCTTTTTTCTTTCTTCTTTATTTTTTCGTTTCTTTTTATTTTTACTTTTTAACTGACACGTTAATAATTTTTTGAGATAGATGTTCTTAAATCTTTATAAGATGTCTATGTTTTACCAAAAAAATCACAAGTTAGAAATAAATATTCATGGGTTTGTTTGAGAAAATAAGTTCACGGCTTAATTTAAAATAAAAATATTCGATTAAATTTTCACAAGTTCAAAAAATATTAATGGCTCAAAATAGGTACATTCACAGTTTAAAAAATATTCACGTTTAAAAAAAAGAAAATTCACGTGTTCAAAAAATATTTACGGGTTGAAAAATAGGTTTAGGGTAGGCTAAAAAATGTTCATGATTCGAACAAAAACTTTACACATGACATCAAAATCATGTTCCCAGGTTGACATTGGTGAATATTTTTTCCATTAATGTATTTACCATAAATAACCAAAAGAAGAGAGTAAAAGAAAATAAAAATAAAACAAAGTAACAAACATAAAAAAGAAATTAAGCTTAACTGTTGGTTAGTGTTTACTAGTTTCATGTTCAAAATAAAGATATCTACGTGCGTAAATGGAAGCAAGGGAGAGGCAGATATATACTAGCTGGTGTTTTTTCAGTGAGTAGACCTAGCTACTGCCACGGATTAACAAAGAATGAAAACCAACCGGAAGTTAATGGGCCTAGCCTAAGAGCGGGAAATAGGCGTTCCCAGCCCAGGAACTATATATGAGCTGTTGAGCTGGGCCTTCCTTCGTTTTGTTCTGGGCTAGCGTCTCCTACACCAGTCGCTACCCAAAGCGGCGGACCATTTGAAGCTCGTATCATCATTACCATGGTCTGTCATTACCATTTGAAGCGCCGGACCTTCATCGATTTCGGGACACCAAGGGGATTCAGTTCAGTCACATCGTCTACCAAATTCTCCTCTCCTTTTTTCTTTGCCTTTTATATTGATATACTAGTAAACATGCCCGTGCGTTGCAACGGATATCAAATTGCTACTGTCAAGAATAACAAATGCTTTTTGACGGTTGTCGTCCCACCATAAAAAAATGATGCTCTCAGAAAAAACTGCCAAATTTACCCTTAGAAAGAGCTTCTAATTTATTCTTCAATCATAAATTCTAAGAGTTCAAAAAACAAAATAGACACAAAGATGTTAATGAGAAGATTAAAACAATAAAACTGCATATAAAAGCATAGATATCTGTACCGTCTAGTTTCTAACATTTGATGCAGTTGGAATATTTTACATTGATGGTTGATACACCTATTGGTCTTATCGCTCGAACCGAGACTTCTTACCGGCACAAATATTAAAAAGGACACATTCTCAATTGAGCTTGCTTAGCAGCACAAGTATTTTGAAGGAAATTATGTCCACTAAGCAACTGGATCATTTCATATAATGGGGGAACAAAAAACATCACAACAAACCCTTTAACATTGAAATAACCATGTTTTGTTTCAGAACAATCTTCTTTCAATAGCTACCATCCTATCTTAACTTTCATTATCATCACAATAATGCGGACCAGTTCACCATACTTGACTCCTTGGTGTCGATGAAAAGTCGTACTCCCTCTGTCCCAAAAAGAGTGTATTTCTATTTTTTTTGAAAGCCAACAATACTTTTGATTTCATAAATGTTGTTTTTATTTTTATTTAAAATCGGTTAAAGTTCAAAATAATTTGTCTTTCCAAAAAGCTAGAATTACACTATTTGCAAGATGTAGAGAGTGCCTCTGTAGATGCAACTTATTATGGTAAATTTATAAACCAAAAAATTCAATCGTTTTGTGATCCCGTACTCTGAAACAAAAGGATCATTTGCTCAGTTTCGGATGAGAAAATGTTTGATAGGTTGTACACATTTTTTAAATCTCTAGCAGTACACAATTTTAGTATCGACCAGTACACGAAGCTGCATGTAACGAAGAGGAGGAAAAACTGCGGTAGATGATTATTATTTTTTTTCGAGGGTACGGTAGATGATTTTTGCCACAAGAAATCAACCAGTAATAATAGCCTGTTGGAGAGAGAAGAGGAGCAGCAGCTGCCCGTGAGCAAGACCACCAACAGCAGCAGGAAAAAGAGAGCTGCAGCGCGCGGCAGAGAGAGCAATAGCAGTAGCGTGGGCGACATGGGAGCCAGGGCGGCGATGGAAGGTGCCGACAGGTTCTTCACCTTCCAGCAGCAGCCAGCGACGGAGGCTTGGGGGAGAGGTCAAAGGGAGGGGTCGACGGCTCACCGAGGTCTTAGACCGGCCGTGAGGCAGGCAGCGAGCAGGGAGCAAGGACGGTGGCGCGTGGGGCGCGCGACCGGCGGCACGCAGGGATAGGGTCGGCGTCGCGCGCAGTTTGGGGACTGGGCCGAATCGTTTTTTCATGATACGGTGGCAATTGCTGTAATATAGTTTATGAAACAGGGACAATTTTAATGTTGGACGAAAAAAACTGGGAGAAGCAACTCTTCCCTCTCCTTTTTTCTTTGCCTTTTATATTATACAAGAAGCAAATATAGAGCGGCCGAAGCCAACCGAAAAGAAGAACAAATTAATAGGCTTATGATTTGAGCTTGATATGTTTTACACCAGCCATGATCCATCTTTTGCTTTCATCTTTTATTTGCTCCACCAGCAGATTTCAGGCAGGCAGCTCTCTCAATTTTCCATCGTTCAGACTGTCCACTGGGCTTGTCTGAAAATACTACAATAATAATGGTACAGCTAGCGTAGGATTCGTTTTGCGGCCGTTGTGTATATACGTGTATTGTACTGGAGCAGATGCAACCGTTCCGTTTTCATATGGACCTAAGCTGCTCGCGAAATTCAACGGGGAATTAAAAAACAAAGAAGGGTACGTAAGAACCCATTAAAGAAAGACATCAAAGAAGCCACAAGGAAGAAGCTGCAGGCCGGCCTGGGAGAACCAGCAATGTTATGCGTGAGATTCTGTGTGTGTGAAGACGAATTGATAATACTACATGTGCAATGCTACATTAACTATTGTTAAGCAGGACTTGAAACGAGGACTTGGTACGTGTAGTACCAAGTTAACTTATCATATTATACTTTTGTTGTCATTGAGATCCTAACTAAGGGATAGCGCGTTGGTTCGAACGGATACAAAGGGAAGATACAAACAGGAGGTTACCTGCAAAAAAAAAAAAGATACTAGCTAGTATGATTATCCATCCATAAAAATAAAAAGGTAGTATGATTATCCGGATCATCTATCTGACGACACGGTTCGAACGCCCTAATTGTCTGCTTAGTTTGTTGCTAGATGATTATCCGGATCATCTATCGTAAAAAAAAGGTTTATTGCTAGTATGTGGGCTGCCATCGGCTCCTAATCAAACAAAAGCGACTTCCAAGTTCCAAAACACATGTGTGCAAACTTTTCATCTAGAGATTGTGAAAATTAATCAGTAATACTTCGCCCTTCTCGTTAATATTGTCACTCATTTGATCCTCGTGTGTCAACCTTTAGTGGCTCCGCGACGTCTGCGCATGAAGACCAACACGGGGTTAGTGGCTTCAAGGAGCAAAGAGATCACCACACACAAGATGACAAGAGAAGCTCGCTTGATATCATATACGAATGCAACATAACAAAGATTTTAGGTTGGAGCAGCTGAGTGAAAAAAAAATGAAATGCATACACTATTTGGTTCACCTAGTAGCCCGAACTGATGGAGAACTATGGAGCTATGAAGGCCATGGAGTTGCACGCACTAGCTCGACCGCCATCTGGCAAAGCTTTGCGGCATCGTATTTTCTGACGGTTTATTTGTTTGGAGGGGTTGCGGTTGGCAGTTTACAAAGTTAGCACGCGGGAGACAGATTTATTTAGATTCGGGTCTTGGCAAACAACGCCCAATAACAACCGTACTTCTGTTTGTGGCTCATATTTTTTGGTGCCCAGAACGATCTCGAGGAGGACTCGATCTTTCCTATGGCCATTGAGGATATATGGAGGTTCTGGGAGATGAATGCATACTGTTGGCAGTCATCTTTGCCTGACTCCCGGCTTCCTTTGGAGAGATGTCAAGACCGAAGGCTTGCGTGCACGCGTTCGAGTCGGAATCGAGTTCGGGTAGAACAAGGCACGGAGGAGCACTTTGGCATGGCGAAGCACTGAGTACATGGAGATTCTAAAGAACACGTCGCCAAGTATGAGTAGAACGCAACGAACAAATTGTCATTTGTGGCTCTCATCAATGTGTATGCCACAATCCTTACACCTGAAGTCCTCGTACGATTCGAGTTCTGGATTGGTTTGCTTAGGGTTTATCAAACGCTATTCGTCATAGCATATCGGGTCAACCATGAAGCAAGTTGCGTGACGTAGTTGACCAAGATGAGATTTCTCCTCCGGATCAGAGAGATGTCTTTGGCCCACTCGGGTGATTGATTAAGGAAAACAATCAAAGCAAGGCCATGTGACTCGGTTAGGAGTTAACCGGGAGTCGGACTAAGAGCCAGTCTAGTGAATCAATATCACAAGTCTAGTAAAGAGTCGAAACCATTAAAGGGATGACAAGTTCACACCCATATCTTTGATAAGATAATACCACGAGGCAAAGTGACTGAATATATGACACATTGGATAGGTAACAAGTTAAGAATTTATGTCTCTTAGAGGCGGCATGCTTTGCTAGAAGTCGTTGACGACTAACGACTTGAGGTCGACTGTGCATGGAAACGAGTTGAACTCGAAGCTACTATGGGGTGTCAGAGCATAATTCATGTCCAAGTTAACATAGACCTACAGGGTCACACCCTTGAGAGGAAAGGAGCTAGCTAGTCGGACCTCATCCAACTGAAGGAGTGCGACTGGAGTTGGACTCAAGTTGGCACGATGCAGGGCTTGTTTGGCAGTTGGATCATATTAGGGTTTCAGGTGGGCCGAATGTGTTGGGGGCACTAAACAACTCCGCCTAACTGCCTATATATAATGGTGGTGATGACGGCGGTGGAGGACAAGTCGGTTGTGAGACACATAGACATGAAACAGAAAGGAAGGGCACCACTTCCAATCCTCCACAGCCACCGCCAGTCGCTATCATGGAGATCGGAAATAGCAACCCTCTGCCCAGAGCTCCTCCTTGTACCTGTATACTCTCCAAGGAGCATCGTACATTCAGCACCAGGCGAATGATCACCAAGTCGACAAAGTTGTCTGGGACGAGGAACAAGAACTGCACTACCCCTACAGGCTACCTTGAATTCTCCATCTGCACATCTAACGATAATCTTTGTGGCCTATTCCCTGAGCAAGATCATGGCATTTCACGTAGTAGGAAAAACTACCTTGTGCAAGAGTTGCATCCGATGCGACCCAACATCTTCCACGTCAGATTAGGCCACGAACAGGCTCCTGCTCCATGGGACCCCTTCAGGTTGTGGCCTTCATACCCCTTGGACAAAGCAGTAGTGGTCCATGAGATCGATGACATGGTCGAGTGGGAAGTGTGGGACCGCGTAGGAACCAGAATCAACAAGTTCATGGACCAGCGCCCTAAATCATGAAACTGATGACGAGGATCCGTGGTCGGGACTCTTCCGCGAAGATAAGGATGCTTTCGACCGAGGCGATGGACGCGAAAAGGCGACTGGTAGTGCAGTGGTCTCCAGTTGCTTCCTCTTCTTCATGTAAACCATGTGGGATTGAATCTTTTTGGCCTCCTTCTGAAAGTTCCACTCAGCGCACCCCCTCCCCCCCCCCCCCCCCCCCCCCCCCAGCCACTCATTTCAGAATACAGGCCAACACTCCATATATGTTTTGACAAGATTCTACGACCAAGTGGCTCAATAGAGATCTATACGCGTGGTTGTCATCCAAAGCCTTGATCGCGTCCTCCTAAACCCTAGTCAGGGAATCCCACAATGTGCAGGGTGGCTCGACGACCTTCCTAGGAGGCGGGAAGGGAAAGAAATAAGGAGAGTTAGAGGGAGGGGAGGGGCGAGGAAGCAACAACCAAGGTTGCAGTGGTTGTTTGATCCAAAGTTTTGGCTATTGACCTAAAAATATTTTAGGGGGGGGGGGGAGGGGTGAGGAAGCAACAACCAAGGTTGCATTGGTTGTTTGATCCAAAGTTTTGGCTATTGACCTAAAAATATTTTAGGGGAGGGGGGTTGCGGTTTCTGGAAAATACAGATGGTACCGAACAAATTGACAAGCCAAAATTTTAATGCATATGGCTTGGTGTGACCATTTACCGAGAGTGCTCGTTTAAATTCAAAATTTTCAAAAATTCAAAAAGAAATGTCCAATTAACCGGGGTTGCGAAGAAAATGTGTTATGGCCTACGGGCTTAATCAGATTTACCGCCCGGTTACCCAAACCGATCGGTCAATGCACCAAGCCCTGCATGCATACACTTGATTCACCTTAATAATTAGCATAATAGTTTGATTTTTTTTGTATCAAATTAGCATAATATGATTGCATGACGACGAGAGAACTGGTCTAAAAAAAACTAAAGTAGCCCGGCCGGTTAGTGGTCGCATACAGTCGTTGGCGCCCCATGATTTGTACGCAGACTCCGTGTCGCCTCCGCGACGAGAAAACGATGCATGTACAATACCGCTCCCCGCCGATGGCGCGAGTTGACTTGCCACCGTCGCCATCTCGCTTGCCGGCACGAGCTAGGCTGCTCCTCCTCCACCGGCGACCAGTTGCAGATTTTCTATTAGCCCATCGACGCGGTCGACGCCGCACACGCTCCTATACTATACAGCAGCACACCCTCCACCACCTCCTTCCTTCCTTGGATCACTCGCCACCTCCTCCTCCTCCCCATTCCAACGCCTCCCCGCCGTGCAGATCGATGGATGCGCCGTGGGGCATGGACGGCATGGCCGACGCGCCCGCGGCGGCGCACGTCGCCCACAGGTCGACCGCCTTCCCCATCGCCATCGTCATCGCCATCGGCTTCATGGTCACCTCCCTCGTCCTCGTCACCTACTACTTCCTCGTCGTCCGCTGCTGGCTCCGCGCCGGCGCCCACGGCCCCGGCCCGCGCCCGCGACGCGACGGCGACCTCCTCCTCGTCGACCGAGTCTCCGCCGTCTTCTTCACCGACGCCGACGCCGCCGACGAGCCGCCCGGCGGGGTAGACGCCGACGTCGTCGCCGCGCTCCCCGTCGTAAGGTACCGCCACCGCCGTTCGGCGTCGTCGGCGTCCGCGGCGGGGGCGCTCGAGTGCGCGGTGTGCCTGTCCGAGTTCGTGCCTGGGGAGCGGCTCAAGATGCTGCCCGCTTGCTCCCACGCCTTCCACATCGACTGCATCGACACCTGGCTCTTCCACAACGTCAGCTGCCCGCTCTGCCGCACCGTCGTCACCGCCGCGCCCGCCGCCGCCCGCCGCGACGGCGACGAGCTCGACAGGCGCATCGGCGCCGCGGCCTCCGGACTGGCGGGGGGATCCTGCCGGTTCCCGAAGCAAGGCGCCGTGCAGGAGCCCATCAGACGGTCCTTGTCCATGGACTTCCTCCCGGGCGATCGCGGACGGAAGCCGCGCAAGGAGACGACGGGCGGTGCCGACGTGGCCGGCACTAGCAGCAGCGTCGTCACGGCCGGCCCAGGCGCCGGCGAGACGAGCGGGCGATTCCGGCGGCTGATGTCGTCGTTCGGGCTGGGCCGGAGCTCGCGGAGCACGGTTCTGCCCATCGATCACCTGGACCCATGACGACAAGAGTGACACACGCGATCGATCGACGTACGACCGGGTTTGTTGATTAAACCCTTAATTTGCTCTCGATCGATCGTGATGTAGCTGAGTGAGGATGAATTGGTGCCTGTGTTCACGCATGCAATGTACATCTAGATCGTAGGAGAGGAGACTGCTAGATTCTGTACAAATCCATCCAGCAATTCCATTGATTTGATCTCTCGCAACCTGGAATGTCCATCTTTCGTTAGACTTAGCGTACGATGCATGCATTTCGGATCAGATGTCACAAACATCGATCATTGTCAATCGTTCGATGTTATTTGTCCCATCATATCGACCATGTTGGGGTGCACCGTGCACACCACTCATACGGCCATTTCGGATCAGATGTCAGATCGCACACCAAATCACCTGCGACAAAAGGTCCTTGGATATCTGTTCCTTGTAAATTTCGGTTCCTTCAAGGGACGTGCATATTCATTCTTGGCTCTGATTTGGACGTGTCACAAAACAATCCCTGGACGGTGGCGATCGATCGTCGATGACTGGATCAAGAGAGAGATACGCATCACTGGCTTAATCTATATATGTGTTGCGAGTCAACGTCACAACGGTAGGCTGTCTAACCCACGCGTCACCAGTTTCTCTTATCAAGGAAGGTGGAAGGAAGCAGTTTATATAGTATTAATTAGCAAAACATGCATGATTAAGCGAGCCACACGATTTCTCTTCCTCTTCTCTTCTTTTTTCTTCTGCAATCTGCATCAGCACTTTTGTTCATTATAAGCAATTGATCAGTCGTAGGAGTAGCTAGCAAGATGTAGAAAGATGAGATTGACGTAATATGTTGGATGGTGTATTGAGTCTTATGGGCGAGTATAAATAGGGGTACAAACTTGGAGGATAAGAAGCCTTCTAGAGATACAGTAGGAGATTAAATACAATTCCTATATTACCAAAGACACGTAATATAATATATTTGTAACACTTCCCCGCAGTCGTAGCGGTAGCATCGTGAACAACAGGAACGCCGCGGACGGTCTGACTGGAGATAAGTAGACACCAGTTGGCTGAACCCCCCCCCCCCCCCCCCCCCCCCCCCCCCCGTTGTAGCGGGAGGGAGCGTGGTGGACGTCGTCATGCCGCGGATGCTTCAACTGTAGAGGAAGCTGATGACGAGCTCAGGCGAGGTGGTAGCCCTTTGTGCCGATGTCGAGGTAGCCGAGAGCGCTGGCCGGTGCGACTTGCTCGAGGTAGCCGTGCCCGTGCGAAGGGTCGTTGTGGTCGATGTCGTGGTCGGGGAGGCCGTTGTCGAGGTAGTCACACATGAAGGCGCATGCGCATAGTGCGTGAGGTGACTAACGGAGACGCGATGAGGCAGTCGTCGAGGATGCCGATGCCGGAGTTGAAGCAGTCCGAGCCGTCGAGGACGAGGTGCGGCAATAGTTTTGCCAGAACCAGGCGCATGTCGGGGACGAAGGCATACTACGGTTTTGCCAGAACTGAGTATGCATAGAAGAAGTCAGTGACGCGGTCGAGGCAGTCGTAGAGGAGGGGGTCGATGTAGAGGACATTGTCAAAGTCGATGAAGACGAGGTGCCAATCCGAACTTGCCAGACTCGAAGACACGTCGGGGACGAAGCACGCGCCGGTGTTGCCATTACCATGCGAGCGGGGGCAGGAACCATCGTGAACCATACGACATTGTCGGAGGGACTAGCAGAGAAAACCTCTTGGACGGTTGTGGGGCGCAGAGTGGCAAAGAGGAAGGTGCCGTTGTAGTCCGCGGTTGTTGGAGTAGACCTAGTCGGGGGCGGGATGACGATGCTGGCGACGAGGTCGTGGTGGACGAAGACGTAGAAGGCGGCGAAGTCAGCGGCGGCCTGGAGTGGTCATGCTGGACGCCTAGATTGATGAAGGTGTAGTCGGCGGGACCTACAACAGCGTAAAGTGGCCATGCAGGTTGCCTATAGAAGCACGGCGGCAGTAGTCGAAGTAGGCGAGGAGGAACCTGGTGACGTGACGAAGATGTTGTGCGGACGGTGGCAACCATGCCGTGGGAGGAGGCGCGGTGGAAGCCATGGACATCGGTGCGTGGGGAAAGCGAAGATGACTGCGTGCAGCGATGCTACGGCCCGAGGGAGCGGCATAGCTGCAGGACGCGAGTCGATGCGGCGGCTAGATGCTGCCGGCGGCGTACACGCCTGCGAAGAAGCGTTGGCAGCCCGTTGCTCGATCGGTGGACGCACGTGCTTGATGACAACGCGAAGATGATTCGATGGGACGAGGGCGCGGCAGTCGAGCAGGCGCGACAGCCCGTCGAGGGGACACTGCAGCCTACGGAGAGGCCACGGCAACCATATATAGAGGGGGGCACCGCAGCCTGTGGAACGGTCGCGGCAGGCGGTGAGGCAGGGGACCGTCGATGTCGATGTCGGAGTAGAGGCGTGTGAGAACGACAGGCGGTGGGCGACGCAATCCGATATACGATCGGCAAACCAAATAAGAAAACGTCGGTCAAGCCGATGAACCGATCGGTGGACGAACCCTAGCTACGTACGGGTTGCGCAGCCCTCGGCGGTGATCATGGAGATCGATCTCTCCGGGGGCGGTACAACGCAGAAGCGTGTTTCGAGTCTAGGTCGGGATCTTGCGGTTGATACCGATACCATGTAGAGGGATGAGATTGACGTAATATATAGGGGTACAAACTTAGAGAACAAAGAAACTACTATAGATAGATAGAATAGTAGATTGAATACAATTCCTATACTATCAAAAGACACGTAGCCTAATATATCTCTAACATGCAAGATCAAAGGAACCTTCACCAGTAGAGCACGCCAGAACAACACGATACATATCCTTGCTCTTGATTAATTAATCACCGTGTGTGAGTGCAACTAGGGCATAGTATATTACTGTTTGGGCCATCAACTTTAGCTCAGCCGTCACATGCAAGAGGACGTTGCAAGCGTTGACCTTAGATATGGGGCACACAACGGAGAACGAGAGCGACAGAATATAGAATTGCGTGTTGCAGATGGACAGTTACTATTAAGATCGATCCCTGCAAATAGCTGTCTGTCTCGGAGAGCGCTTTGTTCGGTCTGCTGCGTGCCCATGTGGATCAGCTCATCATTTACGGTGCGCAACGGGTTGACTTCACTTATGTTTCTCCCCGAAAAAAGACGCCATCCTGTGTCGTGGCGTGGCCTACCCTTGTCTGCACCGGACGGCCGGGCGACGAATCATGCATCCACATATATAATTTTCTTTCGATGCACTCACACGAATAATAGTACTCCTTCCGATCTATAAAAAATGTCGTCCACTTAGTATATAGTTTGTACTAACTTAATATAAAATGAACACTTTTTATGGATCGGAGGGAGTACTTTTTTTCGGGCGCGGGACACATGCATAATAATACTAACATTCAACTTCTAATGATTCAAAATCATCGATCATTTTTTAACAAAACGGTCCCTGTCCTTGTTTCCGTTAAAGAAACCGTCGTGAATCATTGATCGGATAATACCGCGCTGGACAATTTGGTTGGTAATCTACATCCTTCCAATGGATTCCCGATCGAGGAGTTGGCGCCAAAGAGCCACAACTATATTTAGAGTAGATTTTCGAAACACGGCCAGGTAAAACTATCAATCCTAGACCAACTCACTGAAGATTGACAAAAGGATCGGGCTGCTTGATCGCTCGCCTCGTCCTGGTGTTATATATATATATATATCAAGAGTACATGTACAAATACAATTACAACTCCTCAATACGTAACCGGCTAGGCCTAGATGGCTGGGGCATAGGGAAAAGTATTTTCATCAAAGATAACATGACGGGAGATAATTATTCGACGTGTGGAGAGATCGAGACAACGATAGCCTTTGTGACGGGTGGGGTAGCCTAGGAAGACGCACTTGGTAGAGCGAGGTGAGAGTTTGTTTTTGGAGGTGGAAGTAAGGTTGGGGTAGCAAAGGCAACCGAAGACACGGAGGGTGTCATATGGTGGTGTACGACCGAGAAGAAGCTCATAGGGTGTGGTTAAGGTTTTAGTATTTGTGGGACGAATATTAATGAGGAACGTGGCAGTGTGTAGGGCTTCGGCCCAAAAGGTGGGAGGCATAGATGCTTGGAATAGCAAGGTTCGTATGACATTGTTTGTGGTGCGGATGGCTCGCTCAGCTTTGCCGTTTTGTTGAGACGTGTGAGGGCAGGAAAACCGAAAAAGGGTGCCATGGGAGGTGAAGAAGGAGTGGACTTTTGTGTTGTCAAATTCGCGGCCATTGTCGCATTGGATATGTAGAATGGGCAGATTAAAGTGTGTTCGAGCATAGGCATGAAAGGCAACAAAGGTAGCATACGCATCAGATTTATGACGAAGAGGAAAGGTCCAAAAGTAATGTGTATAGTCATCAACAATAATGAGATAATAGCAAAAACCGGAAGTACTTGGTATAGGAGATGTCCAAAGATCACAATGCAACAACTCGAAAGGTTTAACACTAAATGACTGTGATGAATAAAAGGGGAGCCTAACATGACGACCTAATTGACAAGCATGACATAATGTTGATGACGATTTATTGGGCGGTAGGTGTTGAAGATGTTGAAGGCGACGCATGGTGTGGTGTCCGGGGTGACCAAGGCGACGATGCCAAGTGTCGGAGGCAGTGGTGGCGAGGAGGGCTTGGGCATCTGGTGGGCGGCAGACGGAGTAGAGCGGGCCGGAGCTATTGCATCGAAGAATCACGGTCTTGGAAAGAAGATCCTTCACGGAGAAACCAAGAGGGTCAAACTCAATAGAACAAAGATTATCACGAGTGAATTGACGGACAGAAATAAGGTTTTTGATGATGTGAGGAACAATGAGAATATTGCGAAGATGAAGTGGTTTATGAAAGGAATTTAAAGTGTGAGAACCAATGTGTGTGACAGGGAGAGAAGCACCATTACCAACGATGACATTATGAGAAGGAGAGGGAGTGGAGCGGGAAAGTATACCATGATCGGATGCCATATGGGAGGATGCGCCAGAATCCATGTACCACTCTTGATTGCCGGGGAGCTGCATGTTCTGGAGGGCCATCAAAAGAGCTGGGTCGAGTTGCTGATGCTGCTGCTGTGGAGGAGTAGTCATGAGGCCGGTGTTGGAGGAGAGCTGGTGACCGTAGGCTGTGTACGCGTGAGATGGTTGAAAGCCGGGGCGAGGACCAAGGACGCCGGCTTGAGGAGCACGCCATCGGGGCTGCCATGGGGCAGTCGTCATCTGCTGCTGCTGTTGCTGAGAGGCCCGTGTGGGCAGACCCGTCCAGGGGTTGAACATCCAGGGGTTGTCGCGCCCGCGACCGCGTCCACCGCCACGGCCACGTCGGCCACCAAAACCGCCGCCGCGGCCAGAGTTGGAGTAGTGCCCGGTGGGTTGGGAGGGTGGGCGCGGATCGCTACTTGAACCGCTGTTGCCACGTCCAGAGGGTGGGGCACGCTCGCCCCCGGCGTGCGGTAGGATGCTATTCCCGCTGGCCCAGAGCGCCGTGGTGGCGGCGTTTTTGGCATCGGATTTCTTCTGTGCTTCCTCGAGAACCAGGGCAGAGCGGGTTTGCAGGAAGGTGGGGAACGGCGTCTGGAAGGGGAGGAACGAGCGCAGATGGGAGAACTGCTCGTTGAGGCCTCGAAGCACTGTGAGGACAAGCGTCTCATCTGAGACTTGTTCGCCGACGTCACCGAGGGCATCTGCAAGAGACTTGAGCTTGGCGCAGTAGTCGTGGACGGTCATGTCGCCTTGAGGCATGTTGCGGAACTCGGCGTCGAGAGCGATGGCGCGGCTTTTCTTATTGTCGTGGAAGAGATTGTCGATGGAGTCCCAGATCTGCCGCGCCGTGGAACCTGGAGCCATGATGATGCCGAAGAGCTCGGTGGAGATCGAGCCATAGATCCAAGAGAGGACAGTGTAGTCGTCGCGAGCCCAATCAGAGGTGGGCGAGGTGTCGGAGGGTGTGGAGTCGCCGATCACATGAGAAGAGAGACCGTAGCGACCGAGGGCAACGAGCATAAGCTCACGCCACTTGCCGATGTTGGAGTCCTGTAGATCAAGGGTAATGGGAACATGATTTTTGATGGAGGCAACGTAGGTGGAAGGAGTGGGAGCGGGGCTAGGGTTTGGGGTAGGTGGAGTGTTGTCGACCGCCTTGCCCATCTCAGCGGCGCGGCGATCGAGTTCTGCTTGGCGCGAGTTGAGGAGGGACTCGCGTGCCTTCAGATCGTCTTCGAGTTTCTTGAGCTCGTCGGGAGTCATGGTGATGGGAGAAGAGGGAGGGCGGCGAGGTAGCTAGGGTTTTAGGATTTGCTTGGGGGAGGGAGATCGGCTAGAGGGTAGGGATCGGCTGGTGCTCTGATACCATGAAGATTGGCAAAAGGATCGGGCTGCTTGATCGCTCGCCTCGTCCTGGTGTTTATATATATATATATCAAGAGTACATGTACAAATACAATTACAACTCCTCAATACGTAACCGGCTAGGCCTAGATGGCTTGCCGTGTGCTCCAAGATGAGCCTCGGCCGAATCCTTCTCTAACACTCACGATGCGGGGAGGGGAATCTTGTAACTACAAACACTAAAGTTACGGCATATTTACATCATGTATGGATCAAGTTCTTATAAAATAGAAAGTTCAAACTTAATAAGTTTTGAAACTTTGACTGTAGAATTCTCATTTCGAAGAAAAATTTAGTAAATGACTGTATTATTTTCGGATCCCCACAGGATCTTCCGAACAAAAAAAAATATACAGTGATGTTGGTCCTGTCGCGCTCGAGCGTTGTTGTTGCTGGAGTTTGTTCATTCGTCCTCCTTGGGAGGATCTTCTACATGATCCTTGGCGGTGTTTCCCCAAGTGGTGGCCATGCCCGGAGGATGTCCTTGACGTGTGTGAACCTGATCATGTTTATATATGCGATCTCCTCTCCTTGAGGGCAGCCTGTGTAAAAAGAAAAAATTGGAGAAAGTAATTTACTACTTTTTTTTTTTGCATATGTACATCCGCCGCTGAATTAACGCATATGTACTTGCAACTAGTTGGAGCATAGATTGAGATGAGGTTGTACAGTATAAATTAGCAACATCCGAGCGAGGCAAGCAAATCTAGGTTGCTTAAACTTTGATCTGCTGCCGACTACTAGCTAGCTAGCTAGTTAGCTCTAGTCGTCGATCGCGACATCGATCGACCGGCGTGCCCATTCATTCATTCATTCATGCGGATCCCCTCGGATGCAATGGGTTGACTTAACCGCCTGCCTGTAGCTGAGCTGAGCTGTTTTTTCTGTAGTTGGGTGGTGTTTGACATTTTCATGAGGGACGTGCAACTCTTTCTTTTTCGTTTTTTTTTTTTTTTGAGCAACTCGAGGGAACACTCACTCGTGGACATTCTCAAGATTTAGCCCATTTTGACTGCTCGCAGAACTTATACTCATGGGCCGGGATGGGCCGGACATTTATTTGGCCCGTTTAGAGCGTCTCCAGCCAGCCGTTTCACAAATCTTTTTTTCCCACATATGGTGAAAGTACAACTTTCTGATAAGCGGAGGGGAAACAGTCACACCTAATATTGGCATTTTTTGGGTAGGCAAGGCCACGCTCCACCATGAACAAGGGTATGCAAACCCATACCAGATCACTTTCTTCAACATTACCACTCCGTCGTCAAGTTTTCATCTCTGGGTTTTCTGTAATATCTCCAACCCATTTGCAATCTTGCAGAAATAGCTAACGCTAATCAGTTGACGATTTACTTTCATTTGTACAAGCTCCCTACAATACTGGAATCTGCATCATCGCCAGTGAAACGGGGATTGCCAATTAATTCATTGGTGGGATATATATGTGAAGGTGATCACGTTTCTGCAGGGTGTTTCGTGTAAAAGCTAGGACCTTTTTTTCCATCGGTGGAAAGAGAAAGAGTGTGAGGTGAGACGGCGTATAGAATAGAATAAACTGGTGGCTTTGTAGGGTACAACTATAAAAAAGGTTTCCTTTCCAAATAAAACTTTACCAGCTCGTGAGCGCGCCACGTGGCAGCACTAGTGAGTTTTGATGGGATTTCTGTATACGCGTATCTATTTTGAGAATATCTTAAGAACCGTTTATCCAAAATATGAACGGTTTTCATATTTGAGATCCTCTCGTCGAGATCTTTAAAACTATATCCCATATTAATAGTTTTCGACTCGGCAAAACAGCGTGTTACGTACGACTCGGCAAAACAGGCCGAGGTTTACATACTCAAGTTGGCAGCAACAACCCTATGCTTCCATTGGATCTTGGCAATTGGTGGGTCGTTCAAGGGAAGCTGTTCGCTGGTCTGTGGTGCAGCAATGTCTTGGTTGCCGAGGCTGTTTGCAGTTGTAGTGCCATTGTACCGGCAGTGTGCAGGGTAATAAATGGGCAGCCATGTTTCCCCCGAAGAGGGAGCCCCAAAGAACCTTCCCTTACCCACTACTGTAGTAAGCTCCCACTGAGCTGAACCTCACGTCTTTTCTCCTCCTAAATAAACCTGTGGTTAGGCAGACAAGATGAGGAGTAGAAATGGAAAATCCGGTGCCCATGGCCACTCCCCATTTTCTCTGAAATCCAACCGTGCCGTGCGTACCTCTTGGCGTCAGCTCTCTTTCTCTCTGCATTTGCACCCTGTAGTAGTGTTGCCGTCCATCCATCGGTTGTCAGTACACGTCTCTCTTTCTCCCTTCATTCATTCGTTCAACTGCATCCCGTCCGACTGGATAGCGAACCAAACCGGCGGCCGACGATACCTAGCTACAAGATGAGTGAAACACCGGCATTCCCGTCGTCGCCGGCGTCATCGGCATCGTCGTCGAGCGTGCCGATGCTGGTGATCACGGTGGTGGGGATACTGGCCGCCTTCGCGCTGCTCGCCAGCTACTACGCCTTCGTCACCAGGTGCCAGCTCCTCCGTGCGGTGCTCTCCCGCAACCCGCCCTGGCGCGGCGGACACGGTGAGCCGTCGTCGTCGACGACGTCGGCGGGCGATGAGCGACAACGAAAGGGCCTCGGGCTGCCGCTCATCCGCATGCTCCCGGTGGTGAGTTTCACAGCGGCGGCGGCGGACGGCGTGGACGGGAGGAGGGTGTCGGTGTCGTCCGAGTGCGCGGTGTGCCTGTCTGAGTTCGCGGAGAAGGAGCGGGTGCGGCTGCTGCCGGGGTGCTCCCACGCCTTCCACATCGACTGCATCGACACCTGGCTGCAGGGCAGCGCGCGGTGCCCCTTCTGCCGGAGGAGCGTCACGCTGCCGCCCCCGCCGCCGTTGATGCCACCGAAGCATGGTCACGGCGACGTCCGGCGGGATGATGGGGCCGCTGCCAGCGGCAAGGACGATGCCAGCAGCATCGTGATCGAGGTGAGAGGGGAGCGCGAGAGCTGGGCCGCGGTGGGCGGCCGCCGGAAGGTCCAGCGGAAGAAGGCGGTGGGCGACGAGGCGGTGGAGACGACTGGCAAACGGAAGGGCGGTGGGGATGAGTTCGCGGTGGAGCCGATGAGGCGGTCGCTGTCCATGGACTCCTCCTCCTGCGACAAGCAGCAGCAGCTCTACGTGTCCGTCGACTGCACATAGTACGTAGTAGTACATTCTTTGATCGAACGACGATCGTACATTGATTTGTACGCTGCTGCTGCTGCTGCTGCTGTACTAATAGTACAAGAGAAGCGTACGTGTAAATTTGGTTGGGCTAGCTAGATTCATGTCAATATGACAATATGTGTCATGTCATAGCGATTAGAGCATCTCTAGCTGATTCCGAAAAACTTTGAACCGTAAAAGTATTTTTCGGTGTACCAAAAACGTTTTGCGCTAGATACCCCAAAATCAGTACTAGGGCCCATTTATAAGTGGATATTCTTTTTTCACTTTGATTTTTCTCTCTCTCCCGTCTTCCTCCTCCCGATGGGATCTCGCCCCACCTCCTCGCACCGCGCCCGGCCTGCGGGAACTCCTTCTTCCTCGAGCCACTGCTGTTTTGCTACTTCTCCTTGCGGCTCGTCTTCTTGGAGCTGGGAGAATTGACCGAAATTTGGGCGGAGTTGGTGGAGGACCCGTGGCGGAACAACACTGTGCGAGCGAGCTGAAACTTCCCTCCCGCCGACGTTCGCGTGGCTTTCCACTTCACTGAAAAAATCAACTCGAAAACTTGACATATGGGGCACTCGGGGTCCATTATCCCGTTTCCGGTTTAAAAAAATCCGGATAGGTTATTTTTCCGAAATTAATTTGATCGGTCGTTGTTTCGCACTCGGAGCGTTATCCGGCGGTTATTATATCCACCGGGCCCTTTTCGGGATCTGGTAGAGATGCTCGATCTTCACCTGCTAGTTGTGCTAGCTAGTTGAAACGACGGGGAAGGGGATAGATACAATCCGTGCGTGATATGTGTTAGGATGGATGAATGGATGGATGTAAAACATTTTGGCGGCGAGCAATGCACGTCGATCAGCAGCAGCAAGTGGCCGAGGAACCATGGCACGTACTGCCTAGATATATAGGTAGCTAGGTAGCTCTTTGTGCACGTGTACGTGGCCTGATTGATTTGCATGCATGGCCGGACGACAGCGCGAGTTTGGCGCTACACAGTGAGACCGGGACTTGTCCAATCCACGGAACAGATGATCGATCGACCTTGCTAGGCCGCCTAGATATATAGCTCGCCCTCGCCGGCCGGCCATGCCATGTGCGGCTGCAGCTGGCTTTCTCTGGCCGATCGATCGATCATCTTGCAGTTACCGGTTTCGGTGAGCTCGATCTGGCGCTAATCATTCATGGAGTGGAGTGGGGCGCTAATGGCCGGCCGGCGGGTGGCATGTCAACGTTGCATCCATCGGGATCGATCCAGCGATGCCTCGTGCATAGCCGGGGGACCAAATTAACCTACCGGCCGATCGGACATTCGTACGTCCATCCATGGTCGATCGACGACACAAAATACTACAGCAGTGGCGGCTACAAGGTCGCGGCGGAGCTGATGGATGCATGGATGGAACCCGACGGACGGACGGCCGGCGACGAAAAAGTTGGGGCATAGCTTCTTGGACCTTTAATTGGACTAGGTAATATGCCCGGCCGTGCGTTGCAACGGGTGAGAAAAATTGCGTTTTAGAGGCTTACATAGTATGTACTTGTTGGTACAGTCGTAACATGGCATAGAAACCGGTCAATTTTAACTTTGCGACACGTTGTGCGCTTTGCTAATCGAGACATGTGTCACCATCATCATCTCACCCTACTTGGCGAAGACGTTCACCTCCCTCCAAGGCCGGGGAGTAGAGGAACAAGGATAAATCATTGAGCGACAAGTCTGGATGTAGATGCCTGACACCCGTTCCATCATCCGCTTCGACACCGAGATATCAATGAATTTTCATCAAATTAAAGACATGACATGCAAATCCAGAAAAATTCTGATCAGACAACCAAGATACACAAACATGGACAATATCATTGAAATTGTTATTGAGTTGAACTGGATCTAGTTGACACTAAACCAAGTATTTCAAATTTATAAGTACATCTTTTCTGGAGACAAAGATTTGGCATGTATACCATGAGATTTTCTCACTCGATATATTACCTTCGTTGTGCACCAATTAGCATATATTTCTAATTGCAGATATTATTAAACTTTAAGTGCATCGTAGAGAGGCCACCTTATAAGCGTCTGGATCAAAATCTAAATGTTTCCTTGAACGTACATAACTCAAATAAATACACAAATCTTTACACATGATTATTTCTTTCCCTTGGTGAATGAAAGCTCTTGGGGCCCGTACATAATCCTAATGTGAAGGATTTTGACCTCTCTTCACGCCTCCATCACTCCCAATCTTCTTTATTGCGTCCTCGATGACCCGAGCACTTGCATCCAAAACCATCACTGAAGAGCCCCGCTCCATGCTTCCTGAAGCTCCTATCCCTGCCACTGCCGCTTCTCAATGCCACGCTGAACATAGCATCGACTGGGTGTGGCTTCTGCTTGAGAACGATGAATGGAGACGTTATGATTGCTTCTGATAGCCCTCAACCAGAATTCCACATCGCAACTGGATATTTATTTAAAAAATGACTGATATAAAGATATTCAAAGCATCTACACCTAAGTGGTCAGCATGTTCTTCACATGCATTGAATAAACATTTAAGGTGAAGCATATGAGGAAAATATTATAAACGGACGATGCCTAAATAGACTGAATGGTGATGTCATGGCTGCCAAGATGCGAATCTTCGCCGAGAGATGTGTTCTATAAGGAAACATCCAATCACTCCCATATGACAAAATGCACTACAGCCATGAAAGGCAGAAATGATGTGGCATCATGGATGAAATATTCTTCAGGGACACCGTTGATTCAACCGTTTTGTTTCACCACATTTTATTACATTTTGATTTGTTATTGCTATTGCACATAGAGAGCAGCTTTCATGAAGGTCGCGTTGGACGGATAGAAAAACGGACACCGATCCATTTATATCGTCGCGTTGGACCGTGATTTCTATCCCCGCTAATAGAAATGGACACGGACGGACGAAATAGATTGCCCGTTTGAGTTGCCCTCGGAACAACCATGTAGGCCGCGGCGTACATAAGAGGCAAAGGCAGTGGACTTTGGGCTAGAGCGTAAAAGGTTGCCACGCACTGGGAACGTACGTACAGGTACAGGCAGCTTTCTTTTCTTGTAGCTGGCCCTGTAGCCTATCTATCACCTTGTCATTCAACGTCGACAGTATTCTGCTATCGTGCAGCAGGGGTTTAACTGTTTGGGTCTCTCTCGCAGAGTGGAATGAGCCAACGCAAGTGCCCTGTAGACGACTCTTCCTGCCAACATGCAAGTGCCAGCACGACATTGACCACCCGCAAGTGATGAACACATTGTTTTACCATTGACCACAATGTTTCCATTGTTTTTACACCTTGGTTCGTGATCCATGCATGTGTACTTAGGGTAAAAAAATACATGCTCTAAGGCTGCAGTACTACCCTATGTTTAGCTCGGCTGTTAGACAGGTAGAAACATTGGTCACTCAGCTGAAATGCTAGGTCGACATGTTGCAGTCTCGTGCAGTATCTTATCTGGTACCACATTGTTAGCCTAGGGAGCTGTTAGTAGCCTGGCTGTTGGCGGTACAGCTGTACTATATGTTTTTTGTACAAGATTAATCTAACCAGAAACAAAGGCTAACAATGGTGTCGGGTGGAATGCCACATGAAGAGAAATGAGGTGATATGCAAAATTATAATGTTAAGATCTAGTCGAGACATTAAAATGCACACAACCAAATTGATTAAAAAAAATAGAACATAGCCTGACCGAACAACCAAAGTCAGATCATAGGTTTCACCCCGAAGAAAATCAGAGCAATATTCAAACAATGCATTCAACAAGCAAACAATCCAGTCTCGGTACTCAACGTGCTCAACCGAACAAAGTCATCATACATTGAAGCCATCATTTATTTTGTGTTACACCATCATGCCCTGAGCGAAGCTGGGCAGCAGGCACGAGAGGGGGAGGGAGAATGGACCTGAGGAGCAGGGAGCGCCCAGCCGTCGACGGTGTGGGCAACTTAATAATTGGATTTTCTTAAACACAATGAGGAACTAATATTAAACATGGGCGATAAGATTGCGTAACTGTATTTATTTTTTTCGAGAAGGGGAGCAAGCCCTGGTTCTACATCGAAAAGATGGCACGACCCTTCTATTGTAAAGTTCAGAAAGATATAAAAAAGAAATACCCGAGGCCCTAATACCTCGCGACAATACATACATTAGGCTAGCACTAAGCGATGGTAAAAAGAAAACAGAAAACACACAGTTTCTAGACAACCCTTTAAAACTGAATCTGCGGTTGAAGGGGTGTAGCGAAGAACAAGGCAAAGGGGACCAAACCAAAGCCCTGCTTCAAGTCCAAACAACAGCATGTAGAGACGACACATTAATGACCTTACACATATACCCCTCCAATCAGTCCTTCGATTAGTTGTTGAAGGGGTGCAATGAAGAAAATACATAATTTCTAGACAATCCATAAAGAAAGAATCAGTGGTTGAAGGGGTGTAATGAAGAACAAGGCAAAGGGGACCGAACCAAAGCCCTGCTTCAAGTCCAAACAGCAGCATTAAGGACCTTACACATCCAATCAGTCCTTGGATCTACAGAAATTAGAACATGCTACCTACTTTTATGCACATCTGCATAGAGAGAAATGTACACATATTCCTAAGACACACGAGCTCGTCTCATTTTGTTTCTTTCCCAATTCCAGCACACACAAAAGAAAGCCTATATATAGATTAGCTATTGGGTTGTTATTAGCAATTTGGCAATAACTGGATCAATATTCACGTGCAGAACAGCCTTGCTTGTCCCAACTCTTCAAAGGCGAGAGCTAAAAGTTTGCCACTGGCAATACGTACGTACTGCAACTTTGTTCTTGTAGCTGGCCTCTCCCTCCCTGTAGCCTGTGTGTCATTCAACGACAGTATTCTGCTATCCTGCAGGTTCAACTTTTTTTCAGTTTAGAATGAGCCAAGAGAAGTTCCCTGTAGACGAGTCAACAAGTGGACAGACGACGAGGACATTGACCGCTAGCTAGCCATTGTTTTACCATGAATTGACCACAATGTCGGCAAAGACTCCCTTACTGTTTCTCACGGTCAGTCACTGATGAATTGTTCTAGCATGAATGTACGGACAGCAGCCAGGCTACTAACAGAACCCTAGCTAGAGCAGCAATGTGGTACTCAAATGCTGCACCAGACTGCAACATGTCGACCGGGCATTTCAGTCGAGTCACAAATGCATGCTTCTACCACCCGAGCTATATTTTTTTTTGTACAAAAATAAATAAATCTAACCGGAACCCAAGGCAAACGGTCATGTTGGATAAAAAATGTTACTCCTAAAAGACACTAATTTCATAAGGTGGGGAATAAGTAACTAATGTTTTTTTCAGGGCAAGAAGAAACTAATTTGTTTAAATAAATAACAGGGAGAGAAGAAATTGATATATTTTTAGGGAAAAGAAATTAATGGTAAATTAAGATGAGGGATTTGATATGTATATAAGTACTCAGTACATAAATCAGGCAGCAAAGGGGACCAAATCAACGCCCTACTTGATGAAGTCCATGCAGCAGCTGACTGACAAAGGGCAAACTGTAGGTGACCATGGAAAGAGAACAACAAGTCAGAAGCAAATCTCTTACCGCTCAACAGTGCGAGAGAGAGAGACTCGATCCAGACGTGCTCCAGCTGCACGCCTGCTGCGACACATAAATATGGCCACGCCTTGCTTGACTCAAAAATGGCTACTTTGGTTGGAATGCATGATAGTATCTCCAACCACTCGCACTTGCTCAGAACAAGGCACTGCCACGGTTGCGTTCCAGTTTGCTTCCACATGCTCTTCCTACCAATCTATCCATCATCGCCAACTGATCTCAAGGACATACTAGCAAATCATGATTCATAATACCCAATCTTGCAATCAATGCCCATGAAAGACCAAGAGAGATCTGTGTCCTTCTGCTGCTGTCTCTGAGGTGAATGGAACTGTTGAGGTAGCAGAATGATGGATGCGGTGATTGAAATGAATGAATTCAACAGCTTGCACCGTTGCAGGAGTGCTTGCTAGGGAGGCCGGTGCAGTCATCTCTGGGGATCTCTGATGTTACTGGACGCAGCCATTAACTATATCAGTCTCTGATCGATGCAGCAGGGGATGACCACGCGTGCCTGCTGAGGTCGTCAACAGAAACAACAAGCCAATTGATAGATAGATAGATGGATGGATAGATATTCCCAGTCAGCCTATTGCAAACACTTCTTCTTGTTACCTTTCTGTCTGCTGGCATCTGAGACTGCTGAGAGAACTGGATCACCAAACATAATCAATAGATGGATAAACCCATTGAAGCCACCTAACTGACACCTGCAACTGCCATCAAGTGGATAAACTCACGCCATCAGGTATCAACTGCTACCCTGATTCCCAAGTCCCAACCCACAAAAAATATGCAATACTACCTATTTTAGCACGGCAGACAGATGGCCCATATTTGAGAGCACCTCATGCTTTAAACACAAGAGAATCAAAATTATAATATGGGCCTCATATACGTACATATCACCCTACTACGTAAGGTTGTCTTAATACAAGAAAGAACAGATCTTACTAACATCAGCCTAAGAGTTGTAACTGGGAATAGTCAAACTTGACAGATCCAAATAAACATAATAAAAACTGTCACCGACCATTAACTACCGGGTCAGAACTGACATAGAAAATTTTCACAATCATTTGTGTTGCAGTGCTAAGACTTGCGTTTAAGCTCAAGTTTATTCTTGCCTACTGTAAATTTGATCCTTCAAATGTGGAAGCATGTGCAACCATGGCGACAAATTCAAGTAATGAAACTCAAACCCAGTGAGGACGAACATGCACTAACTTACCACACTATTTGGCTATAGGAACATTTGTCAGCACAGTTAGCGCGGGGACCTATTATAGGACATTGTTTTGTCATCTAGCCAAAGCAGAAGCCATCTTGCATCTACTCAAAAGAAGAGGAACAACTCCTGACCTGGGAGACTATTGTACGCGTAACTCAGCATTAAGACGACAAACATGTAACAAAAGAATCAAGCTTGTGGCACTGCGGCAGTCCTCACTTTCCCATGGGAGATTACATGAAAAAAGAATGTAGATTGCTGGGCAGCATGAATCAGGACTAAATCAGTAATTTAATTAATTCGATAGGCATTAGTGTATTGCCATTCGGAATTTGGCAGGTATTCCATTTAAACCATAGAAAATTCACATGGCATGATCACATCTAATTCCACAGAAGCAAATAAACTGCGTAGTGACAATGGGTACCAAAATAATACTAGTAAAAAGACCTCACAGGTTACTCATAAAATCTCGATTTACCACTGAGTCATCTTCATCTAACAGATGCCGGGAGATGCACTACTCTCGGTTTTGGGGAAGCACGGGCAGTGAATTTGCAGGAAATACTGCATGAGGTGCCCCTTCAGCCTTCCTCCTTAGCTGAAACAGAAGTCTATGAGCTTCTCGTGTCTCATATGACGAATCAGGGCCACAGCTTTCATAAGCAGCTATAACTCGTAGTTGATAATCCTCTGCCTGCTTGTAGCTGCAATACGAAGCACAGTATCAGATGCAAATCGCCACAAGGGTAGACATATAAGAAGTTCTTTACTATAAATTGTTATAGGTCATGGCATTGCATTAAGTTGTGATTGACTGCTCACTAAATATATAATATTTCGAGAAAACCACCAAGCACAAGTTTAAGTTAGCAGACAAATAATTGACTGCTCAGCAAGTGCATATGCTAGTTAATGCAACAGACTGCTTAGCAAGTGCATATGCTGATTGATGCAAATATCTATTTGTTACCATGTACATGCACCAGACTAGAGGGGATTCAATTCGGCAACATGCTGATAGTATCACATAAGCGAATACAACAAGCATTGCCTACAGATAGTTCAACTAGCATCACAAGAAGATAGTTTCGCATTCCTTCCTTATTCATAGTAGGTGTGGTGTACGCTCGAGATAGATCAGTTATAATTACCATATTATATGTTATACCTTCTCTGCCACCAGTAACAGACATGGAAACAAAAAAGTTGCAGGCAAGGATTTTAGCTTTACTTTTGCAACCACCAACTGTATCTCATGCTGAGACTGTTGTCGGCAATAATCAACAACAGTGCGGCAATGTTTGCAAAATGACCTACTAATAATGATTGATACTACACCGTACAGTTGTTCAATTAGTTCACATAGGAAAATCATATGATATCTTAAATGTGATGCGCACACAAATACATAATAACACATATAATGTGGATAGTAGTTCTGAACAGTACCTCTGAATTGCTCACTTTTCAATGAGATGGCGGGATGGGATTATAGTACGGCAATCAAGATGTTATACATAACGCATCCAGTTAATAACTTAATATAGATGAACCTAGATAAATCAATACCCTAGTGTGAAGTAACCAACTTAACGGACACTTGGACAGCACAGTAGCATCAACTTACAGGTAACTCTACAAGATAGCAGCATCTTTATACTAGTAAAATGTGCCTCAATTGTGCAACAGTCAGAAAATGAAGAGGGCAGAAGAAATTACCTCCCCATCAGTCCATATGCATTTGCAATCAACTGAACAATCTCAATGGAATCCTCATGTTTCGACCCAAAAGCAGCAGTAATGATGTCACTCGCAAGAACAAAGAACTTCACAGCTGACTGCGGTTGGTCCAGTTCAAGATTAGCCTCCCCCAGATGCTTATAAGCAAATCCTAACCCGAAGTGCAGTGGTCCAAAGCAGTTTTTCAAGTTCTCGACTGCTTTCTCCAGAAAAGGAACAGCCTCATCAACTCGTTTCGTCAGCAGGAGGAGCCAACCCATCCTGAGTGAGATGCTCCCCTGGATGTGGTGCATCTCCGAGACACCCTCGAGAAATGCAAGTGTCTTCTTCATCAAACACAAAGACATCTCGAACTCAGTCATCGATTCGTATAGCATCGATATCTCCGTATATGCGCCAGCACCCCGCTCGGGGTTCGCAGAACGCTTTGAGTCGAGAGTCTCACGAGCCATCTCGAGGCATCGTCTAGAGTCACTGAACCTCTCCTCGGAGCACAGAATCTTGGCCATGGTGACGAACGCCAGCGCACGCTCCTCGCTGTCCTTGCTCGCCCGCTTCAGCACCTTCTTCAGGTCATTCATCGCGTCCTCGGTTCTCCCCAGCAGGATACGCAGCCCGGCCCCGTCGATTTCGACCAGAGAAAGCTCTGTATCAAGCCCCAGATCCTCATACACCGTCCTAGCAAGCTCATTCTGCTCCAACGCCTCCTCGTTGCGCCCTAGCCCGGTGTAAGCGACCATGAGGATCCTCCGGACCTTGGCAACCTCCGCGGAGCCATCTCCGAACCGCTTCTCGGCGATCTCCAGCGCCTTGAGACACAGCGGCAGCGCCTTGTCGAAGCACAGCACCCCCACGTAGGCCTCCGCGGCGTCCCTGTAGGCGTCGCTCAATTCGGTGCTGCTTTGGTCAAGGTACCGGGTCTTGAGCTCCAGAGCGCGCCGGATGTCGGCCACCGCGTCCCACCGGCGGCCCATGGCCGTCTTGGTGCGCGCGAGCTGCTCGTGCACGGCGGCGGCGACGGTGGCCACATCGGCGCCGCCGGCCTGCAGGGAACCGACGATCTCGGCGGCGGCCTCTAGGGAGTCGAGGCTGTCAGTGAGGCGGCCGAGGCGGGAGGCCGCGGCGCCGGCGAGGCGGAGGGCGCGCGCGATGGGGAGGGACCACCCGCCATGGGCCTCCTGCAGAGGGCCGAGCGCCTCGAGGGCGAGGTCGAGGGCCTTCTGGTGGTCGCCCGAGGACTCCTGCAGCTCGGCGGCCTCGAGGGAGGCGGCGGGTTGGGCGGTCGGAGCTGGGTCCGGAGATGGTGGGGGCGTGGTTAGGGCTCGGGTGGAGAAGGGGAGCGGGCGGGGAGGCGGGGGTTGGCGGAGGAGAGGGGGAGGGGGTGGATGACGGGCGAGGGGCTTGGAGAGGGCGGCGACGAGCAGGAGGGACCGGTGGAGGCGCCGCATCGTCGCCGGGTTTAGCGGCGCTGCGGGAATGGGGAGGAGGGTTTAAGCAGGGAATGGTCGCACGGCCGTTCGGTGCCACGGCGCCGCCGCCGGCGAGCAGTCCTGGGTGGTGGTGTCCGCTGCCCTGGTGGCCCAGCCCAACTGCCGCCGAACGATAGTTTCCCTTCACAAAGAAAAGAAAAAACGGATTCGCGTCTGCTGGATATGCACGGCCCAGTGGACTCAAATGAGCAGGCTCTCTTACTACACCCGTTGTGTAGCATTGTGGACCGTATTGTTACTCTTGCTACCATCACGATATATCTGTCCTCTTCCTCTGTTTTCCCTACGTATATGAGATATTTTAAGAAATGAGCATCATTTTGTGCTCATGCCAAAAAATTGTTGAGCCGCAATTCTTTTGGCGGTTTAAAGAAGAAGAAAAAACTCCTACCTAGTTTATCCAATTTTCTAAGCAGCCAAAACAACTGTCATATCTCTCGCGCAATTCCTACTAGGCGCGTGCTAGGCACAGATCGCACTATAGTATCATCCTAATGAAGATCTCCTTTGCCACCGTATTATCATACGTCTAGAATCAATGCATCGTATTTTTACATATTAGTCCCTCATTTTTTCAAAAATCAACCTACACTATGCAGCAACTTCACATAAATTTGAACTAAAGGTGTGTGATAGAATGCTGATAAAAATCACCAAAAATTTATATGCATGTACATAAGTAGGAATCTATGGATTATACCCGAGGGTGTTGAAAATTTCAACTCCTTACTATGGAAAGTTGCATCGGCAATCGGTATACTGTATGTACAAAAATCAAAGATTTTGATTAAAAAAACATTCATTTGCATGGTACTTTAATAGGTATTATTTGCCAGCAAAAATGACACACCTGAATTTTGACAACTTTTAGAAAACCATGCTTCGGCCTTTTAGGTACGAATTTTGATGACTTTCAACCCAAATAACGAAAATGGTGCTCATTTTTAGAACTTTTTCATAATAATGGGTCCACTTTTGGCACAAAGATTTTTTTGTAATATACTAAACACTATTGTCATCAAAGATTCCAACTTCATTTTTTTAAATGGTTGTCCAATTTCTAAATGGTTAAAAAGGAACACCTTCTGAAGCAAGTATAAGAAATGTGGACCAAAATGGAACTCCCAATTTTCACACACTGTATACCATATTTTAGGGTTATAGTCGAAATATTTTGAACTTTCTAGATTTTCGCTACTTTTGTTTATTTAAATAAATTTCTAGCAATTTACATAATGTAATTAAAAAATTGAACAAAACGTGTGTGATAGAATGCAATAAAATTCATCAAAAATCATATGCATATATCCAAGTAGGAACCTAAGCATTAAAACCAAGGGTGTTAAAAAATTCAAGTCCTTACTATGGTAAGTCGTGTCAGCAATTGCTATTCGGTTTTGTAAAAAAATAAAAAAATATATTCATTGGCATATAGTCCTTTTATAGTTATTATTTGCCAACAAAAATTATCCGCTTGATTTTTATAATTTTTGGAAAAACATGCCAAAATGGTGTCTCGTAGAATGATAGTAAAAATCACCCAAGTACGAATTTATTGATGATACCCAAGGTTGTTGAAAATTCAAGTCCTTGCTAAGGAAAGTTGTGTTGGTAATTTGTCTTCGAAGCAATTACAAGAAATATGGTGCAAATAAATACTATATCATATTTCAGGGCTACTGATGGAAGATTTTGAATTTTCTATCTTTTTACTACTTTTTTCAATTTACATGAATTTCTGGAAATTTACTGAAAATAATTGTAAAATTGAACTAAAGGTTTATGATTGAATTGTCATAAAAATCACCAGAAATCATATGCATGTACCCAAGTAGGAATATATGGATTATACCCAAGGGTATAGAAAATTTTAAATCCTTGATAGGGAAAAATTGAGCCGGCAAATCATATACGGTTTTAACAAAAAAAAACAAAGAACCTAAAAAAGTTAAAGAAAAAACATTTATGGCATGGAGTTCTTTTATACTCCCTATGTTCACAAATATAAGACGTTTTGCACATTTCAAAAGTGAACTAGATGCACACTATGATGAGTGAATCTACACACTAAAAGTAGACTAGATACATATTAAAATAGATGAATCTACTACTAAACTAAAACGTCTTACATAAATAAACGGATGGAGTACTGGCCGGGATGCTAATTCCATGGACGCGAGCTGCATCTTCATTGGTATAATGCCAAACTCGTGATGAAAAAGCTACGGGAAATGCTTTATTCCACGGGACAGGAGGCAAATGAATAAATCCATCAGCGCCAGTGGCCCATGTAGTAGCACAAACCAAGGGCGTGGAGAAATGCTCTTGTTTGGGACCCAAGAAAAAGAGGAAATCGGTCGATGAGGGTGTGTGCCACCGGGAGGGAGCCACATTCTCCACATCCTAACCCAGCACTACCACAAAAAGGGAAAACATAATCAAATCCTGCTAAATCAAAATGGCATTCTGAGGAGTGTACATTTGGTGTGATATTCTGGTCAGGTGCCAACGTACGGCCCCTATCGCACCGCTCCGGCAAAACGAGAAGTGATTGATGACAATAATGGAGAGTGCAAACGTTCGTATTGTGGAACGATGCCCTCTCCCCTGGGCTCGGTTACGTGTTTATAAGAGGCAGGAAAAGCCCCTGCCGTGGCGTATACAAGGAGAAGTCCGTATGTGGTTGGTATATTATACCATACCACATAGGACTCGTATTACATTCCTAACAGCCCCCCTTAATCTTAACCGTACTAAGGTTAAGATTATGCTTAAAATCCTTGAAAAGATGTACAGGTAAAGATTTTGTGAAGCCATCCGCTACTTGATCTTTACTGGAAATGAACTTGATATCCAACAATTTTCTTGCAACTCTCTCTCGAACAAAATGATAGTCAATCTCAATGTGCTTGGTTCTGGCATGGAAAATAGGATTGGCAGATAAATATGTGGCGCCAAGATTGTCACACCATAAACACGGACGTTCGTTAAGAGAGACACCCAGTTCACGAAGCAAGGCTTCAACCCAAATAAGCTCAGCAGTGGCATTAGCAACGGCTTTATATTCAGCTTCTGTACTGGATCATGAGACAGTAGCTTGTTTCCTGGCACTCCAGGAGATTAGGTTTGGACCAAAAAATATAACAAACCCGCCAGTGGAGCGACGATCATCAAGACAGCCGGCCCAGTCAGCATCTGAAAAGGCACTAAGTAAAGTAGATGAGGATCGCTGAAAAGTGATACCAGGGTACCTTGGATGTATCGCAAAATACGTTTTGTAGCAGTCCAATGAGCTGTAGTGGGAGCATGAAGATACTGGCAGACTTTATTGACAGAAAAAGCCAAGTCAGGTCTAGTCAAGGTTAAGTATTGTAGAGCTCCAACAATGCTTCTGTAATTTGTACTATCATCAGAACCAAGAGGTGTGCCATCAGTCAAAGAGAGCTTATCCATAGTAGGCAACGGTGTTAGAGTAGGTGTACATCCAGTCATGTTAGCCCGTGCAATGATATCGGAAGCATACTTAGCTTGAGTCAACAGAAGACCATCATTAGTTTTAGTAACCTCCATGCCAAGAAAATAATGCAGATCACCAAGATCCTTGATAGCAAAATCCACACTCAACTGACGAAGAAGAGTAGTAACTGCTGAATCAGAAGAACTAGTGACAATGATATCATCAACATATATAAGCATGAATATAGTGACACCTGAGTTGTTATATAGAAAGAGGGACGTATCAGCAGTTGAGGGTTTGAATCCCAACTCAATCAACTTCAAACTGAGACGAGAGTACCACGCTCGAGGGGCTTGTTTTAATCCATAAAGAGCCTTATCTAACTTGCAAATATGATGCGGAAAGCGTGAATCTTCAAAACCAGGAGGTTGCTTCATATAGACTTCCTCTTCCAAAACGCCATGTAAGAACGCGTTCTTGACATCTAGCTGTCGAAGACTCCATCCTTTCGACACAGAAATAGCTAAAACAAGACGAATTGTAGCTATTTTGACCACTGGACTAAAGGTATCTTCATAATCAAGTCCATACCTTTGTTTAAATCCTTTTGCAACAAGTCGTGCTTTGTATCGATCAATAGTACCATCGGAATTTTTCTTGATGTGATATACCCATTTGCAGTCAATCAAGTTTTTGCTTGCACTAGGAGGAACAAGGTGCCACGTCTTGTTGTGCATAAGAGCATCATATTCATCATGCATTGCTTGCTTCCAATGATCATGACCAAGTGCTTCATTAAGATTTGTAGGCTCTCCTGTAGAGGTAAACAAACTATACCATATAGTACCATCGGTGTAAATTTTTGGAGTTCGAATACCTTTCTGAAATCGTGTTCGTGGAGCAGGCACAGGAGCGTCAGCCACAGAGGATCCAGGGTCAGGGGACCCAGCCTGGCGCGGCAGCTGCATGCGCGCGGAAGGAGCAGAGGGAAGCCAGGCGCGATCGCTGGCCAGAGTGGCGGGGTCCATGGGCGACGTGGGAGGAGCCGGTTCGGCGCGGGTGGAGTGGCCGACAGGATAATCTGGCACATGATCCGGTGCAGATTGTGTGCTATCATTGCCAGTTTTGGCTCTACTTGAACCTGATATTTCATGTGCTAGAGACTGATTTTGCAAGCAGTTTTCACCATGCTGGTTTCTTTCCGCAACCTGTAAAGCGTCAGTAACTAGTACAATAGGCAAATGATCATGATTATGCACACCCTCATATGTAGGATGCAAGGAGGGGGAGCAAAAGGATTTCTTTGCGAAGTTGTGCACCGGCATTAGGATGAAGAGAAGCAAACGGAAAAACTTGTTCATCAAATACTACATCACGGGAAATATATATACGACCAGAATTGACATCAAGACATTTAACACCTTTGTGAAGGGGGCTATAGCCCAAGAAAACACATTGTTTGGAGCGAAAAGCAAGTTTGCGTTGATTGTAGGGACGAAGATTAGGCCAACAAGCACACCCAAACACACGAAGGGAATCATAATTAGGTGTAGTGTTGAGAAGTTTTTCCGTAGGAGTGGAGAAATTGAGCACCTTTGTGGGTAACATGTTAATGAGAAAGGTAGCTGTAAGAAAAGCTTCATCCCAAAATTTTAACGGCATGGAAGCATTGGCAAGTAAGGCAAGACCAACCTCTACGATATGGCGATGTTTGCGTTCGGCCGAACCATTTTGTTGGTGGGCATGAGGACATGAGACATGGTGAGTAATGCCCACACGTTGAAAAAAAGTATGGAGTTTCTCATATTCACCACCCCAATCAGTTTGCATAGTAATAATTTTGCAACCAAATTTACGTTCAACAAGTTGCTGAAAATCGAGAAAGACTTGATAGACCTCAGAGCGATTCTTGAGCAAGTAAATCCAAGTAAATTTGCTATAGTCATCAATAAAGCTTACATAGTATGAATGTTTGCCAACAGATAAGGGAGCAGGACCCCATACATCAGAAAACACTTGTTCCAAAGGAACAGTAGAAACACTAGTAGAAGTGGGATAGGGTAACTGATGACTCTTAGCTTGTTGACAAGAATCACACACATAAGGAGTTATTTCTGGGGAGTAGTCTAAGTTATTTTTGCGAAGAACTTGTTGAACAATAAACGATGACGGATGCCCTAGACGACGATGCCAGGTGGATGAGGAAGGCTTGATGGTGATGAAGGTGTGCTTGGAGGATCCTGAGGAGATGGGTACTAGGGGATAAAGACCATCAGAACATGGACCTTTAAACAGAATTGTCTTCGTGGCATGATCCTTAATCAAAAAGAAAAAAGGGTGAAATTCAACGAAGGCGTTATTATCTAGGGCAATTTTATGAGTTGAGAGCAAGTTCATGGATGCAGAAGGAACATGAAGGATGTTACGAAGTTGAAAAGAACTATGAGGGGTGTGCAAAATCGAATGACCAATATTTGTAATTGCCATACCTTGTCCACTAGCATTATGAACTTGATCACGTCCTTGATATTGCTCATGAGTATGAAGTTTGTTCAAATCTCCGGTGATGTGGTTGTTGGCGCCGGTATCCATGTACCAATTGGTGCCAACACCATATGCTCCTTTACGATCATTGTTGAAATCATCATTGCCATCTTCACGATCCGAGTAACGCCACCAACACTGATTTGCAGAGGCCCATGTTTCTTGCAAATTTGACAGTTAGTGTCCTGATAAGGGGTGGGTATACGACCACCCCGACCACCACCATGGCCCCCCTGATTGCCACGGCCACCTTGGTTTCCATAGAAGGGACGGCCTCGCTGATTGTCATAGCCACCACGGTTATAGTTACTTCCATATTAACCATTGCCATAATTAGGACGATCATTGCCTCCATAGGTGCCATGGTAGTCACCATTATGACCTCCACGAGGAGTAGTTGGGCGAGAAGAACGCCCACGTCCACGGGTTGCAGCATGAGCCGAGGACTGAAAAGTGATGTCCGGGTCAGATTCAGAGAGCAAGGCCTGGCGTTGATCATATGCTGTGAGCTGAGAACACATGTCGGCAAGAGTAGTGTTGGGGGCAGCGTTTTGGGAGGCAACAAAGGGGGTGTAATCTCGGCCCAAACCATTGAGAATATAACCTTTTAACTCATCATCGTCAATCTTCTTTCCAGCAGCAGCCAGTTCCATGGCAAAACCTTTCATGGTGGTGATGAATTTGTCAGCCTTCATGTCTTGCTTCTTGGTGTTGGCGAGGGAACTACGAAGAGTGTTGATTTGCACCTTGGACTGAGACGAAAAAAGCTCCATAATAGAGGACCATACCTCAACACAATGCTCAGCACCCATCACGTGAGCCATGACTTCAGGGGATAGGGTTTTGAGTAACCAACTCAAAACCTGCTGATCACGGGTGAGCCACACCCCATAAGTCGGATTTGAGATTGTCTTCTTCTCCTTTGTCTTCTCATCTTCTTCCTCGATGGTTTTGGGTGGTGCAGGGTCGGAACCATCAAGTAGTCCCATGACCAGCGCACCACGAACAGCGGGCAGGATTTGCATCTTCCAGAGCAGAAAGTTTGCCCTTGTGAGTTTATCTGTTGGCGGTGCCCCGAGGGAGGACGCCAAGGTTGTCAATGACGCATAGGAGGACGCCATGGGAGAGGGAGGGAGGGTTTCTGATATTGTTCTTCACCACCGATCGGGACCGGAGGGCAGATCGCTCGGTGATTGTCTTCGTCTTCTTTGTGTTTCTGCTTGCGATCGAAAAATCGATCTAGGTTTTCGTTATCGCTAGATGGGAGGAAGAGGAGGCTCTGGTACCATGTAAACGTTCGTATTGTGGAACGATGCCCTCTCCCCTGGGCTCGGTTACGTGTTTATAAGAGGCAGGAAAAGCCCCTGCCGTGGCGTATACAAGGAGGAGTCCGTATGTGGTTGGTATACTATACCATACCACATAGGACTTGCATTACATTCCTAACAGAGAGCAGCACGATCGATAGGCTCTCGGTCTCCGGTTAGATCAATAGCTGCGTCACACGGTGATAGCGCGAGAGGTGTTAATCAATCACGCTTCGTTGGGCACCCCAAGAGGAAGGTTTGAGGAGCACAGCAGCAAGTTTTCCCTCAGTTAGAAACCAAGGTTATCGAACCAGTAGGAGTGAGGAATGCTTCAGAAGGTTGTCCACAACTGCAATGGCGCCAGAAAATGTGCTTGGCGTGTTGACAGCAACGGTGCCAGAAAAAGAGCTGTTGCAGGGGAGACAGTGGAACCTGCAGAACACAATCAAACTACTTTGCCCCAACGAAGCAGTGAGGTTGTCAATCTCACCGTCCTTGCTGAATACAAAGGATTAAATGTATGTGTGGAAGGAAGCTTGTTTGCAGTAAATGAAAGCAGTAGAGCAGTTGATTTAATTGCAGATGTAAAAGAATAGACCGGGGTCCACAGTTCACTAGTGGTGTCTTCTCCATAAATAAAATACTACACATGCTGGGTAACAAATTACAGCTGGGCAATTGACAGGATAGAGAATGCATGACAATGCATGAACATTGCATAATACAGAGGATGATGATGTCTATATGAGATGCTTTGGGCATTACGACAAAATACATAGATAGCTGTTCCAAGCATACACCTATGCCTAAATAGTCCACCTTTGAGATAACATACCGTAAAATCTCTCCAGTATTAAGTTGCAAGCAACAGACAATTGCATGAAGAACTGTGCATAAAGTTTACTCCCTAGTAGCAACGGCACTCCCCCGTCCTTATATGTTTCTGTCACTCAAGCCAAGGCACACAGGGACCGAACCCACTATCTAGCATAAATACTCCCTCTTGGAGATACAAGCAACTACTTGATCAAGGCAATTACAAGTACCGGAAAGCATGCAAGATCACAAATAACATAGACATGATAATATCAATAATCAACATCACAAGGTACTTCTCTATTCATCGGATCCCAGCAAACACAACATGTAGCATTACAATAAGATGATCTTGATCATGATAGGCAGCTCACAAGATCTAAACATGATAGCACAAGAGGAGAAGACTACCATCTAGCTACTGCATGGACCCGTAGTCCAAGGATGAACTACTCACACATCTGTCCGGAGGCGGGCATGGTGGTGTAGAGCCCTCCGGCGATGATTCCCCTCTCTGGCAGGGTGCCGGGGAGAGCTTCAGAACCCTCCCGAACTAGGGTTGACGATGGCGGCGGCGACGGATGTTTTTCTGGAATTTTGATCGCGTACTTAGGGTTTTCTCGTCGGGGGGATTATATAGGCGAAAGGGCGGCGTCGGTGGAGGCCCGAGGGGGCCACACCACCTGGTGGCGTGGCAGACAGGTGGGCCGCGCCACCCTAGGGTGTGGTCGCCCTCTGGTGCGTCTTCAGCTCCCCTTTGGACTCCGTGTGCGTGACGAAATTATAAGATCCTGGGTTTTTTTCCCGTCCGATTCCGAGAATATTTCCTTAAATACTTTTCTGAAACGGAAAAACAGCAGAAAACAGGAACTGGCACTGGGGCATCTTGTTAATATGTTAGTTCCAAAAATGCATAAAAATGGTATAAGATGTAAACAAAACATGTAGCAAATGGTATGAAAACAAGCATGGATCATAAGAAATTATAGATACGTCGGAGACGTATCACACGGCTTCTCTGGCGAGCGCGACAACACTTCTGCACACAAATTGAGATGACTGGCGATCTGGGCGGCGCGTCCGCGGCGCCACTCGCCGGCCGTTTCTGGGCCGCTCCCGAGCCCTCCTCTCCGGCAACTGCGATCGGGGGACGTCGATGGAAGACGCTCGCGCCGCCGGCGTGGGACGCGAGTTACTCGGGCTCTCGTTTCTCATGCCTCGACGAGCTCAAGGCCGCCCCTTCCGACATCGACGACGGGCTCGACAGTTCGCATGTCGATGTGCGTCGACGAAGGGCTGGCTCTTTCTCCGACCCGATGTCGACCGCCGAGTTCGGACGAGGAGCTAGTGCAAGATTTCTGGGAGGAGGCCGGCTTTCCTTCGCCGTCAAGCAGGGTCTGGGAGCGGAGAACGACGTCTAACGCAGGTGAGGGTTGCTTTTCTAGTGTGTGCAGGGATCCGACGCCGGAGGTGAAGATGACGGTGGAGCCTCCGGGGTTGCGCCGGGCTCGCAGTGGTACGGTGACTTCATCGGGCGGCCTCCGGATCACGCGATCGCCGCCTCACATGGGACCGTGGCGGGGGCCTCTGCCACCACGCCGCATCTCGCCGCCGCCGGTCCTGGGTTCCTTCATCGACAAGACGTTGGCGGCGTGGTCACCGCCGGCGAAGACCGTAGACTTGGCAGGCGCGGAGGCGCCGGTTACGGGCGATCCGGTTCAGGCGGGGATCGCGCTGGACAAGGCGGAAGTTCAAATTTTGAGCCCCTGCCAGGCCGGTCCCACTTCTCAGGCTGGGTCGATGTCGCATCCGAGCCGTCCGTCGCTCTGGGCCCATCTCCACCGTCCACGTCGCTCGTGCCCTAATTCGGATGCGATTCGTCTCCACCCGGGTCCACCGCGCCATCCTCGTCTGATCACAGCGCCCGCGCCCGCATCTTCTCCAGCTCTCTCGCCACCGGCTCCCGACTCGCCATCGACGTCCTTCTCTGTCGCGCCGTTGCCTCGCCGGTGGGGTTGATCCTTTGCGGCCGTCACGGCGACTCCATCTCGCCGCATGGCTGCTCCGCAGCATCCACAGGCTGGCGGGGACGCCCGCGTTCGTCCTTCGGCTCCTCCGCCCGTGCAGCCCCACCCGACGCCGCAACGACAGGGGGTCAGTGCGGGATAGCTCCATGCCGGCGCGTACCAGCCTTTGTCCGGAGGGGCCGCCCCTGCAGCACCCGGACAGCTCCGTCCGCCGGCTGGACCGCCGCCGTTCGCACCGCTTCAGAACCCGTCTCGCCAGCCGGGTTTCCCGGCGTACATGCCGCATCCAGGGCAGTACCAGTTCCCGTCTCTGGTGCCGATGCCCCCGCCCATGTTCCCGCCGTTGCAGCAACAACTTGCGCCACCTATGGTGCAGCCGGTGGGGCCGGGGCCACGGCCGAAGCGGAAGAAGAAGAAGGCGGGACAACAAGCGCAACCCCAGCTCCAGCCGATGAATCAGCCCGTGGTGCCGCCACAGGTGCAGCAACAATTCATGCAGCCTCCAGCTCATGTGCAGGGGCAACAATTGATGGCGCCTCCATCCACCGTGGCCACCCAGCCGGCTCCGGAGGTGGGCAGCTTGGCTGGTGGTGCACCGCAGGGCCGTCTCCAGGATTTAGGGGCCCCGGTGCGAAACTCACAATGAGGCCCAAAATTTCCTGGCAGATTTAGGGGCCCAGCGCGAACAGACTTTTTTTGGGCCACAATCAGGAGTTTTTCCTGCCAGATTTCCTGGGCTGCTTTTGGGCCAATGGAGTTTGATAATTGGGACCAGGCCAGTCTGTGTTTCCAGTTTTTTTCCCTAGTATAGTTGGGCTGTTGCTGCGAATTGGGGGCCCTCAGAATTTGGGGGCCCTGTGCGGTCGCCCAGCTCGCACGTGGCCTTCGACGGGCCTGGTGCACCGGTTGTCGAGGGCGGTGGTCAAGCAGAATCAAAGGCTCCGGGAAGTGGCAGGGGAAGAAAGCTAGCAATTGTTGGAAGTGTGCAGTTGATACTCATTCCGCTAAGGATTGTCCAGCAAAGCACTATTGCCTCATTTGTGATAATGGGAAACATCTGACAATGAGGTGCCCGACGCTGCGGCTTCCAAGGCCCACGGCGTTTACTGCTGGTTATGGTACGGAGGAGACTATATTTTCTCAGCTGCCCGATAGTGTTTACAAGCCTCACTTAGCTCCCTCGAGCTCCCCAACCGCTCTGGTGAAGATTGTGGGAGACCAGGTACCCGCGACTGTTGTCCAGAGCTTGATGGCCAGGATGTGTCCGACGAGCTCGTCATGGACGTGGGAGGCTGTGCCTCATGGGACGCATGCTTTTCTCATTGGGCTTCCTTCAGTTGGGGACCTTCAGCGGATAGAGGGCATGCAGATGGGTGTTCCTTCTTTTGCTGCCACGGCCACTGTTTCGACGTGGAAGAGGCAGGATGTTCTCCCGATGCGGGTTCTTGAGCAGGTGTGGGTCCATGTTCAGGGGGTTCCATATCCAGTACGCCATTTCCTTGGTATTTGGGCAGTTGGTTCTCTCATTGGGACAACATTGGATGTCGATCTTGTCACGTTACGGAGCCGTGGTATTGTGCGTATCCTCGTTGGGATGCCGAGTTCTGCGCCTCTTGACAAGCAAGTGGACCCTACTAGATCTTATATTGGCACGGCATGTGTGGTCAAGTTAAAGGAATATGCCTTCATTTTCCGGCGTGAGGGAAAGGATTTTGTGCCTGATGCTGAGTTTGTTCCTTATTTCTGGCGTCGCAAAAGTGATGATGCCGATGGTGCTGATGATGGAGTTGAGGATGGCCCGGATGCCACCTTCACTTCTTTGGGTACGAGTGGATCACAGTCTACTGGCATGGATGTTGATGCTACTCAACCTACTGGTTCGAACACCAAGGGGAAGACAGTGGTTGCTGTGGACACACCTGCTCCTCGGACACTTGTGGCGATTACTCCGTACAATCCTAACCCGCAAACTGCTCGCGGGAATGAGATTGTCTCGCGGATCCGTCGTACTTCTCCGGAGTTGTTGCGAGTTGTTGTTACAGGGTCTGCATCGTCCGCGGACTCGACTGCTGCTGAGCATGGTTCTGTTTCTGTTGATTTTGCCTCGACCGAGCTGGGGCTGTGAGCTGGACCGGATGGGCAGCAGCCACCTATCCAAGACGCAGGGTCACAGACCTTGGCTGGACCGCAGGTGGACCTTTCTCGGCCTGGTCCATTTGCAGGACTGCAGGAGGAGGCCGAGCTAGGCCTGCTCAAGACTGCCCAGGCTGGGCTGGCAATGTTGGGCCGGCCTGCTGGGGTCGCTGCCTCGGCCGCTGGTGGAGGGCCGGATGCACTCAGCCCTAGGGCGCAGCTGGCTGGTCTTCTGGCTGGGTCGGAACTCGGGGAGGGTTCTACTTCGGCTCAGCCTCCCCCGGTTTCCTCGGCGCATGGAGGTTTTGGGACGGTGGTGGACTCGACGCCGACACAGTCCACTCCGTCTCATGCTACTTCCGTCGTCAAGGAGACAATGGATGGGTTGGCTACTACCTCAACACAGCCGACCCAAGCCGTTGTTTCTCCGGTGGTGCCCCTGGTTGGAGACTCCGTCTCACCGCGCACACCGCCCCCCACTGCGTCGGCTTTCACCGATGGGATCACCCCGATACATCGGAGCGAGCGGTTCGGGATGGCAGCAGATGGGACCTCCATGACGGATGAGGACTCATTGCTGAGGGCTATGCGTCGTAAGGCGGTGCGCAACCTGGACTCTCTTGGTACGGAATTGAAATCAAAATCTTTTCTTTCTTTTTCGCCTAGTTCAATTCAGTCTAAACTTGATAGTGTAGCCTTTAAACTTGGTAGTAGTAACAGTCAAGTAGAGGTGTCAACTAATGTCTTGAGGCATATGGAATATGATCGTTTAACGGTTATTCCAAAGGGTTCGACGGTGTTGACTGCCACCTACGCGGATGAGGAGGAAGCGAATGCCACATCAGATGGTCAGCTTCTTTCTCATCTCATTGGTGAGGTGTTGGAGGTGGGCTTGGATGAGGACGGGCTAAGTTCATTGTATGAACTAAGAGCAACCGGCCGGAATTCAAAGTCTAACTCTAACAAGAGGTCCAGGAAAAGGGCAAAGTTTTCCAAATCCCCAAATGTTTCCAGATGAATGGCATGTTTGCAAATAGCAGAGGTCTTGGTGACTTGGCTAAACATTTGCACTTTGCTGGCTGCATTCGGGATCATAATTTCGATTTCCTAGCTATTTCTGAAACGGGTAGGCGGGAGTTCTCGCAAAATCTATTGGACCGTCTCTCGGGTGGCATAGATTTTGCTTGGTATTCCCGCCCTTCGCGTGGACGCTCCGGTAGCATTTTACTAGGCATCAGGACTGATACCATGGATGTGTTGGCTGTTTCGGATGGCAATTTTCACATAAAAATGCACATCCGAAATAAAGCGGACAATTTCGTTTGGAGTCTTGTTGCCGTGTATGGGCCTGCCCAGGAGGAGTTTAAATCCGCTTTTCTGTGCGAAATGGTTAACTTGGCAAAAGATAACCCGCATCCGTTCATAATCGGTGGGGACTTCAACTTGCTTCGTTATCCATTCGAGAAAAGCAGGGGGCGGTTCGACAACCGTTGGCCTGTTCTGTTCAATGCGGTCATTGACAGCTTGGACTTAAGAGAAATTTCAATGGTTGGGAGACATTTCACTTGGGCTAACTCCCTCCCTGAACCCACATACGAGAAATTAGACCGAGTACTAATGGATACCGATTGGGAATCCAAATTCCCGTTGGTATCGGTACGGGCTCTAGAACGTATCGAGGGTTTGTCGGACCATGCCCCTATTCTTTTGACCACAGGCTTGCCTAGACCACCATGTAAACATCGGTTCAAGTTTGAACTTGGATGGTTACATCGTGAGGGATTCCATGAGATGGTCAAAAGAATTTGGGAACAACCAGTCAGTGGCAGCTCACCTATCCAGCGTTGGAACAATAAGATCCGGGCTTTACGCGCATATCTTGTTGGTTGGGCTAGACACACTACTGGTTTACTTAAAAAAGAAAAGTTGCGGCTATCTTCCATAATCGATGCCCTAGAGGCATTAGCAGAAGTTCAGCTATTGTCCGCACAAGAAATTGAGCTTAAGAGCCAATCTAATGCGGAGTTAGCAAGACTTTTGCGGGAAGAAGAGTTAAAATGGTATCAACGTTCCAAAGCAAAATTCATCCTTGAAGGGGATTCGAATACTCGCTATTTCCACAGTATTGCCAATGGCAGACACAGGAAAAAGCGGATTCATTCCCTGGTACAGGAGGAGGGAACGATTGAAGGCCAGGAACAACTCAAGTCGTATATCACTAATTACAATAAAGGCCTGTTCGGAGCACTAGAGGAAGGAAATTTCACTTTGTATGAGTCAAGAACGACCGATATACCCCAGGTTTCCGCTGAGGAAAATAGTCTACTCACCAAGCCCTACTCGGAGGATGAAGTGAGGAAGGCGGTTTTCCAAATGGAACACAATAAAGCCCCTGGACCTGATGGTTTCCCAGCTGAGTTCTATCAGAATTTCTGGGATGTAATCAAGTCTGACCTGCTACAACTGTTCGTCTGTCTCCATGTTGGACAGTTAGAGTTGTTTCGGCTCAACTTCGGTGAAATTATTTTATTACCTAAGGTTAACGAGGCTGAGAGGATCCAACAATTCAGACCGATATGCCTCCTTAATGTTAGTTTTAAGATATTCACTAAAGTCGCTACGATTCGGCTGAATAGTGTGGCGGATCATGTGGTTCGTCCGTCTCAAACTGCTTTCATGCAAGGACACAACATCTTAGATGGGGTGGCAATCCTACATGAGACGGTTCACGAACTGCATAGGAAAAAGCTGAATGGGGTAATTTTGAAAATTGATTTTGAAAAAGCTTATGATAAAGTTAAATGGTCTTTCCTTCAGCAGACTCTCAGAATGAAAGGATTTTCTGATGAGTGGCGAGCGCTTATACATAGCTTTGTTTCGGGTGGAAGTGTTGCCATTAATGTCAATAATGACACTGGTAAATACTTTCAAACCAAAAAAGGCCTTAGACAAGGTGACCCATTATCGCCAATGCTATTTAATATAGTGGCTGATATGCTGGCTATCTTGATCGAACGCGCAAAGTCTGAGGGCCAAATTGAAGGAGTGATTCCGCATCTGGTAGATGGTGGTTTATCGATCCTTCAATATGCCGATGACACGATTCTCTTTATGGAACATGACATCGAAAAAGCTCGTAATCTCAAGTTAATCTTGTCAGCATTCGAGCAACTATCGGGTCTTAAAATAAACTTCCATAAAAGTGAATTGTTTTGTTTTGGCGAGGCTCAGGATAACGCCCCCTTGTATGCCGAGCTTTTCGGTTGTACGCAAGGTCAATTTCCTATCAACTATTTGGGTATTCCGATCCATTTTCGGAGACTCACTAACGCTGAATGGAAATTGGTGGAGGAGAGACTTCAAATCCGATTAGATAGTTGGAGAGGTAAACTCCTATCCCTGGGAGGAAGATTGATTCTCATTAATTCAGTGCTAACCAATATGGTACTGTATATGATTTCCTTCTTTCAACTGCCCAAAGGAGTCTTAAAACGATTGGATTATTTCTGATCAAGATTCTTTTGGCAAGGGGATAGTGAGAAGAAAAAGTATCGACTTACCAGATCGAGTGTGGTTTGCCGTCCAAAAGACCAAGGCGGGCTAGGTGTTCATGACCTTGAGGTCAAGAATAGAGCCTTGCTTGGCAAATGGCTGTTCAAGCTTCTTTCAGAAGATGGCCTTTGGCAAACCCTCCTAAGGAGGAAGTATGTGGGTGATAAAGTGGTATCTCAGGTTTTTTGGAAACCCGATGATTCCCACTTCTGGGCTGGCCTCATGGCTACTAAGAAGTTCTTTTTCCCACATGGATCTTTCTCGATCAGGAATGGAGGGGAAATCCGGTTCTGGGAGGACACATGGCTTGGCCAAACCACCCTTCGAGACCAATACCCGGCTTTGTACAATATTGTGCGACACAAAGGCGACACGCTCGCCAAGGGGATGGGTTCTTCCCCACCAAATGCATCGTTCAGAAGAACTCTATTAGGGCCTAGACAAGCATTGTGGAATGCCTTGCTACTCCGGTTGGAATCTGTCCAACTGACAGACGGCCCTGATAAATTTCGATGGGATCTTACTAAGAATGGTAAATTCTCGGTTGATTCCATGTATAGAGCTTTAATCCAACCTGTAATACAAGTCGATACTAATAAGAAAATTTGGTTGATGAAGATACCGCTAAAAACAAAGGTTTTTGCGTGATATCTTCGTCGAGGTGTAATTCTTACTAAGGATAACCTTGTCAAACGCAATTGGCACGGGAGCAAAAAGTGTGTATTTTGTAGTCATGATGAGACTATCAAACACCTATTCTTTCAGTGTGAGTTTGCTATGTCTATATGGTCAGCTATCCAGATAGGTTCTACCTTATATCCTCCGCGCAGTGTTGCAAATATTTTTGGCAACTGGTTGAACGGGGTTGATTCTAGGTTTAAACTACTTATTTGGGTGGGAGCGATTGCCGTTATTTGGTCGCTATGGCTATGTAGAAATGACAAGGTTTTCAATGACAAAAACTCTTCTGTTATGCAGGTCATATACCGGTGCACAGCTACGCTCCGTTCATGGTCGGTTCTGCAACGTGCGGAGCACCGAGAGCTGTTTTTGGAGGTGTCGTCGCGTCTGGAGGCGGCGGCGAGGGGGTTATTCTCCCAGCAGGGATGGCCACATAACCTTCGACTCGACCCTCCACCACCATAGGCCTCTCTACAATTTCTCATCATGATATGTAATTCGCTTTTTTTGTTTTTGCTCGGTTTTGGAACTGTGGAGCTTGTTTCGGGCTGTGTGCATCCCAGTTATGCAGAGGTCGGGTGTAATACTTAATACTCTTAAGTAATAAAATCTCTTTATCAAAAAAAAAAAGAAATAAGTGGTTACCCCAACGAGAGAGAGAGAGACTCTAGCTAGGTGTTTTATAATTAGTGGCAACGAGGGCTAGCTCAAGCTTGAAGGCCCTCCATGCACTGATGAGCATTTGACACGAAAGGGTTATTTGCTAGTAGCTTTTTGGCTATGGTTAGTGTTTTAGCTTTGCCACCGTTCATTTCGTTTTAATTAATTGGAAATTAATCACTATTGGCACTTGCATGATTCTCGTGTCCACTAGTTAGATTATGTTCTCGATCGGCCATTGCCCATTGGAGCATACGGTGCTAGAAAGAGAAAGGGATTCCATCAAGATGCCACTAATTTTCGCTAGCTAATGATCAAGACCTTAAGACGTTCTTGACACTCGCCACAGACAATACAAGAATTGTACTGCCTTGTTCTGCTTGAGTTGTGTACTAGTGAAACAGGAACGCCGGCGCCTACACCAAGCTGAGGCTGATTCCATCGAGCTAGCTTTATGCATGCTTTTCTCACCACTAAGTAAGCACTGACCAAAACCGACAGCATAAACTGCTCCTCTTAGTGTGCGGATTGTTGCCACTGCCTGTTGGCTGTTGCTGCTCAGGTCATGCATATCAGGTCCTACTTCTGGATCCACCACAGCTACCCCCATCACCTTCCCAAGGCCTTTATAAGGCCGAGATCTACGCTAGCTGAGATCTATCTATCTATCTACACACGATAGTCCATTTTATGAATGTTTTATTCACAAATATATGTTTATCATTCGGTCCTATATAACAACTCATACGCATAAGGGGCTCTATGCTAAAAGATTGCATACTTTTCTCTATTCAAGATGGAATCAAAATCGCAAGCTAAACTATTCGTATGGCTATTGAATAGAATATTACTCGGGTACCATAAAATTATCTCCAGCACATTTTAGGAGAAAATTAGGACAAACTTGAAGTTTAAATTTGAACTACTTTAGAGAAATCGGTTGAAAATTTTATTTAAATCGGTGAAAGTAGCTAGAAATTAGAAATTTCTTATACTTAGGAATTGACTGTCCCATATGCTTTAGTTTGTGTGAAAATTAGATGAATACCGTTTTGCACAATTTCTTTAAAAAATTCACCTAGAAATAAAAAATAGACACATTATAATGAAGCAAGTACTATTTTAAATTATAAATTCAAAAGTTTGCTCTTCAAAATCCAATTATATATTTGCATAATATTTTACGTCTTGTTTGCCGAGTGTTTTCAAGCAAAAAAAAACACTCACAAAGTTGATCCCCCCAAATGGACCCAAACATATGTAGGAGGAATAAACACAGCGAGCTGCTGGATTATCAAGTAGCATGCCTATTTGTTTCTTGCCGGCTCATTTCGGCATATCTATATGGATCAAACATGTCACATTCTGACGCCTTTGTTTTGCCTGAATTGTGTTCTACACCGGGCCCATCACCTAATTCGGATTCCATCGAGCTAGCTTTATTTATGCATGCTTTTTGAGCACTAAGTAAGTAGCTAGGCACTGACCAAAACCGACAGCATATATACTCTTAGTGCAAATTGTTGAGAGAAGCACCATGTCAAATTGCACGCGCCACTGTTGCGTCTGTTGCTGCTCAGGTCATGCATCAGGTGCTACTTCTGGATCCACCACAGCTATCCCACTGCCATTATAAGGGCAAGCTCTGCACTCGGCTCTTCTCCGGTCCATTTCCCCTCTTCTCGATCGAAACCAAAACACTTGTCGTCGTCCCGTGAGAGAGCTCGAGCTTTCCATGGCTGCTGACAATGGAGGATGGGGGGTACTGTGGAGGCGGTACGCGCCTCACAACATGATGATCCTGGTGCAGCTGTGCTACACGCTCATGTACTTCGTCACCGAGGCCGCCTTCAACCGGGGGCTCAACCCCTACGTCTACGTCACCTACCGCCACCTCCTCGTCGCCGTCATCCTCTGGCCCTTCGCCTACTACCACGAGAAGTACGTACATACTTCTATAACACGATCCAGATTCAGACTCTGCTTCTTGCTATTCTTTTTCTGCTTGCTCTCACTCTGTTTCCTCTTTTTCCGTACGTCAGGAAGTTGAGGCCCAAGATGACGTGGAAGCTGTTCCTGGAGATCTTCGTGCTCTCGCTTCTCGGGTAAGAACTTGCGAGCGAGGGATGTTGCACAAGACTATATTTGAGAAGAATTAGAGAGTTACTCAACCTCTGATCCATTGGTGTGAACTGAACTGAACTGCAGTGTGAGCCTGACTCTGAACATGTACTTCGCGAGCCTCAAGTACACGTCCCCGACCTTCGTGACCTCCATGGTGAACACCGTCGCCTCCATCACCTTCCTCATCGCCATCGTCCTCCGGATGGAGATCGTAGACGTGAAGAGCGCGCGTGGCCTCGCCAAGATCGCCGGCACCGCGGTGTCGTTCGCCGGGGTGACCACCATGACGCTGTACAAGGGGGCGGCGATCGCGAGCCCGTGGACGGCGCCGATCCAAATCCCCGGGAGCAGCGAGGCCGCCGCCGGGCACGACGGGTGGCTCAAGGGGTCGCTCCTCGCGGTGGGCAGCTGCGTATGCTGGTCCGTGTGGTACATCTTGCAGGCGACGTCGGTGAAGCGGTACCCGGCGGAGCTGTCGCTGACGGCGTGGATGGCGACGGTGGGAGGTGCGCAGTCGGCGGCCTTCGCGGTGGTCATGCAACATGAGAAGGAGGACTGGCTCGTCGGCTTCGGGCTCAGCTTCTGGTGCATCGTCTACTCGGGTATGGCGTGCAGCGGGTTCACGGTGTTCGCGCAGCTGTGGTGCACGGAGAGGAAGGGCCCCGTGTTCGTGACCATGTTCAACCCGGTGTGCACCATCATGGTCGCCGTCCTCGCCTACTTCATCTTCGGCGAGAACCTATACGTCGGAAGGTACGTACTCCGTACCACATCAAATGCGTGCGTGAGTCCTGAACCACGGTGCCATACATACACGATACAACAACAACAACAACAACAACAACAACAACAACAACAACAACAACACGACAGATGCATGAACGATGCGTATGGTTCCAACTGAACCTTGTCTTTTCGAAAAGAAAAACATGATGTACTAGTAGGACTGAACTGTTTCATCAGGTGGAAATTTGGAACTTGCGAAATTACTTGGTCCCAGAGCGCTGTTTGCTGCATTACAGTAAATTGTTTACTGCTGTTGTTGATTCTGCCTGCATGTGGTGCAGCATAATCGGCGGAGTGGTGGTGATCGCCGGCCTGTACATGCTGCTGTGGGGCAAGGACAAGGACCAAGCGTACAACAGCAGCAGCGAGGAGCAGGTACCCGACATGGACTGCGAGAAGCAGCAGCATCAGCGGGCGAAGATCACCGAGGTTTCTTCAGCAAAGACGACGAGGTAGTAGCTAGCACCGTCCTACTGATGGATCGGTTGTGGCAACTGATCAACAAGTTTCCATGAGTTCCCTTGTAAAAAAAAAGTTTATGTGAGCAAAGAACGAAATATGGCCTGCTCAACCTCTTCGTGGGCTGGGCCTGTCCCAGTGCACCAGCCCTTTTGCTTGGGTTTAGGGTTTGCTATTAAACATCGCGGCATCACTAATTTGACACTTCTCACCGGGAACCCCTATACCCCGCGTCGCGCGGACGGAGTACGGCGCCGCGTACCCCTTCCTAGGGGAATGGGCCGGCCCAAGTGGTTCCGCGGACCGCGGCCGAAGCAGGTACTATTTTTTTTCCCGGTTTTATTTTCTGTTGTTCTTTTTCTTTTCTGCTTCTATACTAATACGAAAATGCATTTATATTTGTGGAATCAAAAACAAACAAACGATGTAATAAAAAACAAAATATTATATGTAAATAATATTTATTTGAATGAATTTTCAAATGTGAACTTTTATGGTATTTGAACGATTTTTTAAAATATGAATTTTTTTATTATTTAAATGATTTTTCAAGAAGAACATTTATATCATTTGAACGATTTTTAAAACATGAAAAATTATGTTATTTGAACGAATTTTCAATAAAATATTTATCTTATTTGAACAATTTTCAAAACATGAAAAATTATGTTATTTGAATTTTCAAATATGAAATTTTATGTTATTTCATCGATTTTTAATAAAACATTTATGTTATTTGAACGATTTTCAAATCATGAACTTTCATGTTATTTGAACAAGTTTTTAATAAAACATTTATCTTATTTGAACGATTTTCAAAACATGAACAGTTATGTTATTTGAACGAATTTTCGATAAATTATTTATCTTATTTGAACGATTTACAAACCATGAACAAATTATGTTATTTGAAAAAAAATTCAATAAAACATTTATCTTATTTGAACGATTTTCAAAACATGAACAATTATGTTATTTGAACGAATTGTCAATGAAACATTTATCTTATTTGAGAACAATTATGTTATTTGAACGAATTTTTAATAAAACATCTATCTTATTTGAACGATTTTCAAAATGTGAACAATTATGTTATTTGAACGAATTTTCTCAAATATGAACTTTATGTTGTTTGAACGATTTTTCACAAAAACATTTATCTTATTTGAGCGATTTTTGAAGTATAAACATTTTAATACTATTGAAAATTTTCAAAACATTTATATTATTTAAAATAAGAAAAATTACTTATTTTTTCGACAATATAAATATTTATTTAATATAAAACTAAGAAATAAAAATAAAAAAATACCAAGACAAAAAAAAGAAACAGAAAAAATATAAAAGAAAGAAAAAACGAAAAAAGAAAAGTAAATACAAAGACAAAGCTAAAAAAGAAAAAGGAAAAGAAAAAAGAAACTGAGAAACGAAGTTGTCCTTGTACCCGTAATGGGCCTGGCCCAGGGAAAGAAAGAAAGAGGAAAAAAAGAAAAAAGACGAAAAAAACAGAAGCTTGGTGCCCGTAATGGGGGTATGCGGAGCTTCATATACCCCGTTACGCGGGGTATAGGGTCCGCCCTTCTCACCAAGCCTTGAAAGGCTTTTTTTCATTAAAAAAGGCCTTTTTCTTTCTTTTGTCGTCCGTAGACATAGGTGGGTGGACACGGCATTTTGGGTCACGGGTGCGGATGTACCCGTTATGTAAAACATTTTTTTCAAAATGTAAAATAATTTCGGGTCACTATAATATTTTATGTTAGCATAAAAAGTTTCGTGAAGAAAAGACATTCTGTGAACTATACAAAAAAGACAAAATAAAATCGCGTACAAAGTCATTTTAAAAAACTCGGATTTGTCTTTTTTGCACAGCCCATAAAAAATGTCTTTTCTTCGTGAAACTTTTTGTTCTAACATAAAATGTCATCTAGTATATCCTAAAATTTTATTTGAATGTTTTTGAAATTTTGAAAAATATTTTCTGAGCAGTGGATGCATCCAGACCTGTGAGCCGATATGGATTTCCGTAGGTGGATCGTCATCCAATACTTAGAATCCGCCATTTGTATTTATTTATTTATTTATTTTAGTCTCTCAATTTTTCTGAAATCAATACGCACTTTACAGCAGCTCCACTTATAGGAAGGGTATATCGTGTTGCCCCTGATCTTCTCAATATATACAACAAAAATAGGATCGTGCTGATTTAACCCTAGTATTGCAAAAAAAAAAATTAAAAACTCCTCACCCATGAAACAAATATTACAACAAATCAACTCACCATTTCGAAAACAATTAATGCTAAGAAAAGTAAAACAAAAAAAATCTATAGGTTGAATTGTAATAAAAAAAGTAAGAATTTCAATAGAAATCACAAATAGTTTCAACAAAAACTATTTGAAGCTATACAAAAGTGGTTAAGCAACATTTTTGGTCATGGATTCATTTGCAATAAAAATCACAAACGATTACAACAAAAAGTCCATGTGTTTGCAAAAAACATCAGAAGACACTCCCAAAATACTGCAACATATAGCATGTGATTTCGCAACATAAGGCATACGAGTTTTAAATATAACAACATGTGCTCTAGTCTTGAAGTCCTCGTTTGGACGAACTCAGCGGTATAAATATATCGCTAATCAGACTAACTATCTAATAGATAAATCATTTTGAATTTTTGGATTTAACAATTAACGCGATGATGTACGCATGTGTTCACTGCGATAAAGAGCAACTGTCAATAGCGGGTATAAAGATGAATCTCAGTTTGCTGAGAAAGTTAAAGAGGAATCTGAGTTTACTACACCTAAGATTTTCATGCCACAAGGTTTATCACTTGAAGAGAGCGATGCACCGGGAGGTGGTGACTTATACATCCTAAACGGTTTTGTATATCTTTATTTATCCATGCCCTTATTACGTCAATGCTACATGCTTTTCCGACGTGCAGGATTTCGGCGTCAAAATTTTCCGACACCGACTTGCGCAAATTCGGATCCATGCGCGTCCCTTTACCACATTCACTTTCCATATTCCCTTTCTTTAGTTCAGACACTATCGTACCTCAGGGAAAATCCAAATTTTTATCAACGACGCCGAATTGAGGAGGTAGATCTGAAAATAGTTTTCTAGAGGGGGTCGGATGTGGAATTAGTTAGCAAAAAAGTCAAGATTTGGCAAAAGAAGAAAAAAAAACTCCGGTTACATCCGTGGTTGCCTCTGGTAGTGGTATACTGGTATGACGAAGTTTCGACGTGGAAGGAAGGTGCGAGTAACTTGGCATGGGAACCAATTAATTCCTGTAATCTCCACCCAACAATTTGTCGTGGCTCTCATGGATTGGATGGATGCACCATTCGTGTCTCTAGTCGCGACTGCTCACACGGAGGCTAGTGAATGACATGTTTGAAAAGGATCGATGTAGCTAGCTTGTCATGTGAAATATATATATTCAAACACGTTTTGTTTTGTTTTGGTGGACTATATCTATATATATACCAACCAGACGAATATTCAAACCGTTTGTCAATGGCGGAGCGTTGTGGTGTTCATCCACCTATCGGCCGAATGTTCTCGCCGTTTTGCATCGAGAAAGCTAGTGAAGTTTTTTTATTACTATATAAATAATAAATAAGCGCAGTACTTCTGAGAGGAGATTTGGTGCTCCTGAGCACCAGTGATCCCGGTCGTCTAAAAAATTCGAAAACACTATTTATGAGTTTTTAAAAAATCTGAAAAAAAAATCATGTATGTAGCCAATTATGTATCCCACGAACGTGCAAAAAACCAATTTCAAATACGTTGTATTTTCGTCTACACGAAAATGAGAAAATTGAAGATTTGAAAATATACATATTTAGATCCACACTTTTGTGATTCTCGTGCTACAACGTATTTGAATTTAATTTTTTGCACGTTTGTGATATATATCATTGGCTACATCCATGATTTTCTTCAGATTTTTTTTGAAACTCATAGATAGTGTTTTCAAAGACACTTTCCGAGTAGTTGTTGTCCAGGTCGAAAGGACGAACGGTAGGTAAAAGCGGCAGAGCATTTACACCCTATTTTATTATTATAATAAATATGGGGTATCGTGTGGGACCCACCCGGAGCGCTAGTTGCTATGGCTGATTGATGGACATGGTGGTGGTCCATCACGACGGCGCCACCACGCGCTTCCGGATTCAAATTTTCCTTCCCTTGCGCTGCCTGCCGTCCTGCTGGCTGGGGTGGCCCATACGGCCGAAATTTCTACACCTCGGCTGCACTGCACCCGGTGGCAAATGGTTTTGGTTGGCCAGCCAACAAGTTTTTGCGGAACCACCCCCAAACGTTGCTTCTAATTATATAAGATAACAAATCATGCTCGGAGGCAAATGATTTCGTCGACAAGGAAGATTGGGTAGATAATTAGTGTGAAAATTCATTAAATGGTACCCATAGCTGAACATTATCGGAAAGCGTAAAAATGCCTTTATTGTGGATTTTCTTACGGAAGATGCAACACGACTTCAAACTGACCGGATTCATTGTATTCATTACTCAAACAGATGAATCAACACGCCGATTGCGAGTAATTGCCAAGATTACTATAGGCTTGAAAATGTTGGTCCATCATCAATAAGTCTATTATTCTTGGGTATGCTGACTCAAAGAGACGTCCTCTTATAAAAAAAAATCTAGGAACAACACGACAAAAGAATAACCACTTTGCAACTTGGATGCAATAGCTATGATGTTTCATGAAAGTCGTCCTAGAAAGGATAATTTGAACCGCAAAAAGATTACACGTAGATTTGTCTTGAGTTCACATTGTTATGGAAGAGTCAGACCAAATTTGCCTTTGAATTTCCAATTTTAGGGAGTAATATTCTCCTACATCACCTAATGTGCTATGTATATAGTATCTAAACTATAATATTGCAATAGGTGATGGTTCGTTGGTACGTCATTTATGATTTCCGATTCTGCCCCTGGCCAAGTTAAGAAAAACAATCTTTGCCACCGCCGAGTGATATCCCGAATAGGAGAAACTAATCCCAATCGCGGTCATCCCCCATCGACGCGCCGCCGCTTGCCCTTGCCATCTCTGCCTCAACCACTATGCGCCGCCGCTGCCTTCACCGTCTCTTCCCCTGGGCCCTATCACCGCCGTCTCCAGCGAGCCGTCTACATCCATCCGGATGACCTCCTCCAGATCGATCTGACCTTCCGCCGGTCGACCTTCTCCCGAGCACCGAGCTCGCCACCTTCCTCCTCCAGCCCTTGCCCCTCCTCCCGCCGGACGACTGCCTCAATCCCGAGCTCCAGCAAGAGATCCTCCTCCACCCCGAGCTCCTCCACCAGGCAGAGGGCCTCCTCACCAGGAACTGCTCCTCCACGCTGTCGGCGTCCTCCCAGCCGGACGAAGTCCTTCCGGGCGAGCTGCTCTCCGAGACACATTGCACCGCATCGCTAGGTGAGGAGGTGAGGTTTTGTGCATCCTTTCTCTATTTTGTTTTCTATTTCTTGTTATCATGTTATGTATTTAGAGCAAAGTGGCGGGTGTAGCCAGTGCAGGCATGAGGGAGAACTAAGCAAGTACTTGCACAAGAGGATGCCCATAGACGGTGTCGTGCGCTGGGAGCAACGACGTCCAGGTATGCAAGGACCCCAAGAACTATGAGGAGTAGAATACCAAGGTATTATTTTGAGTTTTCTTGTTTCGTGCCTTTCTTCCTGTAACCTTTTCTGTGGACATTGGGTTTTGCAAATTTGGTAGGAATGAGTTTAATTTGGTCAGGGATATTGTAGTTATGGTTAAGATAAGCCAGGGTAGGTTTGGGGATCATGATTCAGAAATTGATATTGATTTGTTTGTACGAGAACCGAGAGAATTTCGCTAATTAGCTTATGTCATTACCTTGATGAACTGGTGTTTAGGGATCTTAGATACAGAGATGGCATAGCGAGGAAGAGGTTCCAATCAAGTCAAGGGTTCTGTGGGCTCAAGACATCGTGTATGACCAAATTCAGTCTACCATGTCATGAACAATTAAAATGGAAGCCCCATGTTCCATGTACAGTTGAGCTAACCATTGTTAGAGCATTTTATTTGTACTGAAGTGCTTCAGGGTCCTCCGAAATTCTGAGGGAGTTGTCTTGGCCGCCAAAACTGTTTCGCGTGCTTATAAGTGTAGGAATGAAGTTGTACGTGCATCCATTCTTGAATTTTACTGAGAACTCTTGTTGTTTCTTTGAGTGCAGATCCCGTGGTTGAACATATGGAGAAGTAATGTTCAAGAACTAGCTAACTAATAAATTTTTAAATATTTGAGGTGGCGTGTTGGTCTTTGGACTGTTCATCTTCAGGACAAAAAACATTTTCGGTTAACAATGATCTTGGAGCAAGATGTAGATATATGAAACTGATTCTAAATAATTGCACTCTTATGCTACTGCACCTACATATGTACCTTTTCGATAAACAATGTACAATATTTTGTTTCGTAACTTGTTGCTTTCCTGATGATCAATGTAGAGTGAGGATCTGAGCTGTGCTAGCATCAGTCGTGGCATTGTAATTCAGATGGAGATGAAAAACATACTCACTATGTGATGGTATCTTTGTATTTATGATCATGGTAGAGAATTCTACACCTGAGTCAATGTATCAAGAGCTATATGTTAAAGAGGTAGCAATTTTTCATTATTTATTACTCCCACTGATCCATAAAAAGTGTCGCTCACTTAGTATAACGTTTGTACTAACTTAGTACAAAAATGAGCGACACTTTTATGGATCGGGGAGAGTATGTTATATGTAGATGTATTAGATTTATATGATCATAATAGAGAGTGTGTATTACATTCCATAGTGTATTGCTTGATTGTTCATTGTAAGAAGTTCATATAGTTGTCATTTAAGTAAAACAATGGATTTTCTCAAAGTTCATCACCAAGCAAAATATTGGTTTTTTTTTCTTCAATCAAAGAGGCTCGACAAAATACAAGATGTACCTAAAATTGGCATTTGTAAATCCTTTGATCAAGCTGTTTGTTGTTTACTTTTTATAGCAACCGAATTGTTCCAACTTCATGAAAGAAATGCAAATCTCGCATTATATACACTATTGGGATTCCGTAGCACCGAACATGCTCTATGCTAGATAAGAAAATGCGAGAAAATATTTGGTTTAAATAAATTGTAATACTTCATTTGGTGCAAAATGTCGTTGTCTTTGTAGTCCCGTTGCAACGCACGGGCATTTAGCTAGTATTATATACATGTAAAAACGACTTTCAGCATAGGATTCAAAATAAACAAAACATGATGGTACCATTTTTTTACGAAACTAAGACATATACAACGACTCTGGAAATGAGTACGAACATCGATTCTGTCGGTACAGATACTGATACGAAAGTGGAGGATGGATAGAAGACACAGCTGAACCGGGGCGTCGGTCTTGCTGTCCCTAACCCTAGACTATGTTGGTGTGCCTGCTCAATTAGGGGAGAAGACCGAAGGGATTGCCAAATTAGGTAGTAGAAATAGATTGGGTTGGGCCCCTTTCCAAGGGAATGGCACGGACCCAACACATGGCCTTGACATCCACCCTAAAACGGCAAGTTTTGTATTTATCAGAAAATGGAAATTCCGTTTCCGTCCTTGTTCCGTTGGGAAGCTCAGTTCCGTTTCCACTCGACAATTTCCGTTTCAACTTCCGTTTCTAATTTTTAGAGGAATTTTCTCTCGTTCTTATACGCCCGAGGCCATGGATGGCCAGTGTAGCATGGGGTTTGGCTACGCCCTTGATAGAAGGTGTTCTTTTGTGGTGTATAGCCCTCGGCCTTTAGCTCTCATACTTCTTGCAACAAGTGTATGTTGCATTGTCTAGCGCGACGACGAGAAAAATCATGCTGGCGGACGCTACCATGGGCATGCTGGACAACGAGGTATATGGTGGTGTAGCAATCTTTACCAGGAAGACTGAGTAGATAATTAATGTGAAAATTAATGAAACGCTAACCCATAGTTGAAACGATGAATCAACACGACGATCGCGAATAATTACTAAGATTACAATAGGCTTGCAATAAAAAATGTTGGTCCATCATCCATAAGTCTATTAATCTTGGATATACTAACTCAAAGAGACGTCCTATGATATAAAAAATCTTTGAACAAAATGATAAAAGAGAAACCACTTTGCAGCTTGGATGCAATAGCTATGATGTTTCATGAAAATCGTCCCAACAAGGATAGTGTGAACCACAAAAAGATTACATGTAGATTTTTCTTGAGTTCACATTGTTCTTAAAGACTCATACCAAATTTGCCCTTGGATTTCCAATTTTACCAAGTAATATTCTCCTACGTCACCGTAATGTGCTAGCATAGGATTCACACATAACTAGGGATGGAAACACAACGGAGAGAAACAAAACATGATGGGACCATTTTTTTGCGAAGCGGAAACATATAAAACTGAGGATGGATAGACGACACTGCTGAAACCAGGGCGTCGTCGGTCTTGGTGCCCCTAACCCTAGACTACGTTGTTGTTCCTGCTCGATTAGGGGAGAAGACCGAAGGGGTTGTCGAATTAGGTAGTAGAAATATGTTGGGTTGGATCCAATACATAGCCTTGACATCCACCCTAAAATGGGAAGTTTGTATGTCCGTTCGGTTTCCACTCGACAATTTCTGTTTCAACAATCGTTATGCAAAAACTTCGTTTAGGAGTTTTTCCGTGAAAAAATCGAAATCCTTTCTGCCATGTTTCAACCCTATCTGGAGCAACTAGGTCTCAATCGAGTGAGAATTACGTTAATTCTCACTCAGATGATGTTATCCAGTTGCAAAATCTCAGTTGCAACTATGTGCAACCCATGTGTAACTGGGAAAAAATTAGATACATAAATAACATACCGCACGAATCACGATACTAATCTAACGAGATTTGAGTTGAGTGAGCTCTAACTTAATACTCACTCGAGTGAGAGATAACAAATAACTCAATCTGAAGTTCTGAACACTCGTGTAATAACACGAGAACCAAAACTCAAGCTACAAGTCTTTGAAGTTTGAAATCAATCAGGGTGAGGGTCCTGTACGTAATACCGCAGAAGTCGAGGGTAAATACCGCAGAAGTCATAGGGCGCGTTATTATAAGTAGGGAGTGGGGCTCCGACACGGGCCGTCTCCATCACAGATTCCGAGAGCTCCCTCCCTCACAAGGTACACCCCCGCCGGTCGCCTCGCCTCACCGCCTCCCGCCGCCGCCATGGGGTTCGTGTCCTTCGTCGGGAGGGTCCTCTTCGCCTCCGTCTTCCTCCTCTCCGCCTACCAGGAGTACGCGCCCTCCTCCCTCCTCCCCCATTATCGTCTCCTTGCTTACTGCGGTCGATTCGTGTCCTGCCTAGTTAGATCTGGTGCGTCGTCGTCGGAATCCGGGGGTGGCGAGCCCTTGTGTCCGGATCTCGCGATAGTTAGGGCGCTCTGTGTGGGTATCTGGCCGTGCGAGCGGCTGGATCTGGTGTGGTCCGTGGGAATCGGAGGCGCCCGGAATTTGGTTCCCCGGTGTGCTGATCTCACCCTGTGTCGCTGAATTGCGGCATTGATCCGTGTATCTAGGCTTCAAATTTTGCGTAGATAGCTATTTTTCTTTGATTATCGCCGGTTCAGCTGGTTAATCGTTGGATTTGTACTCTGCTGCTAGTGTGATTGCTATATTAGCGTGGTAGAAATAACGTGGACCAGCCATCTTATCTTAGATATAATGTCAAATTGGGTTTTGCTTGTGTGGTTTCATGCCTAACAAGGCTCTGGTCATTATATCTGCGCTGTCCATGCATCTTACGAGTGGAGACTTCCCGCTAAACTTGCGAAAATACCGTGTTGAGTGTTGCTTGAGACCGTCCCTGTGATTACTGCTGATAACCATCTTTTGTTCCCACCTAATTATTGCCACCGAATGGTTTATCTGGAACAATTTTGGAAGTTATGGGCCTATATGGAATTTGTCTTGGCTAGATTGGTTGCCACTTGATCAAGTAGCTAGTTCTAAAAGCTATTAACTCAGCATGTATTTACTTGATGATAATGATGACTATTTATTATGCATGTTGTATGTTGATTTCTTATCTACAGATGAAAAAGACCATACTTCAATGAATGTTGATTTTCGAGTTAATCTGGTTACAGGTTCAGTGAATTCGGAACTGATGGTGGCCCAGCTGCGAAGGCTCTTCAGCCCAAGTTTCACAGCTTCACCAAAAACATTTCTGCACAATTGGGAGTCGTGGTGCCTCATGTTGAGGTGAGAATTTGCTTTATTCATGCCATACTTTGTGCAGCTTTTATGCTTGCTAGTCATTAATGAGTTTGTGTTCTGTTATGAATTTATCCAGATGAAGCATGTGATCGCTGCTACCATTGGCCTCAAGGGTCTGGGAGGTCTCCTGTTTATCTTGAGCAGCTCGTTCGGTGCTTACCTCCTGGTATGTTCTGAGCTGTCATTATGCTGTATAATGATATATTAACTTCACGTTTCCATCTATATCAGTGTTACCATAGCACATAATTGAAATTGATTTTCATATCTAAAAAAGATGTGAATTAATGTTTTGGTGTGGGATCAGTAGAATACTACATGTATAAATAGTATGGAATTTTTTCAATTATGTACAAAATATTTGTTTCACAAATACAAAACTACTGAATATTGCCGTGCAGAAGGCATTGTCGTTTGCTTGTACTCTGTTTGTCGATTTTTTAGTTGCCTTTAAATGTGAGCGTGTTGCTGTTCACGTAGTTAAGCCATCAGGATTTCTCTATGTTACTACTGAATGATCAAATGTTGCCACTAAGTTTTTCTTAAGAGTTAAAACCTCACGGTGTTTTATCTTCAGAAACTGTTATGTGATGCACATTGAAATCCGGTTCAATAGTTTCATTTTATGTGTTTATGAGACGTGTAATTTTTAGGGTTATAGCGTATAGATTTTTTTTGAAAGTATTCCGTGTCTGCCGGGCTTATCACAGACTGGTCGTGTTACTGTTGTAGTGTTTTGGCCTTATGTTACAGTGCTGAAGGGAATAGGAACTCTTTACCCCTGTTGCTCCACACATTAGCTAGTGATGGAAATACACTGCTGATATTTTCATCTCAATTTGTCTTCCACTTGTGTGCCCATTTAATTATGTGTCTTCTTATGATAGTAACTGTTGAAGGATGGGCCCTTGCTTTACTCTGTTAATCCACAATCCTGTTGATCCTTATTTACTTCTGTGGACGCCGTAGTACCATAGGGTGGCTACAGACTGATTCAGTTTTAGGCCTCGTATCTTTCCGAAATTGTTGTTTCCACCATGTTAGTAGTATGTGCTGTGTTTGTTATAGCTTCTTTATCCATCTGCATACTATCTAATGACGTTGTCTGTCCCTGCAGGCGATCTACCTTGCGTTCATCACGCCCGTGGTCTACGACTTCTACAACTACGACATGGAGAAGGCTGCGTTTGTGCAGCTCTTCATGAAGTTTACAGAGGTAAGATGCGAATATGGACATTCTTTTTTTCCAGGTCTGCTGAGCATCGAATGCTAACCTGTGACCCCCACTCTTCTAACTGTGACTGTAGAACCTGGCGATGTTTGGAGCCCTCCTCTTCTTCCTGGGCATGAAGAACGCCATCCCCAGGAGGCAGGTCAAGAAGAAGACCTCCAAGTCTAAGACCAACTAGAGGAGCATTGATCCCGGACGGTAGTTGCTGTAGGCGTTTGTGCGGAGGAGACGGTCTTTATTTTAACATGCTACCGTGCCTGTTTATTTGGTGTTGGTTATGATGTGTATTATCAGTCAGATGATGTTTTTGAAGGGCCCTTGCAAGAGGGTGTGGGTGGGGAGTTTAGAAGAGCGACCAGATTATGGTCGTTATTATTATGTGGTATACTTTGGATTCGTTTGTTGTAGGCATGGCTAAGATTATCCATCCATTTATTTACTTGGCGACCAATCTTGTTTACTGATGGGAAAGATGTTACCCAGGGTATTGGGGATTAATGGTGGTGTTGTTTCGCTT